>OZ024828.1:65652284-66252284 GCA_964016985.1 Anodontia alba | reverse complement strand
CCAATCCTCGCCCATACTTCTGCCGCGGTTTAGACACATAATTTGTTCAGTCCGCATGAAAGCTTCCTAACTTATCAGTGCTACATCTCCAAGAACACAAAAAAATTAACTAATTACAGAGATGCAACAACGACAAGGACTCAACAGCACGAAACAACTGAAATGCTGGAGCAAAAGAAAACCAACAGAGACTCCGGTGGGCCCGACCAAAGATAGAACATCAAGTACCAACCAACATTACCCAAAATTAAATTTCAAGTAAGCCTTTACGCTGGAACCATCATAGAATCTGAGGCCTAACCCGCCGGCGTGTAATTACAGAGGGAAGCCAAGTTATTAACCATGATTGGGTTAAGAACCATGCATAGTAAAGCCATGTTGCCTTCAGTCAAAATCACGCCTGAAACTTGGGTCTATTTCTTCAGTTAATCTTCTAAGGGCAACTAATACAAATACAGTTATTTGGCTAGTTCCGGGTAGCATTATGCTTCATAACGACTTCAAAACAACTGGCTGAACAAACTTGATTTCTTTTGCTGATATAGAGTACTAGATTCTATCCTTCCTTGAAATACCACACTAAAGAATTTACAATTCGCTTCTGGTTATCTGCCCTTGCCATGACTGTGAAGTACACCACTGATCTGGCTAGTTCCGAAAAGTTTTGCTAGTTCCGAATAATGACTGAGGAATCTGTTTAAAATCCTCATGGGGTGGGGGTAGGTTACTTGGGGGTAATTGTGGTACGGGTGTTCGAGCTAGTATTTCGAAACCTACCCCAATCATATACCTGGCCTTTGAAAAAACGGACCCTTTCATATACTAGATCAACTGAAATGTTTACCCATTCATATATTGTCATTTGATTTTTTCTACCTATTTAATGCTGGTAGCTAGACAGATAAAGCAGTCAGTTCATTGAATACCAAGAGAACAAGTAGCCTCGAAAAATCTCTGAACGAAAAATATGTCCATGCACCGGGATATATCAGAAAAAGTGGGGCATTTCATGTACTAATCCAGAAAAATGGGGCAAATCATATACTTTTTGCTGAAAAAATGGGCCAATCATGTACTTGGCAGCGCTGAAAAAGAGGTGCATTCGGCACGCACATTCATACTATGCCATATATAGGAAGTTACCCCCCCCCCCCCCCCCCCCCCCCCCCGCACCCAACGAGTTAAAATCCCTCAGATAATGCAACAGCCCGCTGCCTCTAAATATTATTTTATTAATTTAGCTTATGTGTGACAGAGAAAATACTTCAATAAAGACACCCGTCACAAAGGGGAAGGTTCACAGAGCCCTAAAACCCGGCCCTTTAAGTCAAAGTCGCATTATTCATGGCATAACGATTTATCGGCATGTACACCCTCCTTACTGCAAGATTTATTTTCTGGATTTAATTATATTTCCAATTAATGTAGAAATATTTCAGTGATGTTTAAGAAGTTGCAAGGAACATGCGCACTAGGTCCTATTGTACCCCCTTCTGAAACCCTAAAATAAAATATGTTTGCAGTGAAACAATGTTTCCATTGCTACTTAATTAGCTTTTGCATGGTAACCGCCGTGTGATGCCCCTAGGAAGTACAGTACTTCGTCAAAGTGCAGAAGATATAAGCGACGACACGACAAAACTTGTCATCGAGGTTTTCAACCAAGGAAGACTCAAACCGGCCTATTCAGCAATAGACTGGCTAACTCAGTCGCAGTGATTAGCTAGTCTTGAAAGTTTTGATAAGTAGTATACTGTTTAGAGAGCGAACAACAAGGGCGCTGAGCAGACTGTGCAGATGCACAAACTATGTGTCTTTGTTGTTCGCATATGACATAAAGCAAGTTATCTCATGACGATGCTCATATTTTCGCTTCAATTGTCTGTCACGTGTGTCAGATTCTTTTACGTACACTGCATCCAAATGTGCACATGACTACGTATATTAAAACGCAAAGTGTGTAAACACCTTACCCGGAACTAACCAAATCGGATACATAAATTAGCGGGCGATTAATGCAAAACAAGCGCTTTGTTTAAAATCTTTGCAGGTAGCATTTAAGCAGATGTTGAAAAGTCTGTTCCATCCAATAGTTGAAAAAACAAGAGGCCCACGGGCCACGGCTCGCTCACCTCAGTGACATAGCCACTGCAGATATGCAGATGTTATGCAACATTTTTCCAATCTTATCATTGCAACTAATGAAAAAATCATCATTTAAGCATTTCTTAGTTTTGAAGAAGAATAGGCATGACAGTCAATGGAGCGTGATCATTTGAACAAACTCTCAATTACATTTCAAAAGTAGGATCAATGTTAAATTTGGTGGAAATTGGCTCAGTGGTTAAGTGGTTTCTGAAGAGTTGTTTAACAATATCATAATTTTATACAGATAAACAGCACAGGGACAGAAAATATAATAAACGTCAAAAAGATTGTCTTTGGAAACATAGAATTCACTACGGATTATAAAATGGTTGTCTCGGTTTTATTGACTCTTCATAAACAGTAATGAAATTTGCAACACTGCTTTCTGTGGTTTCGGAGGAGCGGAGCTGTCATTTAAAAAAAAATCATTTCTTTTAAATTTAATGTTGCCGTGGTAGCCAAACAAAATCATCCAGTGGTCATAACTCCAAATATGGTTCACATCACTTCATGGGAGTTTTCCGTTGCCAAGAGGCAGATTGACAGACTTTTAGCTATTTTCAATTACCCTTACCCATTTAACATCTGTATCAAATTAGAGTCCTACTACCTCGATAAATGGCTTTGGAGAAGTAGTAATTAAAAAATCGTTTTTTTAATGTTGCCATGGAAACCAAACAAAATATAGCCACTGGTCACGAAACAAGAACATAACTGCCAAATATGGTTCACATCACTTCACTTGTTACGAAGAAAATGCAATTTAATCATTTTCCCATTATTAGTCTATGGGAGGTTTCTGTTGCCATGGCAACCAAACCAAGAGACAGATCACCATAATTTTAGCTATTTTGAATTGTCCTTACCCAAGCAATATTTGTACAAAATTAGAGTCATATACTGCTTCAGTGATTTTGGAGGAGATGTCATTTAACAAATTCCATTTTTTTTTAATTTAACGTTTCCATGGTAACCAGACAAAGTAGCCGCTGGTCATAAAATACATACTGGGTAGACAATCATCCAATAATCATAACTGCCAAATATGGTTCACATCACTTCACTTGTTATGAAGAAAATGCAGTTTAATCATTTTCCCATTATAAGTCTTTGGGAGCTTTCTGTTACCATGGAAAGCAACCAAGAGGCAGATCACCATAATTTTAGCTATTTTGAATTGTCCTTACCCAAGCAGCATTTGTACAAAATTAGAGTCATACTGCTTCAGTGGTTTTGGAGGAGATGTTATTAAAAAATCTTTTTTTTTTTTAAATTTAATTCAACAAAATGGCCATTGGTCGTAAAACAAATACGCTGGGTAGACAATCACCCAATGATCATAACTGCCAAATAGGAGTCACATCACTTCACTGGTTAAGGAGTAAATGCAATTTAACCATTTTCCCATTATAAGTCTATGAGAGTTTTCTGTTGCCATGGCAACCAAAGCAATACGCACATCATCATAATTTTAGCTACTTTTAAAGGCCCTTTACCAAGCAAAATTTTTACCAAGTCAGGGACAAATCGCTTCAATGGCTTTGGAGGAGTTGTTGTTTGAAAGTATTAACGGACAAGCGGACAGACGGACGGACGACGGACAAAAAGTGATCACTGGTGTGAGCTAAAAATGTCTTAATTGACTGTCTATTTAAAAATTTACACATTTATAAAATTTATGTTATGCGAAGTGTTGCTCGGGGAAATCGGATAGTATCGATCAAAAAGGTAGTACATGTATTTCCCATATTCATTTTCTGATATATGAAGAAAAATAAATGAACGACAGAACCATACCATTTTTTTCCTTTTTAATTATGACCTCTGTCGTGTTTCTGATGACGATATTTTCACTTATTCTAATGTGAAACTAGCTAAAACCCGGAATTAGGCAAATAACTGTAGTTTTTCACAATGATATTAAAATCTGAATCTCGTCTTTAAAATTCGCCTGCATTCTACATCTACATCTTTACCGTCATATATGACTATTTACTCAACGTAATTCTTCGTAAATCATACAAAAGGCCTGAAACGTACCCTACCAGTGACCTTAAGATGATCCTACCAAATGTCAAGAGGCGTAGTTCAAGTCCCGGGGTGGAGGGGGCAAGGGGTACTCTGAATTTTGTCTGCTACATAGGCTTGGCCCCAGCATCAAGTGTTTACCCCCAAAACAATATACGGTATATCAGCCATACCCCCAAAAAGTATCCGGTGTATCAGCCATACCCCAAAAAATATCTGCATATACTAGCATACCCAAAAATATTTTCCCTTGCTTTCTTTTTATAAATGTGTGTGTGGTTTTCATTTATTTTTCCTGTATAATGATTGTATTAGTAATATAAGTACTTTTAACAGTTTCCATCTGTAGTTCCATTTTTACTTTAATGGCATTGAACTGATGCACAGCATAAACATTCCCTTCCGCTGATTCAAGAAGGGCAGTTGTCAGTTTCTGGCGAAAGAATGTGCACAATACTGGTTAGCCGCTTAGAGGACTATGCCTGCCCAGTAAACGTGTGGTTAGGTAAACTGACCGCGCTCGACTTGACTCCATTGGGTTGACTGGGCCATAAAACCTCAACACAAAGAAACAGCAGAAACAGAGCTGTTAAAACTAAATAAAAACAACTATCAGTTCAAGAGAAGGTTCTAACCCCTGTTCTTACAATATACTAAGAATTTTGATAGACCCCCAAAAATAGTCAGTTTTTGAAAGTGACCCCCAAAAATATCAGCAAATAGCCAATACCCGCACCCACCTGCAAACCCCCCGCCCCCCCCCCCACCCACCCCCCCCCCCCCCAAAAAAAAGAAAGAAAAAAAAAGAAAGAAAGAAAGATAGAAAGTAAGAAAGAAAGAAAAAGAAAAAAGCCACTTTTTCTCCAAACCCCCAAAAATATAGTAAAATTCAAGATTCTAAACCCCACAAAAATTAGTCCCAGTCTGTGTAGCAGGCAAAATTCAGGATACACCCCCTCCCCCTACCCCCCCCCCCCCACACACACACACACACATACACACCACACACCACCTGGGTTCAAGTGCCGCAAGCATTTACAATGTAGGCTACTATTACAGCATTTGTAAATGGTAGGCGGTAGAGTGTCAGTAATAACAGGTTGACTTTGATATCCATATTCAGTAGATATTATTTATGTTCTGAAATGAAATACTAAACGCTGAAATACTACATGTCTGGCGGAATTAGAACTTTATTGGCGACTTAGTCTTTAAATTCAGAAAATAATATGTTGCAATACTGATTTTCGAAAACGATTGTCACTCGCCATGTATGAAATCGATTACAACATGGATATTCTGCGGCAAACACAAGCTTAATTGTTAAACCAGTTAATATGTATATATGTATGGTTGATTATTTTACTTCCCTCTTTAATTGCACGACGTCAACCTCCGCCGAGGTCGGCAACATTCTTTCGTGGAGATTGATCATGAAATATTTTCTACGGTCATTCTCTCCCTTCCGCTGATTCAAGAAGGGCAGTTATCAGTTTCTGGCGGAAGAATGTGCACAATACTGGTTAACCGCTTAGAGGACTAAGCCTGCCCAGTAAACGTGTGGTTAGGTAAACTGACCGCGCTCGACATGACCCCATTGGGTTGACTGGGCCGTAAAACCTCAACACAAACAAACAATAATTGCACGACGGTGAGTCTATCTTCAGATAAACGACGGCTCCTTTCTAAATCTGTTTCAGGAGCATTACGAAAACATGCCTATTCAAATATATTGAAAATTTTACAACCAATAAAGGAAAATTTTGAGATAAAAATTCTGATATTTTTCATATTTCTTCCCAAAAGATCGGTGAGGCGGTTCTAACGAGTACCCACAATCTATGTTATTGAGCAGAAATAAGAAAAATAATGTATACCCCTGTAAACCCCAGTTTTACTATATAAAAGTGGCGTTTAAGGGGGTCAAAATTATATAGGCGTGTTTTCGTAATGTTGGCTCTTGAATGTCTTGACTATCGATGGCGTGTAATTAAATGTATTGATATGTATAATTAAGCGTAAAATATTGCAGAAATATGTACTGTTTATTCACTTCTTCGGAACAAATGCTCCTCTTATCTAGCAGATGACCTTAGCCAGTGCCCATAGCTAACGCTTACTTGTATATTTTGCGTACACAGATGATCTAAATTATGATATACGATGTCTGGCGGAATTAGAACTTTATTGGCGACTTAGTCTTTAAATTCAGAAAATAATATGTTGGCAATACTGATTTTCGAAAACGATTGTCACTCGCCATGTATGAAATCGATTACAACATAGATATTCTGCGGCAAACACAAGCTTAATTGTTAAACCAGTTAATATGTATATATGTATGGTTGATTATTTTACTTCCCTCTTTAATTGCACGACGTCAACCCCCGCCGAGGTCGGCAACATTCTTTCGTGGAGATTGATCATGAAATATTTTCTACGGTCATTCTCTCCCTTCCGCTGATTCAAGAAGGGCAGTTATCAGTTTCTGGCGGAAGAATGTGCACAATACTGGTTAACCGCTTAGAGGACTAAGCCTGCCCAGTAAACGTGTGGTTAGGTAAACTGACCGCGCTCGACATGACCCCATTGGGTTGACTGGGCCGTAAAACCTCAACACAAACAAACAATAATTGCACGACGGTGAGTCTATCTTCAGATAAACGACGGCTCCTTTCTAAATCTGTTTCAGGAGCATTACGAAAACATGCCTATTCAAATATATTGAAAATTTTACAACCAATAAAGGAAAATTTTGAGATAAAAATTCTGATATTTTTCATATTTCTTCCCAAAAGATCGGTGAGGCGGTTCTAACGAGTACCCACAATCTATGTTATTGAGCAGAAATAAGAAAAATAATGTATACCCCTGTAAACCCCAGTTTTACTATATAAAAGTGGCGTTTAAGGGGGTCAAAATTATATAGGCGTGTTTTCGTAATGTTGGCTCTTGAATGTCTTGACTATCGATGGCGTGTAATTAAATGTATTGATATGTATAATTAAGCGTAAAATATTGCAGAAATATGTACTGTTTATTCACTTCTTCGGAACAAATGCTCCTCTTATCTAGCAGATGACCTTAGCCAGTGCCCATAGCTAACGCTTTCTTGTATATTTTGCGTACACAGATGATCTAAATTATGATATACGATGACTCTAAATTAATATAGAGTCACTTAAAATAATTTAGGATCACCATATATTCGAATTAAGGGTAGTCCTAAATTAATTTGGGTAATGGTTCCTAACTGTCGCTTATCATGTGACATGCGTGTGGAAATTGCAGTGCCAGTAAAAGATATATTCGTACGAAACGCATATATCACGAAATCACTGTGCATTTTCACAACGGTTCCAATAATTTTTCTAAAGCATTTTTTTTTTACCGACTGTTCACCGTTATGAGACATCAACAATCTTTTACTTGCTGCAAACGAAAATAGGGCGATGCCATTCATATATTTTATCATGATAATGGTGATGTGATAATGAGGTTTGTTATGACTGCCTTAGCATTTTATCCCTGCGTCTATGCTGACTAAGATGCGTCTATGCTGTCTAAGATCAAAAGTTTATCCCGTAACTATACACGGTGGGCATGAACCGAATATTCATTTTCAGTGTAATTTAAATTCTAATATCTCTAAATCAAAAGTATTGCACAAAGGCCGGGGGCAACCTGAATTATTAACAACGTCTTATAAATAAAATTAATTAGTCAGAATGACAAATAAACGTGACACGTCAACAATTTAACCTTTTCCACTCTCTGGGCTAATTTAGCAGAGGCCAACTGATACTATTTTTCTTACTTTTCCCAGAAAATAGTTCATGCAAATCGTCTCATATGAAAAAAAAAACAAAAAAAAAAAAAACAATAAACAAGAAAAATATTTCAGAATGTCGTCTGCCGAAAATTTGGTCCAGCATGCTAAGCGTTAATATACGAGTACTAAAACATTTTATGACGTTTGTCAATGTTATAACAGGTATTTTTAGCGCCCATTACAATGTTGATTTTTAGCATTCTCTAGGCAATGTAGGCTGGTATTTTTCTTGCCAGGGGGTTCATGGAAAACAAGGCTTAATTTTTCTATCAGATTGCCAGTGGAATAATAATAATAATAGAAAATCAAGCGTGGTTTGCAGCTAAGTATGTCTAGCAGGTTTAGATTAAGTGTTAGCAGACAAGAACTTGGTGATTTTTTGTTTCTTATTACCCACATAAAGCAAAAAGACGATTCGCATGAAATAGCCGGCCCTGTTTTTGAGAAAAGGAATGAACAAAAATATTGTTGTTGGCAACATTGTAAGACGACAGATGGGTAATGTTCTCTTTTTTTTTTTTCTTTTTTTTTTCTGAAAACAGTACTGACGCTTCAATTAATTAGTCTCCAAACGAGAGAATCTGAACAAATGGTCAAAGCTAACCGTCTTTTCAAAACAATACAAGAAAAGGCTTTAAAACGTCGTAAGCTCATATTTAAAATCACCATGCTAGAGATTAAACCGTGACAGTGTTAGATTTTCAACTGACAAAAAATGGGAATGGATCCAGTTCTAGGTTAAGAAGTGGTTTGTGATTCGATTATGATTTTATGTGAGAGGTATCAAAGGAGTAAAACCAAAAGGCCCACGGACCATGATCGAGTTGCTTACCCTTGCAGCTTGCGATTTGGATAGGTTTATTTCAAAATTCCAAAAGCCTCTAAGTCCCTGAGGATGCAATAACGCAGACACGATGCGATGGCATATAACAGTGCAGAGCAAAATACAACTACATATGTCGTAACGAATATAACAACAAAATCAAACCGCTCGCCAGACGGACCAACCAACCAATTGTTCACGATATGACGATATGAAACTCTGAGATATGAAACCGACCGAACCGAACTCTATTCTCAAACTGAGCGTTTTTCAAAATTTATTTTGGGTTTATCAGTCGATTCAAAGTTATTAAAGAATCTGATTTATATTGCTGTGAACGTGTCTATCGCTGACCAATAAAGTTAATCCAAGAGCGTTTGTACGAAATCAAGGGCTGCGTTCAGAAGTGCAAGTTACTCGCGGATATTTTGCCATGGACCCCTGCTCCTGTTGGCGCTCGTCGTTAGGAACAGGGATTCCTTCTGAACGCAGTCAGTCAATCAGATTTTTAACGTAGCCGGGCAACAGAGTCACATAGGGCCTACGCCAGATAAATCTGGTTTAGTTTTGATGGACTACTGGGCAGGCTTATGGCAAGCCGTTTTACTATTTATTAAGCAAAATATATATCTTATATATTATATCAGATATCTTATATAGGATATAAGATATCAAATATAGGATATAAGATATCTTATATACTAATTCAGATATCTTATAGCCTGTATTAGAATTCTTACATCCTATATAAGATATCTGATATAATATATAAGATATCTTATTTATGTCTGCATATAAGATATCTAATTTACCATATATGATATTTTATTTGTTACATAAGCTTTCTTATTTACAAATATAGATATCTAATATACTAAATAAGATATCTTATTTGATTGAATAAATGAGATATCTTCTTTAGTAAATAAGATATCTTATATCCTATATGAAATATCCTATATAGCATATCAGATATCTTATATAGCATATTAGATATATGTCAATTCAGATATCTTATTAAGCATGTTAGATATCTTAATTGACATATAAGATATCTATTTTATATAAGATATCTGATATAGTATATCAGATATTATATATTATATAAGATATCTGATATATTAAATCAGATATCTGATTTATAGAATAAATAGTAAGCCGTTTTACTACTTATTATGCATTATATCAGATATCTTATATAGGATATAAGTTATCTAATATAGGATATAAGATATCTGAATTAGTATATCAGATATCTTATATCCTATATAAGATATCTTATATCCTATATAAGATATCTTATATCCTATATAAGATATCTGTTATATCATATTAGATATCTAATTTAATTTCACATATAAGATATCTTATTCCCATATAAGATATCTTATTTGTTTAATAAGATATCTTATATATTAATATAGATATCTGATATTCTAAATAAGATATCTGATATACTAAGTGAGATATCTTATTTAATTGAATAAATGAGATATCTTCTTTAGTAAATAAGATATCTTATATCCTTTATAAGATATATTATATAGCATATCAGATATCTTAAATAGCATATAAAATATCTGATATGTCAATTAAGATATCTTATATAGCATATCAGATATCTTATATAGCATATAAGATATCTTAATTGACATATAAGATATTTTATTTATATAAGATATCTGATATAATATATCAGATATCTTATATATTATATAAGATATCTGATATATTAAATAAGATATCTGATTTATAGAATAAATAGTAAAACGGCTTGCCATACTGGCTTGAAACGGGCCTAGTTATATTTTATAACCAGGTCACCTCGCCCAGACACCGTGCGTGTGAATAGTCGTCTAGTCTGTAAGTTTCAGAATTTAGACTATTGGCCGAAATGATTTTACCTAATGCGTGTCCATTTCGACTGCAATATCATTTCGGTACTCAGCTCTAGTCGTGAATAAGATTCTTTCACCAGCGACATGTCAGTCGTCGCCGGAAAGGATGCAATGGGTGTCCTCACTCAGGTGCCGAGCCGGTGTCCTCACCCTGGAGCTTGGTTGGTGTCATCACACCGGTCCGCGTAGTTGAAGGAGGTGCTCTCTTAACCGATGACCTAGATATTTGTTGGTTCAAGTTTGCAGAGATCTTGCGCCTTCCGGAACGTCGCAAGCCTTCTCGAGGAATCCATCCATGAGACGATGTTATTGTAGGGGTTTTGCGTCGTATCGATTTTCTTCTCGATAGCGTCGTACCAGGTTTCTTCATAGTTCTTGGACGTTGGGCCCTTGATGATTGCCACCTCTTGTGCTGTACGTGGAATAAGTATTGAACGGGCAGGTCAACGCTGATTGTTTCATCTGGTCGATCTCGTCTGTTCGCCTTGATGATGTGGGCGTCGAACCTCGAGAACTTGCAACCATGTACCTCTTACAAGTCATACTTTTCATGAAGTGGGTATGGTTTCTTGATCTGGCTGTGGTATTATCTGGTCGAGGATTCAGTGAAGTCGCTGATCGGTGAATCGGTCCTTGTTTTCTTCCTCGGCGGCGCATCTGGAGATGAAATAGGTGCTGGTCTGTAGAAAGTTGGTGAAGCGGGTGATGGTCGTTGTAGTCTTGTAGCTCGGTAGTGTGATGGTCTCTGGTTGATGCTGTAGTATCTGCATCGGTGGTGGTGGCATCTCCCTCTCGAGATGTGGCGTTGATCGGCGAGCTGGCGTCTGTCTTGTAGTAGTCGGTTGTCTAGCTGGAGCGGGCTGGCGAGGCCACTCGCCAGCAGGGGGTGTAGGCCACCACCTACTTTCAGCCCCTTCTTGTCGTAGCGTTGGTGAGTTGTCTTGCGGAAAGTCACCTTGATCAGCAGATCAGTCATGGTTGGTTGGTTAGTGGCTATTCAGTCGATGGTGACACTTCGGAGTTCGTAGATCAACTCGTGGATGTTCTGAACGCAGCCCAGGTAACACTTATCTATAGCCGAGCTTTTCTTATCGCCGTGACGTCACAGTCTGTATAAAGAGGGTTATCTGTAAAACCTGGACTGGGCTGAGTGCTGGGACATTTACATAAGGTGCAGGTCCAGCCATAAAACACAGCGTCTGATCAGGGTCGGTTTCCTTAAATTACAGAAAGTAAAGGGTTAATGTTATACGACAGTCTGCATGCATGGTTGTTAACCCAATCACGGTTAATAACTTTGCTTTCCTCTTTAATTGCACGCCGGCGGGTTAGGCCTCAGATTCTATGATGGTTCCAGTGTAAAGGCTGAAATGAAATTTAATTTTGGGTAATGTTGGTTGGTACTCGATGCTCTATCTTTGGCCGGGCCCACCGGAGTCTAACTGTTGGTTTTCTTTTGCTCCAGCATATCAGTTGTTTCGCATCTCTGTAATTAGTTGATTATTTGTGTTCTCGGAGATGTAGCACTGATGAGTTAGGAAGCCTTCATGCGGACTGAATAAATTATGTGTCTAAACCGCGGCAGAAATAAGGGCGAGGATTGTGGCCACGTAAAATCGATTTAAGCCCCCCCCCCCCCCCCCCCTCCACCCTCCCCCAAAAGTGAAATACTTTTCACTGACCTTTCCAAGGCGGTTCTTCTGTCGTGTTTTATTTTTGTTATAGTTCGCCTTTGAATGTGTGTGTCGCTTACATCTTTTTGTTTTGGATAGCCATTTGGCCACTTTTTGGGAAAGTAACTGTCCGTTTGGCTTTCTGCTAGTGATGTTTCTATTAGGGTCTAGTTATTTCGTTTTTGTGTTTCTTTCCTTTTGATGTTTCTGACGGGAGGTGTGGGATAATTGTATCGATTCCTGATCATTGCCTTTCCTTCTATTTTTTAAATGAAACAGTCTGAAGGCCGCGTTCAGGATTTTTCCAACCTACACTCAGAGATAATCGACCCACCAGTGCTATCAGTGCTTTGATTTTTCTGTTTCAGTAAAACTTTATTGGTGCGTGTTGGTCCAGAATTTCTTGCATGTATACAAATACTTTAGATTAAGGAATCAGCAATTCAAATATACCCTTATTATGTCCGTTTTACACACCAAACCAGTCTTACAATAATAATGTATTGATATTTGTTTCTCTTGCCATTTGGTAGGGTTTTTGTCGTTGTTGTTGTTGTTGTTTTGTTGTTGTTGTTGTTGAATGACATTTTTTATTTGCTTGCGTACCTCCGCATTGACGATGCGGTCCATGAACGGATACTAACTACATTGCGGAAGTATCTCAATTCTAACGCTTGGATTATCTTCTTGATCTCTGCAGTTGGAAGTGTATAAGACGTAAAGGAGACGAGAGAAGCGCATCAGATTTTTCTTTGAAGCCAGTCGGATGATTCCCAGCGGGCACTTGACGTTTGTACAACGTCGGCTCAACGTCGATGCAACGTCATGACGTTGCATCGACGTAGAGTCGACATTGTATTAACGTCATGTGCCCTCTGGGTTGTGTCTTTCCTTATCGGTTTCAGTTTTGATAATGTTAATTTGCCTAAGTTATCTTGGACAGAATCTCTAGTTTGGAACCGTTATCCCAATGGGCATACAACGTTGAAACAACATCGTTTCAGTATTGTTCGAACGTCTAGAAAGTTGAATCAACGTTGAAACGTCGTTGTCTCAACATTTTGTGCCTACTGGGTATTAGATACAATGGATTCTACGTATTTGAACCACTTTACTGTTTCAAGCCTGGCACCATTCACTTTGGTATTGAGCTCAGATTCATCTTGGTTGTTCATCACCATTTTTATTCTACTTATCTGGACCTGTTTTCATTTTGTAGGCCTTGGTGGTCTTATCGAGACGATATCGAGTGTCTTAAGTTTCTTAAAATTCTTCTTTCTTGCGATTCCAGCAAAGTTATCTGCGAATCGGACGTTGAGTATTACTGTTTCCAAAGCTGACGCCCTCTTTATGCTCTGCTAAGGCATCAAACATGGTCCTTCCCAGGAAGATGTTAAGAGTGTTAGTGCAGAAGACATCATTGGCTTAATTATATTGAGTCAATTTCCTGCTGCGCATCTAGACTAAAGGCTTTAATGAGCTAGTCTAGCCAAGAAAACTTGACACTTAAGCTATTTTCAGTTTTGTAAATGTCTGGATTGCTATCAAGCATTTATTTTAAAATTTATCTTCACTACAGCTTGCGTTAGTGTCGTGCGGTGGCCGTAAAACGTCTCCCAATACAATACTATGGTATAATTTATACTTACTGGTCCTTTGTGAGACTGATGCCATTCTGGGATTTTTAAGTATTTAAATGAAGGCCTATGATGAAGCCTAATCGGCCGAAACTGGCTAGTCTTGCTCAGGAAACTTGGCGGCACTTCAGGTATTTTCAGTTTTGTGGGCGTATTCATTCTGCTAGCATTCTGCTTAAATCTTTTTTTTTTTTTTTTTTTTTTCTTGACTGTTATCGGCCCGATACGGTCCAATCTAGATTTAAGAAGAATACTAGCTTGGATTGCTCTCAAGGGTCATTCCTGTTAGATTTATTATTCAGTCATAAATTAAGTGATACGGACCAGGTTGGCATTAGTTACATTTATCACAGTGGTCCCTAGGAATCTGACACCCTATTAATATAAAGTACAGTCGAACTTCAGTGACTCGAACATTTTTGGGACTACATGGAAGTTCTAAATATTGTTTCCCAAGTAAGCATTCTACATAAATCTAAAGCGTGCCGTTACCGGTACCGATAACGGCCCGCTATAGATTTATAAAGAATGCTAGCTGGGTAGTTCGAGTTACTGAGGGTTGATCATAGCGCCAGGTCTGAAAGCAATTTAGGGATGTCTTTTCGATCTGCGATGAAATAATGGTATGCTGAGTGTACTCATTAGTGTCGCCTGGATCAGATGATTCTAATGAGTACACACAACATACATTTTCATGATAAAATGAGATAATTTCCCTAATTTTTCCCTAAATATTTGGTTTCTTGAGCTATCGGAAGAGTTTCCTAGGTACTAAAAAACGAGTTCGAATCAGCCATGGGTTACGAGCCATTGATATTCGAGCCATTGAAGTTTTACTGTGCATGGAATACAGCCCACAATGCAGCAGGTAACTGTTGAATCTTGAAATGACAACATAAACAGCACTTCGCTAAAAAAAATGCCTATATAATGTTGACCCCCTTAAACCCCACTTTTATATAGTAAAACTGGGGTTTATAGGGGTATACATTATTTTTCTTATTTCTGCTCAAAAACATAGCCTGTGGATACTCATGAGAACCACCTCGCCGAGGCGGTTCTAACGAGTACCCACAATCTATGTTTTGAGCAGAAATATGAAAAATATCAGAATTTTTAACTGAAAACTTTCAGTTTTTTTGATGGTGAAATTTTCAATATATTTGAATAGGCGTGTTTTCGTAATGCCACCCGCAAGCCTGTCGGATGATGAGGGGCGGGACTTAAATCAGGCCCCAAGGTTATAAAAACTTTTTTCATGCTCAACTCAGCTAAGCATTAAATTTATTCTGCTAATATATCTCAAATTACTAACAATTGCAAATTCTTACTTGCTTGCTAAATATAGTTAAGGATTTCTATGTTAATAAATATGCCAACTATCATTAGCAGAGAAAATTTCATGCTCAGCTGAGTTGAGCATGAAATAAGTTTATAATTATAAAGTCGGGGCCCGTGCTGAGTTCAATAATGCAGAAACTCGCGAATGTTTTCGTATAGTATTTTACACCTTCTGAATGGGTATTGTAGACTCGACTCAAGTGACCTTAATCAGAGAATAGCCGTTATTCCGTTTGGCAAGATTTGATGTAAGAGCGAATTAACAAATTAGAATAATAGTTATAAAGTTTATTAGGAATCGAAAATATAATATCAACGCAGTGAACACTTTCATATGTTTGTTACTATAATATTATAAAATGGATGTTTCCATATTGGATATATTCATATTGAAACGTGAGCTACAACATGGATACTTATATAAAACGGCTGAAAGTCTGTATGGGGCGATCTGATCAAAATTCGAGTTTGAGCCGGAAACATATATATGTATGTTGGGGCCTCATACTGACGTTATATGGTGTAAGGCGGTTCTTGGAAGAGCTCGATAGTGGGAGCACCCAAAAGACAGCGGCTGAAAGCTTTGATGTGTCGAGAAGTGTTATTGCCTGGCTGTGGAGTCGCTGACAGGAGACGGGCGAGTTTACTAGACGAGAAGGGCAAGACCGACACCGCATGACGTCACAAAGTGAAGATCGATATCTTCAAATATAGCGCTACGAAATCGGTAGTACACGAACAGAAGTCAATAAATCGATTTTAAGCATGCAACTTATCAACGGATATCCAGTCAAACAATAGGTAACAGGTTACATGAAAGTGACCTGAGCTCCAGACATCTAGTAAGAGGGTCTCACCAGACAACATCGTGTACGTTATGAATTTGCCAAAGCGCATCAGAACTGGCGACTGCAAGACTAAAGCGCAGTTCTGTTCACTGGTATTTTCACCTGAGTGCTTGTGATCGCCGTGTTAGAGTCTGGAGATACCCGAAAAACAATACAAAGACTGTACACAGATATGAGTAGTATAGGGGTCCCCATAGCGACGCCCTATACTACTGATATAGAGAGGGGTCAGTGATGATATGGGGTGGAATTTCTTATGAAAGCCGAACACACTTTTACGTGATAAACGCGGGTACCCAATAAACACAAGTCACAAAAGCGTCATTACAACGTCGCTGCAACGTCGTGACGTTGCAGCGACGTAACGACGTTGTGGCGACGTTGTGTGTTTGCTGGGTACACTGACTGCATTACGGTATCGAGATGAAATTCTCCTAGTGTGAGGCTTTTTGCTGGGACAATCGGTGATAATTTCACTCTGGTGCAGGGTAATGCGCGCCCCCATACTGCTAGAGTGTGCGTGGATGACCTTACACGTGAGACTTGAATTAAGTATTGGACTGGCCGGCACGTTATCTTGACTTAAATCCAATTTAACATATGTGGGACATTCTTTACAGACGTATCTCACAGCGTGATCATCCACTAGTGACTATTCAAGATCTCACAATAACACTAAAACACGAGTGGGAAACTTCGGCAATACCAGGAGTGTCGCGCTGCTCGAGATGGTAGGAAAAAAAACGACTGATTTGCGCATGCCGGAGATATCAGAAATCATCTGGTATAAAGCTGGATATTTTTCAAACATTTATGCAACAGGTCACAGGCTGTGATTTGTGCCAAACACGTTACAGATAGTTTTTCATCATTCGATATCGTCGTTTCATCATTATTATCAAACATCTTTATACTATGAGGAAATATGCGTTTGCTCCTTTAATTGTTCTGAGCAGTGTAAAAGTACCGTTACATTCGAATCACATAGGCCACCTCTTTGGTTATGCCAAAAGACAACTCAAGGAATACAGTCACCCGCCGAAAACTGCCACAGATGACTGAAAAGTTTGCAGCAGTTCGCGAGTAACTTCATGAGAACATTTTACTTTATTGATACAGTTTCCGCTACTTATAATCGTTCGGTCCACGAAAGGGAGGACTCGACTACAAATGGAAAAAATAATAAGGATGTCCAGAAAGTTAAAAAATCACAGACCATAGCCTTCTAATGACACGTTAGCCATACCATGACAGAATGATCCTGTTGCGGTGTGATGTGGGTGGGATGGAGTGGTATGGTGTAGTATTATACCTAGTGTATTGTATTACAAGGAAAGAACTTGGCTTCCTTCAGGAGCATTTTCTTTTCTTTTAGAGTAAAACACTTTTCAGAAGGACATCCCAGCTAACATTCTTTATAAATCTATCACGGGCCGCTATCGGCCCGTCAGCTACCCTGACGGGCCGATAATGGCCCGCTTTAGATTTATGTAGAATGCTTACTTGGGTGTTTCTTTGGAAAGTAAATGGCAGGAAAATAACCGAGAGTATGCAGCCCCCGCCGCAACCCCCCCCCCCCAGCCACCCCCCCCCCCCCCCACACACACACACACTCCTCCCTCCCCTTCTTTCAAAACATGTAACGGATTACAACAGTTCAGTATTCCAGTATAGACGAAACTCAATAGGGAAAGACTCACAAAATTATTTATTATTTTAGAATGTTCAGCTTTAGAAAACAATTATTTTTAATTGTGACCGGGGACGCCGCCAAATTGAATATTAAATTAGATAGTTATATTTTTAAATAGAAGAATAAAATTGTCATTTTGACAATGATTTTTTGTTTCTTACACTAGCTAGTCGATGCCATATATGCAATCGTGCACATTTAAAGGTTATAAAGGTTACAGGTTAAAAACAATGTCGCTGCCCCAACTAGCATTCTTAATAAATCTATAGCGGGCCGTTATCGGCCCGTCAGCTACCCTCTATAGATTTATAGAGAATGCTTACTGGGGCTGGTGTGATTTGTTTGGAATTTGCATATCTAATCAGGTGGTTTTGACGTCACTAACTCACTAAAATGCCGGCATTCATGATACCATTTTCTAAAATTTTAAACCCCAATAACAGTTCTATTTCCTAACCAGTTTTGATAAAAAAAAAAATCACCAAAGTGTTCAACTTGAAAAAATTTCATTTTCAGAAATGTTTATTCTTCGGTGAGTGTTTTCTTTTAAATTAACATTCTTATTAATACACCGACAGTGATACATTTTTTTTACCCATGCCTAAATCGTACAATACAATAACATGAGAAAATCATTGCCTTGTCGTCATATAGAAATTCGTTAAGCGGGTTACTTATTGACCCACCCTCGTGACCTGTACTATGGCACGGTCTACATGTATGCAATAATGAAAAATAAATACTAAGTAAACTTGAATTCCATTCATACATTGAGTTTAAAGATTTAATACATACATCACCTCATGGTTGTGTATATTTTAATGTTTATATAGATATAACACAAACTAGAAACTTTTTCACACACAACCCAGTCAGCATTCTACGTAAATCTATATCGGGCCGTCATCGGCCCGTCAGGGTAGCTGACGGGCCGATGACGGCCCGATGTAGATTTACGTAGAATGCTAGCTGGGAATAAACAGTCGGAAAACTGTGTCAATCTTCTTAGCACTATAGTTGACAATTAAAAGGAATTGGTACACTTTCAAAGTAGGCAACTAGGTCGGAACTATGTCTCCCTACCGAAAAGTGATCTACTCCAAAAGGAAGGCGCGATTTTTTTTCCCTTTTAGAGTAAACCCCTTTTCGGAATGGTTTTGATGGGCAGGAAAAGAAACAGCAAACAATTATCTCCTTTTATTACGAAAACAAGACTATTCAAATATACTGAAAAAATTTTCACCAAAAACTGAAAATTTTTCAGACAAAAAGTCTGATATTTTTCATATTTCAGCTCAAAACATAGCTTGTGGGTACTCGTTAGAACCGCCTCACCCGCAATCTATGCCGAGGCGGTTCTAACGTTCACAGTCTGTTTTGAGCAGGGTGAGGCGGTTCTAACGAGTACCCAGAATCTATGTTTTTGAGCAGAAATAAGAAAAATAATGTATACCTATGTAAACCCCGGTTTTATTATATAAAAGTTAGTTTTAAGGGGTCAACATTATATAGGAATGTTTTCGTGATGGTAAAAAAGGCGGAAAATCTACCCAGCTAGCATTCTACGTAAATCTACATCGGGCCGTCATCGGCCCGTCAGCTACCCTGACGGGCCGATGACGGCCCGATATAGATTTACGTAGAATGCTGACTGGGTACCAAGTCCCATTAAAGAAGAGAAACATTACACAGTTTACTCGAAAAAAATATATGTCGCATAATTTACGTAAGTATCGGGACAGACATGTTCGAGTCAATAATGTCTACCCGGATTAGACGCTGCTGAAACCCGTTTTGCTACTCACTCAGCAGTTTTTAGACATGCCAACAGGTAGTAAAATGGAACTCTTTTTAACACACACAAACACACACACACACACACTCACACACACACACACACACAAACTGCTCATTAGAAGCGCATCGGCAAGCCACTTCTAATGAGTGAGTATTTTTGTTTTTGGGGGTTTTTTATAAGGAAGGCTGGAGAAAAAAATATCACAGAAATATCATAAAGTACTTCTTAACAAGTCCTCTGAGTTACCCATGCAAACAACGAGTCGGGACAAAGCATCTTCAAGGTGACAGCGAAGTCTCTGAGCAGCTTGTGCGTATGCGAAGAAATGAGGAAATGCTGTGTCCCGGCTATATACCTCCCCAACCCAAGGGGATTTTGCAGACATGTCCTGTCTTAAAGAGCAATACTTGCTATGTAAAATAAAAGTTGTTTGCTCCCTGAATCTTGTGGCCTATATGTGTAATAGTCAGTAAATGAAAGAAGAGTGAATGTTTGTGACCCAAGAAAAAGCATAAATTTATCTTACTCAAATGTCATTCATATGCATATATTCTAAAAGCTTAGTATGTCAGCTAAAACAGGCACTCTTTGAATGGTAAACGTCAGTCTCCCAGAATGTAATGGACGTTTCCGATTAAAGATTTTCTAAACAAAAAAAAAAAAAAAAAAAAAAAAAAAAAACATTGCAAATTATTCAACGTCATCAGATTTCAAGCCTTCCCTGCACATTATATGAAATTTAAAGTAATTGCAGTTTATAGATTTTTCCAGTTTCTTTCAGATAAAATAAATTTTACAATCCTAGTTGCTTTAGCATGACCGTAATTTTCTGTTAACTAAGTCAACACACAGTTATAAACAACAAAGAGAAGAATATGTTTTTATAACAGAATTACTTTTAAGTCCATCACAGCCATATTTTTTGCGGTGCGCCTGTAAATATGACCAGAATGCAAAAGAAATATGTTTCAAATATTGTTTGCGCATTTTACAAAACGTCTGACACAAGGTAACGTATGTAACTGTAACTAAACAAAACAAGTGGCTTCAATATCTTGGTTTTAGGCGTGTATGCCTGAGGAAAATCTGCAAAAGTATGTAAAAGTATGTCATTTTAAATAAATTGTTTTAAACTACAGTTTCAAGCATTTTTTATTATTTATTTATTTCGATAGCGTATCAAAGACGAATTGTAACATCGTTAAAACATATGCAAAACAGCCTTGAAATGGAAAATTTCGCAATGTAATATATATAAACCCGCCAAAACAAAACAAAATTGAAAAAAAAATCATTTAAGACATGGAATGAGTTTTTTGTTGAATATAATTGAATTTAAACCATCTTGCATTATCTTTGCAATATGTAACATATATAGCACATGTTACAGGGATTTTGTTTTATTGGCATAAAAAAATGTTTTGTTCAGAAATCACTTATTACGAAACAAAATTTCATGTTTGGAAAATATGCTATGTGCATGACACACATTACCAAGTATACTTCCATAAAAAAAGAGCTGATATGTACTATTGGTACTGATATGCTGATTCATGAAAACGGCTTGGTCAGCTGTATTGCAGTCATTTTAAAAGTCTGCCAGATAAAAGGACAAGAAACGGGAAGTTGGGTCACTTAAAGATATGTGTCATTTATTTGACGCAGATTTGATAATTAGTTTTGTCGAAATCCGTACTTTATGATGACGTCCTAGAAAAAATAAAGTAATATGTCACATTTGTTACAGTAGTGTACTTTAATCCCCTTTTATATTGTTACATCAACAAGTGCACATTGCTAGTTCATTTTATTTGATGCGTTAAAGCTAAACGTTTGATATAGGGCATGTTAGTGATATTTACCGGTTAAGCATTTTGAAAATTTCTTGATGCTTTTTCTTATTGGCAGCTCACCAGTCCTACCAAGTGTTTTTTTAAACCCATTATTGTTCCGTAAGTACCCAAAATTGTAAAATAAGCCAACAAACCTTACAACAATTATTTGCTCACAGTTGTATATAAATATACAATAATATGCATGTTTGCATTTTAGACAGACAGCAAAACTGTTCCTTTATTGAGCACTTTTAAATATTTTCGATACGCATGTTACCTAAAATTGCTCAGCTAAACCAAAAGTAACCAAATTTTTATTTTGGTGCATCGTTTGATTCAGATATGATATATAGTGGTTGAAAATAGCTTTGTTGATTTAAATTATCATGGTACTTTAGCAAATAAATAAAATTAATAAAATTGTGTAAAACTTGCGTCAGGTAACGTGTTCAACAAGTTGTTACTACTGTCACGCCACTAGACGCAAAGTGCAAACAACTCTTATTCGATGCAGTAAGGACTGATCTTTGATTAGACATTATGTCTGTAAAATTTTCTGGGGTTGGGGAGAAGGGTCAAAGTTGGCCAGGTCTATTATTTCTTCACTAACATTATAATAAATCACGAGTCGTATATTATTTATTTATCCTATAAATCACATTCACAAATGACTGTTCATTTCTTATTTTCTTCTCAACAAAGAGTTTTACATTTTCAAATTGTTTCCGGAAGAGACATTCATTAAGATTGCCCTCTATACCCTTTAGATGATTTTAAATGAAATTTTATTCCCGCCTTTTAACGGAAATGGGAAATAAAATAAATGTGTCGTCTGTTCACATTTTAATTTTGCATGTGAAAGATGGATGCACCTCCTCGAAGGGAGACTACAACGACCTTAAACATATTTGCATCTCTTCTCAAAGAAAACGTTTGATTCTCTTAGAGGAAAAGATTTGCTCCGCGAGGCGTGAGAGACAAGTTTTTGCCCCCAAACGAAACAGACTCCTCAATTCTGCTGGAATCGTCTTCTTTTGAAAAGGGAGCAACGTCGAACTAAATGCTTTCAGTTCAGAATGCTTTCTCGCTGATATCCATCTACCCAGTAAAAACACAGTAAAACATCGTTTCCATGTCGGTATGACGTAATGACGTCGCAGCCACATCGGAACGATGCTGTGTGGTAACTCCACATTCCCCTTACGACTGATAAAAAACCCGGTCTACCGCCATTCCAATACCTGAGACAGTTTGTAAAACCATAAGGAACCATAAGGAAACGATTTAGCAAATACAATTATCATGCCGTCATCAACCCTCTTCCAGTCGTCTGACGATAAATATTGTTAAAATTAGTAACAATAACCGGAACCGGAAGCGCTATCGCCAACAAGCCTGACAGAACACACATGCTACCAATCAGTTTTCCGGCTATTCCTGTAGGGTATACGTCTCCATAGCCTACAGTTGTCATGGAGACAACGGCCCACCAGAACGCGTCTGGAATACTGGTAAAGAAAAGATGGTCCTCTTGTGACTCCGCGTAGTAAATAGCAGCGGCGAAACTTATTACTCCAATCCCAAGAAACAAAGCAAACATTGTAAGTTCACTCAAACTCATCTGTAATGTCTTCCCTAGAATCTTGAGTCCCACCGAATGTTTGCTTAATTTGAAGACTCGAATTACTCTGAGGACCCTCAGCACTGACAGAAAAGCACTTTTAGAATTGGTAGTACACGTGTGACTAATAAAAAATATTATTAGAAACAAAAAGTAAGGCAAGATGGAAGCCAGATCGATCCAGTTTAGCCAAGATTTTATAAAAGTGATTTTACAAGGACAGGAAATGGTTCTCATGACAAGTTCTATAACAAACCAAGTAATGCAGCATGATTCCACAATAAAGAAAGGATTTAGATAATTTGGATATGATTCTGTTACTACAGTCGTTTCATTCACGACAGACACAACTTCTGTACAGGTATCGTTGTGAAACTGAGGCAAAGTTTCCAGGCAGAATGAAGCTACAGACGTTAGGATAAATATTACAGAGATAATCGCAAGAATTTTGGCAAGAATGGAGCTGTCAGGATATTCAAATGTCTCCCATATCTTTCGCATACACATACCCTCCGGCACTACAAAATTCTCGTCTTCTACTATGAAACCCTCACTTATTTTAAACTGTTCTATCACAGAATCTCCCAGTTCAAAGAATTCCAGTTCCTCAATAAAAATATCAACAGGAACTTCCACAGGTCGCTTTAACCTACCACCACTTTGGTAGTAGTAGAGTATGGAAGGAAAAGTTGGTCGGTAGCGATCAAAGAAATATTCCTTCCTTTTGGCATCCCAGTATCGAATTCTTTTTCCTGGATTTCCTAATAATGTACTTGGAAGCCTTTCAAGGGTTTTAAGTTGTGTTTCATATTTCGCTCCAGCAACATTTATTACGACTCTCTGGCAACCTTCACTTTTACAGTCATGATGACCGTCTCCAATAATTTCCAAATCGGAGATTCCTGGCGCATCTACTTTCTTTTCGCAATAAGAACTGTCAATGAGTGGTTTTTCTTGCTCACTATTGTCATCTACAACCACTGAGCCTTTTGACTTAAAAAAGTTTATATGCATTAGTTGAATACCACTTTCCGAGTTATTCCGACGGTGAGCTTTAGGCGATTTTTGGATAGCATTCCGAAACCCAACAGCATCTGGCCTCAGATGAAGATGATTATGAGCTGCATTGGCATACGCCGCCTCAGTAGTATTTCTTGCGACAAAATGCATTTTCTTCGGCTTAATTCACTATTCCGTGTCAAAATAACCAACGAAATTCGTCGTTTTTGATCTGCAACTGACGCATAAGCCGAATTTTCCACATAGAGGCAAATTGAAATGATTTACAACACGGTTTAGTATAAAGTATCTATTTAAAGGTAAACGTTTTGGAAGCATTTAAAACTGTAACTGATCCAGTTTAGAATAGTTACATATATCAATCTTTGGCTTGTTGATCGAACGAAGTTTTAATCGTTGAATTAAACGTTTTCTAACAGAACTAGTCAGCTATCATACTTAATCTATTGATACGGATTATTTTAATCTCCGTACATATTTATGCCCACGTTTAGCTACACTGAGGAATTTAAAGATAGTATTTACCCATACCCTTTCACCTTCATTTAACGCTTAGCACTCTGGGTAAAATTTTCAGCAGACGACATATTGAAATAATTTTCTTATTTTTCCCAGAAAACAAGTTTTGACATTTCATATAAATTGTCTCCAATAGAAACAATTTGCATGAAATCTCGAAACCTGTTTTTTCTGGGGAAAATAAGAAAAATGTCATCAATTTGTCGTCTGCTGAATTAGCCCAAAGAGTGGCAAAGGTTAAACCCCTGTGTTTATTGAAAACTGTATGTATCCTGATTTAAATATACATCGAACAATCTAACCCTTGGAACGTACCTGTTACCTTTCATTTTCAATTAAAAACACTTCGATAAAACGATATAACAATGAACCAGTTTAAGTATGTGTCAATTTCAAAGGTACAAGGAAAGTGTCACAGTTCAGTTTTATATAAGCCGCGTCATGAGAAAACGTCCTTACCGCACGTGCGGGCAACGAAGGTACAGATCAGACTGCGCGTGCGCGCAGTCTGATTAGTACCTTCGCTGTCCGCCGATATTTTCCTCAGTGCCCAATGATTGTGAATACTCAGCAAATATACTGGACTTTCGCTGTTCGCAGACGGCATACGGGCTCGTTTCTCATACTGAGGTTTTCTCAGATCAGTTGTTAAGCGGACTATCCAGATCTTTGTCTTACTTCTCCACCAAATCATATGTTGTTGATACTCATTAGAAGCACCTTAGAGAGGCGTTTCTGATGAGTACCACATCATACAGCATATTTTCATAGAGAAAACAATAGACCATATATTATATATGTTTGTTTTTGATACGCGTCTCACCTACAGCTGTGCTCATATGAGCCGCGTCAAGCGAAAAAATGGCTTTGAACATGCGCAAACTGCGCAAAGTATCATCCGGGCACTTGCTCGCCATTCATATATCATGTAGTAGCCAATGATTCTGTTAGCGGACAGTGAAGGCCCTGATAAGACTGTGCGGATGCACAGGTTGATCTGGGCCTTCGCTGTTCGCATATACCCAAAGACACGTTTTCGCATGGAGCGGCCCAATAACATTGTTGATATGCTTTCAATAGAATAGAGTAATGGTCTAGATAGTCGTGGCGGTACAATTTGATACTAAAATGGCCTCTTTCCCAATTGAAGAATAAGAGCAATTCACGTTGGGGAGACTTGACACACATAGTAGATTTTCTGCCGTATTTTACAAGGGAGACAACTTTTATGACCTTTGTTTCCTTTCCTGCACAGCAAAGCCCTTTTGAAAAGATATCTTATCTAAGAGGAAAGAATTTGCTCCCACTGGAAGCAAATTCTTTCCTTTCAGAGTAGACCCTTTTTCAGAATGGTGCAAACCAATTTTGACAGTGTTACCTCCCCTAAAATTGTATTCATTTCCTTTAAATCAGCGATATTATGTTGAAGGTAACACTTAATTGTGAACAAAAACAATGATTGTCCTGAAAAGAATTATGTTTAATGTGTTAATAACTGTATAATACATATGAAATGTATTTCTCCTCAAAACTATATCATGTATTCTAAATACTATAGTCTTAACCTTAAGTAGGCTTACAGTCAAACTTTGATACTTGGACTGTGGATCATAGAAATTAGTCCTATAGTCTGATTCAAAGCCGTTATTTACTACTTTTGCTTCCCCCCCCCCCCCCAACACACACACACACACACACACACACACACACACACACACACAGAGAGAGTCGTGACATGGTTAGCTTAGCGACATTTGTCACTGCACTTTTGTCAACACATGTTTCAGATGACTTTCGCAAAAGTACATGTAGTTGAGAGGGAGAATAATCAGAGACTCAGACAAGTCAAAGACAGCATCAGGATCAGTCAGTCCACACGTCATGAACCAGGGGCAGGGGGTGGGGGGTGGGATACAATCTGGGTAATATCTATAGGCCTTTGTTTACCCTAGTAACCAGTCTAGTGGTAAGCAGTCCGAATCTCGTGACATCACGATGTCAATGTTACAGTCTGATGATAGTTCTCGATGAGAACAGAAACTATCACAGTAAATGAAAATTCTTCTTTGGATCTTTCTGAAAAAAAAAAAAAAAATCTAAAAGAACTTTCGTAATTAATGTGATCTGTCCCATCCTGATGAATCTAGTCAGTGACAGTTGTATTATTTTTCCCAGAAAATGTTTGACATTTGATTCATTTCCTGCAAAAAGTCTCCTTAGAAGACAATTTGTATGAAATGTAAAACGAAAAAAAATCTGAGAAAATATAAAAGTATTTCAAAATGTCATCAGCTGATTTTTTTTTTTTTTCTTTTTCCCCAGCATGCTAAGTCGGTGAAATGTTGATTTTCTCAGAGCTAGTCTAATCTTTCTAGAGGCCCTGGCTTACAGGTATATCGGCAACAGCTTGTCGAGCATACAGTGAATTAAAAATTAAGGGGACTAGATACAATTTTTACATGGGAGACAACTTTCCGTATGCTTTACTGCACATAAAGCCCCTTCTGAAAAGCGGTCTTCTCTAAAATGAAAAAAAATGCTCCCCTCGGGAGCAAATTATTTCCTTTTAGAGTAGATCCCTTTTCGGAAAGGGGTACAAAAATCTGACAGTTACCTTAACCCTAGTCTGAATTGCTCTTATTCTTCAATTGGGAAAAAGGCCATGTTTGATTAAAAGTTTTGCTGAACCTGGATATACTCTGCCTTACCAAACAGTGTAGATCCAGATCAGTTGGCTTCTAAAGAAGCAACTGATCTGAATCTGCACTGTTTGCCTTTAAGTATGTGAATTTGTAGCAACAATCCGGATTAAGTAATCTGATAGGCTGAAAATTAGAAATGGGCTTGGTATCTTAATTTATTCTGCAGGACAAGGGTTAAAAGGTGTTCATTCCCCATAAATCAACATGGAATAAAATGGTTTAATTTAATTTTAGGACAAGTATGGCAAGGAATTAAGGTATTCCAGTATTTAGGATAAATATAGTCAATTTTCTCAACATTTAATGTTCACAGTATCTGCGCCCTCCCATCAGGGCCTTCGACGTCTGATTGTAAGGGCCATGGATACACTTTCAGGGGTGGTAATTCTGTCAAATATTTTGCCTCCCTTCTGAAATTGTGGAATTTGACTCCTTTTTCAGTAGGGGCTTGCTGTGCAGAAATGCAAACAGGAAAAATCTTAAAATTTGTTTGTCTTCACTGGGTGTATCCAGCCCCCTTAAATAAAAAAAGACATTAGCTATTTAACTGAGTTGACGGAGTACATCGGAGAAGAGCGAAGGCCCCGATCAATGTTAGCGTATGCACAGCTGGTCCATATCTTATGCTTTTACATGTAAGTGGTCACGTAATAGTCACCCTTTTAATGGTAGAAAATCCACTAAGTGTATCAAGCCCTTAAAAAGAACGTTTGATATTTTTTTTTTTTTTTTTTTTTTTTTTTTTTTCTGAGTTTGCTGAGTACAGCGACGAAGAGCGAAGGCCCCGATCGCATCCTCCACTATTCCCATACCTCATACTTTAACATGTAGGTGTTCACGACCTTGGGCTGGTCAGTTTCGTATTGTCACTAAAGCTGTCATAATAACAAAGGAACTTTTAAGAGGACTGGATGCCGTTTGTAGAATGTCCGCCATTTTTACAAGGTAGATAACCTTTGTGACTTCCTCGTTGCTTTCATGTATACCAAACCCCTTCCGAAAAGGGATCTACTTTAAAAGAAAATAATTTGCTCCTGTCTATTCTAAAAGGAAGGAATTTGCTCCCCTTCGTCTACTCTAAACGGAAAGAATTTGCGCCCCTTTTCTACTCTAAAAGGTAAGAATTTGCTCTCCAAGGCGAATAAATTATTTCCTTTTAGAGTAGTATGGAGAAAGATCTTTCTTCTTAGAGTAGAACTTCTCCCCATGGGAGCAATTTTTTTCCTTTATGAGTAGATCCTTTTTCAGGAAGGAAATGAAAATTTTAACAAACTTGTCTGCCCTATCTGTTTCCCTTTCGATCTTTTTCATGGTGTTATTGCTAATTTTTCTAGACATGGAGGACGATGACTATTAAAAATACGACGACGTACCAACCAATAAAAAAGGAAAGCAAGGAAACATAAACATAATTACATTTATGATCAAAACCTTTTACAAAACACAATGCAGGCTTTAGATTAACCACAACGTCAGAAAACGTACCTTTGGAAATGTGTGCCCAGCGAAGATTAGGATCAGCCTGTGCATTCGCGCAGTCTGATCAGATTCTTCACAGGGCGCATTTTGGATAGACAATGATGAAAAATTTCTTCATGCAGACAATGAAGACTCTGATGAGACTGCGCGGTTGTGCAGGCTGATTTGAGTCTTCTTAGGCACACATGTCACTGAGAAAGTAGGTTTTCTCACGTTGCGGCCAAAATATTAAGCCTTATAATACAATATGGTTAAATAAACAACAGAGCTCAATATACTGAAGTTGAATTTCTTACTTATGATCTCTTGTCGTGCAACTGTGAACATTAAAACGAAAGGGTACTAGTATTTTGGGTCATTCTGTTAAAATGAGGGCAGAATCGTAACTAAAAATCGCATAAAAAACAAAACTTATAGACGTTTGTTTTAATGCTTTAAATTTGTGTTTTCCGATCCATATTGGGGCTATATGATGAGAATCAAAGAGAACTACCAATAAATTTCACAACTCTTATCCTGTTGAACCCGAATATACCCTGCCTTTGCAAACAGTGTAGATCCAGATCAGTTGGCTTCTAAGAAGCCAACTGATCTGGATCTACACTGTTGCCATTCAGTATGTAAATTTATATCAAAAATCTGGATCAAGTAATCTGATTGGCTGAAAATTTGAAAAGGGCATGACATCTGAATTTATTCAGCATGACAAGGGTTAAATTCATTGCAAGGAATTCTTTTCAAGTGTACAAGTTGTAAAAAAATCCACAGATACTTGGGGTCAGTAGGGCAGTGCAGGCCAAAAAAAAATCTTGTAAATATTTTTTCTATAGTCATTTTTGTATTTTAGTATAACAAAAACACTGCTGATAAAATATAATTATATTCTGTGACTTCTGAAAAGGTTCTCAAAAACATCACATTTCTCTCAAATGGTAATATATGGTCCATATATTACCATTTGAGAGAAATGTGATGTTTTTTAGAACCTTTTCAGAAGTCACAGAATATAATTATATTTTATCAGCAGTGTTTCTGTTATACTAAAATACAAAAATAACTAGAGAAAAAATATTTACATGATATTTTTTTGGGCCTGCACTGCCCTACTGACCCCAAGTATCTGTGAAAAAATCAACCCCTTTTAGACTGATTAAAATACCCTGCCACATTATATACGGGATGAGTCGAGTTTCAAGTAAGGTATGTCAGGCTGTGATTTAGCTATTACTAGAGAAAAATGGCGTAACTATTTGCAAACAGTGAAGATCCTCATATCCAACTTTCGGTAACACTTACCTGCAGAGATTCGATGAATGTTCACTATGGAAGACAATAGGAAAATTTATGTTAAACTGCGATAATTTCATGATTTTTAAACATATCACCAGTAAACAGGTGTCAAATTAAAGATTAAAATCTCTTCTCTTTTTGAATGCCATATACACTGTAATTATTTTGAAAATAAAATCAAATACTTTTGGTCCAAATTCTAAACGAACCATATAGTGCTGGAAATATCCAGAAAAGTCAAAGAAATTTGACATATCATCATTTAAATTTCAATATACAGATGAGTTTTGACTTGAAATTTCTTTATCTTTCGAATGATGTAAATTTTATTCATATCGGGAAGGAACTTGTTGGTCCTTTCTGTGATTTTTGTTGCTTTTAACCAATTTATCGGGACAGTCGGAAGGTTCCGAACCTGTCCGGCAACTTTCGTAAGTCAATGAAGTTTCTTTGGCGATATATCGGCGTCGGGAGTACTTCGGAAATTTCCGATAAGGCCGACACTTTCGGTCGTGGACAATAGAAATGGCCGAGATTTCTGGATATGAAGAGAAAGAGCAAGTACAGAAAAAGAAAAAAATACCCGAAAAATAATTATAATAATAAAAACAGCACCCAAGTACTAACGGGGTTGGCGTAAAAAGACGAGAGCTCTTTGTTTCACCCGATACGGACAGACATGCAGAATTTTACAAAATAAGCATTTTATAAACTTAACTACATGTACTTGTATTGAGGAACTAGTATGCGTTTCCCGCAGGTGAAATGATAAGACTTATTTCAGGGAAGCACTCATCCGTCACCTGCATTTTCAGCATGTTAAAGTTTGAAATTGGACATAAAAGAATAAACAAAAAAGAATCACAGAAATTTTTAAAACTATCTATACTTAAAAGTGATGGAAATACTACTAGGGGAGGCAACTTTGTTAAAAATTGTTTACTCTCCCTTTGGAAAATGGGTCGACTCTAAAAAGAATGAATTTGAGCAAATATTTTCCTTTAAAAGTTGTTCCATTTTCAAATAAAGTTTGGTGTACTGGAGGACAAACAGGAAAACAGAAAAGTTCTCTCGTTTGTCCTAAATGGCCGAAAGTCTATCCCATCACGAAAACATACCTATATAATTTTGACCCCCTTAAACCCCACTTTTATATAGTAAAACTGGGGTTTACAGTGGTATACATTATTTTTCTTATTTCTGGTCAAAACATAGATCGTGGGTTATCGTTAGAACCGCCTCGCCGTGGCGGTTCTAACGATAACCCACAATCTATGTTTTGACTAGAAATATGAAAAATATTAGAATTTTTTATCTGAAAAATTTCCTTTTTTGGTGGTGAAATTTTCAATATATTTGAAATAGGCGTGTTTTCGTAATGCAGCGTATCCAGTCCCCTCAACTCTATTCATTACAAAAAACACGCCTATTCAGATATATTGAAAATTTCACCATCAAAAACTGAAAGTTTTCAGATAAAAATTCTTATAGTTTTCACATTTCTGCTCAAAACATAGACAGCGGGTACACGTTAGAACCGCCTCGGCGAGGCGGTTCTAACGAGTACCCACAATTCGTTTTTGAGCAGAATTAAGAAAAATAGTATCTACTCCTGTAAACCCCAGTTTTACTATATGATAGTGGGGTTTAAGGGGGTCAAAATATAGGTATGTTTTTGTGATGATTTGAGATACGTCTTGCGAAAACGATGCCTACTCACGGCATATGTTAACAGCGAATATCCAGGTCAGTCTGTGCATCAACACAGACAAATCTGGACTGTAAAATTTTTACTAGAATCTAACCTTAAAATTGCCATTCAGAACTGCAGCAGACTACATTATATTATTTTTTTATTTTTATTTATTTATTTATTTTTTATTTTTTTTTTTTTTATTTTTTTTTTTTTTTTTATAATGTGAATAAGACTTAACATTTCATGTAAATGATCCTCTTAGATGATTCACTTAAAATGTAAAGCTGTTTTAATGCAGAAATTGGAATGCAGAATGATAGAAAAATGACACGTTTTAAAATTTCACCTGCGAATAGGGCTCTTTAGGCCTAACAGTATCAAATGGTTCTGCAGGTGAAATGCAAATGAACTGATCAGACTGTGCAGTTGCATAGGCTGATGTGTACCTTAGCTGTATGCCTGTAAGAACCTTTTTTGCTCCGATGTGATTCGTCCTCCTTTAGGATGCGGTATGAAAATGTTCAAACAGTTGCAACAAAAATAAATAAAGAACAGAACGTGTATTTTGTTTCCTTTTTACGTTGCCGAGTATCGAACTCCAAACCAGGTGCAAGAAAAATAAATTATAGGCAAGAAAATATAACTATTAAAAACATAATGTTTTGTTGTTTACCTGCTCATTGGTGTTACAACCAAGACTTCTCGGCTGTTGGGCCCAGTGGTCCTAATAACAAAAGAATAGTTTTGTCATTTTACACAATGGGGGTATTAAAGTTATGACATTATGGTCTTAAACAGAAGAATCTCAAATCGCATATCAATGATCGTGGTGTCTCTAAACTCATCGGAGTAATATTCGAATTTCGTACCTAAAAGCGACTGGCAACCCTCTAAACAAGGTCCTGATCTGGAAACGTTTATTAACAGTGTGGAGTCTGACATAGCGTCACATAAGACATCAAAACCTAAACATGACAACCTCACGAAATCCGAACGCAGTGCTCTCTATAATCTTCAAAATAGAGAAGAGATCATCATTAAAAAAAAAAAAAAAAAAAAAACGCTGACAAGGGTTGAAAGTTGTCATGGACAGAGATCACTACATCTCAGAGACTGAGAGACAACTAGGAGACTCCACTTACTATAGACTTCTAGATCATGACTCCCACACCCGAGTTCGCCAAACCAGTGTCTGAAGCGATCATGATAAAGGCCATATAAGCGAGAAGAACAGAAATTACCTGCTTGCTGACCAACCTATAGCAGGTAGATTCTATTTTCTCTTCACCTCCCCCGCTCCCTCCGCCCCCCCCCCCCCACCCCCCCACCACCACACACAAAACAAAAAAAAAAAAAAAAAAAAAAAAAAATACACAAAGCCGGCAACCCTGGCCGTCCCATAGTTTCGGCCAATGGCCATCCCATGGGAAAGATAACAGAGTTTGTTGATTTGCATCTGCAACCTCGTGTTCAAAATCTGCCGTCCTACTTAAAGGACACAACAGATTTCCTGAAGAAGCAAGAGGCCCAGGCTCCATTTCTACCCGACTCCCTCCTTGTTTCCATGGATGTCAATTCCCTCTATACCAATATTCTTCATTAAGACGACCTCCAGGCATGTGAGGAGGTTTGGGAGGAAATAAAAGTCAAGGACCCACCTACACGGACTCTGGTCAAAGTTCTGACACTCATACTCAAATGCAACAACTTTGAATTCAACGGGAAACATGATCTCCAGGTCCAAGGCACTGCTATGGGTACCAAAATGGCACCTGCATACGCCAACATTTTCATGGATCGTCTCGAGGGACAGCAGTTAAGGTCAATGACCCTGAGACTCATTTCCATGGTTAAGGTTTATTAACAACATTGACATGAAGAGGTCGCATAGCCGCGCGACTTTGACGACTCCTCCACGAGGCCAACAACTTCTACCCAAGCATCAAGTTCACCGCTGAGATTTCATGCAGCACGTGTTTCTGGACACCAAATCAAGGCTTGTGGGCGATACAATATCTGTTGATCTCTATACAAAACCAAGATACACCCAGTATCTTTTACCCACAAGTTGCCACCCGAAGGACTGCTGCAAAAATGTTCCTCAGAACCTTGCACTTCACCTCAAACGTATCTGCTCCGATTCGGACACTTTTGAATCAAGAGCAAGAGAACTGACTGACAACCTCTGCAAACGGGGTTATCAGAAACAGCAATTCACTTGCCATTGAGAGAGCACGGCAACAGAACAGAGTAGACCTACTTTCTTATAGACCTAAATCTGAGTGTAGCGTTCTCCCCATCGTGTTGACGTATCACCCAGACTTACCAAAAGTGAGTGATATAGTCAACAGACACTGGCCCATCATTGAGACCTCTAGAACTGAACGAGATCTTCACAGAAAGACCGATCATGGCCTACAAAAGACCTAAGAGTCTGCGGGATCTTCTTGTACGTGCCAAGTTTAAACCAGAAACGCGTGATGATAAACCACGGGGAGACACGACCGTGCGGCAAAGCAAGATGCAAAACTTGCAAAATGATAACCACCACACAAATCGCGAAAGCCAGCATCTGGGGCAACCATCAAGCTTAGGTGCAACACTAGTCGTCAGACGACCAATGTTGTTTACCTTATAACATGCACTAAGTGTGGAAAACAATATGCTGGTGAAAACGGTGATCATGTGAACCAACGGATGAACGGCCACCGGAATGATTGGAAACACAAGCGGTTCGAGAGGTCTCTTGTCGCAGAACACTTCTCTTCACCAGAACATGATATCCTTAACCACGCCACACTTTGTTGCTTACATCATAACTCAGAATGGACAGATCGAACCAGGAAAGCTCGAGAGAGCTATTGGATCTGACGTCTGAACACTCTACGGCCATATGGTATCAATAAAGGCGGTCAGAAGAGAGAATCGCCGTTCCTTAGTCAGGGCAAGCGACAGCTTATGTGGAGCGTTTTGTGATTTTCCTGAATCACAGCGTAAGTTGGGCCCATTTGTCTTAGGTATTGGTAAGAAACACTCAGTATGGCATATATCCTTTTCGGTGTAAGGTTTACGGCGCATATAGGCACAGTGGTGTTGACAGGAAAGATAAGCGTTTAACTTTTGTTCGTTGTGTTTATGTTGATCTTAATAGGAAGTTAAGCTTTTTTTTCCTTTTTGTAAGCTGTGTTTATCGCTCAATGTATCGATTTCATATATATTCCAACACGCTCAGTTATCAAGTCGCAGCGGGCTAGATAACATGGGCACGAAAGGAAAAGGGCATAATCTGTTTTCTAACTATTTCAACTCACGTAACTTTTATTTGTAAATTTAAATTTCCTTTTAATATATCTCTATGTAAATAGAAAATAGAAAACCTCTGAAGAAGGCGAAAGCCGAAAGGCCTCAGGTAAACAAATCATTTGCACTATTAATGATTAACTCTCAATATATCATTGTTGTGCAGCGGGGCGTTGCACAGCGGATATTCGTAAAATCGTCCGATTACAGTGAAAAATACGGGTTTTAAAAAATGGAATGTGGGTGCATTTCCATAAAATTTTGCATACCCGAAAGATATTGTCCTAAGAATACTCCATTTATGCAATTTGAGTTCAGTCTGCCTTGCAGGGTTTGGGGAAAAAAGAGGCAGTTGAACGTTACTTTTTACCATACATAGTCATGGTAACCATTTTGGTAGCTGGTTCCAAGCAATGTCTACAGCTATAGGATGTTCCATATAGTCTGGGCCCAACTGGTCACGGAGAAAACCTCATGCATATTATTTCGGAGGCCATTTTGAATGTTAGTTCCCCATATTTCTCACAAACGTGCAAAAACTTGCTTCAAAGATTAGCTACATGCAATTTATGCTCAACTGGTAGAATCGTTTTGGATAAGTCATTTAAAGGTTTGCAGCTGGTGTTAGTGCCGTGTGGTGGCTGTAGAACGTCTCCCCGTACTTCACCTTAGGGCAGATTATATGTCATTTCCTTTGGGATCATTGGGCCCATTATGGTATCTTTGAGAATGGAGTTCTGTTCATGTATACGCTAAAGGGCGTAAGCAGTGTTGCAAACTTCATTACTGCTTATAAAGAGTCTCAATAAAACCGACACTCAATTTTATAATCTGTAATGTGTTCTTTGTTTCCAAAAGCAACCTTTTTGACAATTATTTTACCATACATGGACATGTCGATCATTTTGTATGACCGTTCTCACTACTTTTTGCGAACTGGAACTGGAGCTCAATCGGCATTGCAATTTTGGAGATCAAAGGTTTTTTTTTTAACGGCTATGGTCATAGTCGCCATCTTGGATGCAAATCTAAACGTTTGTCCCAAGGATGCTCCATTCGCAGTTTGAGTTCAGTCAGCTGCATAGTTCCAGAGGAAATATCATACAAACCTTTCTACCATATATGGGCTGCATCAAGCGAAAACATGCTTTCGAACATGCGCAGATTCAGATCATCCTGCGCGTGCGAAATGCAATGCTGTGGAGCCCAATGTTTTATTCAGGTACCACATGAAGCAGATACTGTATGTACGTAAATGTCCTAAAAATTCGAACACTTTATTCCATACTATTTTGGAACTAAATTCTGCTTTTTATCCAGCTGTTTCTTAAAATAGTGGAAAGGCAAACAGTGCAGACCCCGATCAGACTGCTCCTTCAGGAGCAGTCTGATCTGGGTCTGCACTGTTTGCACATGTTCGTCAGACCGTTTGGTGTTCGAAATTTTAGAACATTTACCATGTAGTCATATGTGCCATAGGTATCAAGCCATTCTCAATGATATATGTTAGTTCTAGAGTTATTTGTTCTAAGGTTTGCATAGTCAACCATTATAGTGCCAATCACGCAGCAGGCAACATTTGGAAATATATTTATTTTTCAGAGAAAATAAAGCTTGACACTTCTTATAGATCAGCAGATATTCATGTGAAATGTTCAGCCTTACTTTCTCAGAAAAAATAATTCTGAAAAAAATAGAAAGTTGTCTGCTACAGTTTTCCTTCGTACTTTAAGGATCAATCATGTTCCTGCGCTGAGTACATGGAAACAGGGGTCTTATAACAAAAAAACATTTATAATATTCTTAGAAACTTTATTTCGATTATTTTTTCGCATACATGTATTTAACATGTAAATATCCTTCATTTAAATCATCCATTAACAAAAAACAAAATGACCAACCTACATAACAAAACATAACAAAGGATTATAATTATGAGGAAAAAAACAATATACCTGCTCTAAATGGATGGTGTCATGTAAAAATGTGTCTTCAGTAAATGTAGACAGCAATGGACCAGGGCCCAGCTTTACAATCGTCCACAAGTAAAGGTCAACCTTAAATTTAAGGACTAAGATTCGCACAGCACATTTTGCACTTTCATATGAAAAGTTGTTTAATGATACAATTTACAATACAGTTCAGATGCAATTTATAAATGCACATAGCTCTTGATAAGGTGCTTTTCTCAAGCAAAAAGTATCCATATTTTTCTTGTATCTCGACGAAAACATATCGAGGGTTGAGCGCAAGACTATCGTAAGTCAGATGATTGTTTTTCCCCAAACCTAATCTCCTCACCATGAAGGCGTTATGAAGATTACAACATTTCTTTCTGTAAACAATGAAAATTTAGGTGCCATTGCTCGTATGAGCAATGGCACCTAAATTTGCATTGTTTACAAAGGGGTCCAAGTTGCCCCTAAACAAGGGTTTCAAAAATACGTTTGAGTTACCATAGTCTTGCGCTCAACCCTCGATATGTTGTGGGTACTCTTTAGAAGTGCCTCACTGAGGTGCTTCTAATGAGTACCAACAACATACGTTTTTGTTGAGAAATAAGAAAAATATCTACCTGATACCCACTCTTATCTAGACCTCTGATATTATACAGTTCAATAACGTCTAACATAGATCTAATCATTTTAACTGACTTTAAAGACCTACTTCATATGGGCCATGCCATGCAATAACTTGTCTTCAGGCATACAGGTCTGGATCAGCCTGTGCATAGATGCAACCTGATCAGGGCCTTCACTGTCCACTAACAGAATCATGGCGCATTACAGAATGTATGGAGAGCAAAGGCTAGATGATACTTAGCACATGCCCAGGATTATCTGAATTTGCACGTTTTTGTGCATGTTTGAAGGCAAATTTTTGCTTGATGCAGCCCTTAAGGAAGATACAGTCAACTCCCGTTATCTCGAATTCCAAGGGACTCTCTGAAACACTTCAAGATATCCGTACCTTGACATATCAGAGTTGCGGAAGTGAGGAAAACAATAAAGCAAACATGTTAAAACGGGGACTAGAATTTCACTTCGATATAAGCAGTTATTTGAGATAAGCGAGATCGAGATAACAGGAGTCGACTGTATTAACTTTACGGAATGTCTGTAAAGCTGGGCCCAGATCAGTCTCTACACTTACTGATGAGGGCTTTAGCTGTTCCCTTACAAATTTACTTAATACCAATGACCTTATCAAAGGACTGTGGCAAGTTCTCATGATGAACATATCAAGGGACTGTGGCAAGACCTCATGAGGCCAGGTGTACAGGAAGATCTGGGCCCAGTTGTTCAAAGTGTTGTTAGCTTAACGAGCTCGTTAAGGGTCATTTCATTAACTGTTTTAGCGGATTCTATATACAAATATTTTGATATTTTTTGCTGAAAAAATGTGAGTAGCTTTTGCACTGCAAAAGCTACTCACATTTTTTCAGCAAAAAATTTCAGCATATTTGCGTATCACTCGGTGTAAATTTAAATGAATCGTTAACTAACGACATCGTTAGCTTTGAACAACTGGGCCCTGAACTGGAGTATTTCACGTATGCTTAACCTTTACCTCTCTGGGCTAATTCAGCAGACGGCAAATTGATGATATTTTTCATATTTTTTCCAGAAAACAGGATACAACAATCATGAAAATTCTCTCCATTTGGCGACAATTTGCATAAAATGTCAAATCCTGCTTTCTGGGAAAAATAAGAAATCCATTTCAAAATGTTGCCGGCTAAAAACTTTACACAGTGTTATGCATTAAGACACATTTTCTCTTGACACAAACCAGCTTATCACTGTTAAATCTTAACCAGTTTTATTATACTATACCTTAGCACTTTTATCAATTAAATAAATAAATTCTATTTTTTGAAAGCAGCTACTATCCTTTAGACATCCCTCAGAAATATATTGTTTGCCTGGAGTATTATTTTAAATGAAAATATTTTATTCTGATTGACCATATCTTATCAAAACCATTTTTCTTTTCTGTTTCTGTGCTTTGTTCTCAAATATTAACCATAAAATTAAATTTACGCCCAAAAGTTCATCTGACCTATGCAATTACTCTCGTAAAGTGATTTTTTTTGGAACTTTTATCAAAGAAAGTTGTTTTCTTTTTTTTCTAATTTCTTTGTTGATTTTTATCTATTGATGTTTCAATAAATGGAACTTGCAGAAATCTGCCTCCAATTTATCTACCCTACCAGTTACATCATAATTTGCAGCCATTTTTATGTAAAAAAATGAAAATATTCATTTTTTTAAAAACCAATGAAAACTTTTTGTGCATACTGGTAGGTGGTTATGACAAAAAAAAAAAAAAAATTGCATTAGCCCTTAAAGCGCCAATCAAAACTGCAGCAGACGACATTTTGAAATATTCTATTTTTTTTTTTGTTTTTCAAAGAAAACAAGTCTTGATATTTCATGTGAATCGTATGCTTGGCAGACGATTTACATGAAATATCAAAGACTTGTTTTCTTTGAAAAATTAAAAAAATAAAAATAAAATCAAATGTCGTCTGTTACAAATTTTGCTTGGCGCTTTAAGGTTTAAATCATGACAAGCATTTGCAAATTTACTTTTTCTGTGTAAAGCACCAGACAAAAACAACTCTCCATAGGATGTCAAAAGCATAGGATTTTTAGATTTTAATGTGCCTATGTAGGCAGGGCCATACCATTCAAGGCATATATGGAGACATAGACTTCAGAAGTAAAACTTAAATTGGATGACTATTTTGTCAAAAGATTTCAATTGGCTCTAAAAAGATTCATTTTCTGGGAAAACTAAAATAAAAATACTCAAACTGTTGAGTGCTGATGTATCAATTAAGCTATTCCTTGCTAACCAATGAAAGCACATAAAATAATAATACATATCTTTTTTATTAATTTCTGCTGGAAAAATAATTCATAGTTCCTTTGTAGAAATACAGTGTATTTACAATGCTATCATGCCATGAGTGTTGATGATGTAATATTACAAAACTTACTAACCTCATTTGAAACTGTCAAAAGAGCAGTCAACTGAATCTAAAAGAAAATATATCATTTTTATGATATCAGATATAAAAGTTAATACACCTTGAGTTTACAATACAGGAAATATTTTCCTCGAGACTTGCAATTCTTATAAACAAACTTGTGGCTATCCCATTTGTTTGTTAATTAGATTTGCAACTCACTCAGGAAATACTTCCTGTATTTTAAACTCAAGGTGCATTAACCTCTATATACTATTCACGTCATCAAAAAATACTTAAATATAATCTGACAAATTCATCCCTATCCTACTTAAATAGGCTATTGGTTAGCTGTTTACCTACTTAGGTTTCTCAGATAGATTCGCATTAATTCAGATAAATAAGCATTAATGTAATTAATGCAGAGAATGTTTTTTTTTGCTTTTTTTTTTTTTTTTTTTTTTTTTTCTTGTGTGTGTGTCACATACAGAGATGAACAACCGGGGAATTTAACCTTTAGCACTCTCTTGGCCAATTCAGCAGACTGGTAATATTTTTCTGATTTTTCCTAGAAAACAGGATTTGACATTTCACATCTCATGCAAATTGTCTCCACTGGAGAAAATTTGCATGAAATGTCAAAACCTGATTTTTGGGGGAAAAAAAAGGAAAATATTTCAGGATGTAGTCTGCTGATAATTTTACCCACAGTGCTAAGCGTTAAGGTAAAAGTGCTGAAAAAGTAAAGCGAAATACCTATAAAAAAAATTTTTGGTTAGGTGTAAATGAACACTTGCAATGTGAATTAATACACTGAATTTTTTTTTTTTTTTTTCGTCAAAAAAGAAAACTTTTGTAGTTTTCTGCTTGCCCTCTGGCACTTCTATCCCTTAACGGGGTCTGCTCTGAAAGGAAAGAATTTGCTCCCAATGGGAGCAAATTCTTTCCTTTCAGAGCAGACTCCTTTTCAGAATGGAGGCAAAAACTTCTGACAGCGTTTTACTCTCAAAAGTGTATAAATTCCTCTAAAGTAAAATGCAAACGAACGAATTTAATATTGGCATTAACAAAACATTTAGACCATAGCCCTTTTTTCATATCTGTGAACTTTGGGCTGTAGGTGATTTATTATTCAGGAAGAAACATCCAGATACCAGCTATAGATTTAAAGCAGTCTCCAGATATTTGTCTTATTTCTCCACAAGAAATAATGTTGTAACTACTCATTTGAATCACCATTAATACCAAGTAGTGAATACCAAATCTTGTTTTCCTGGTGAAATCAATATACCACAAACTCTTAAAACACTCTGCTTGGATCCTAAGCAAATACCATGCCAGCAAACAACCTCATTATATCCCCATAAAAATGTAGATTATATAAAGAACGACCATAAATGGTCCTTTTTCTATACAATTTACACATTTTTGTTGTATTCAAGCACAAATGTACAGATTACATGTATATAGAAAAATGGTTACTTTTCTATAAAATCTATACATTTATCATCATTTTTCTAGCTAATCCATATGTTTTTGTTTGCTTACATCATTTTGGGGACATTTCAAACTACAGTAAAACCTCAAAGACACGAAGATTGATGGCTGTTTTGAGTCGCTAGGAAATTCTCTGGAGAGCCCAAGAAAGCAAACATTTATGAATATTTTAGGGAAATTTCCTTATTTTATCATGAAATGTATGTTGTGTGTACCTATTAGAATTGCCTCATTGGGGCAATTCTAATGAGTACATTCAGCATACCTATATTATGAGTACACTCAGCATACCTATATTATGTACAGGATCAAAAAGACACCCCTAAATTATATCCCTTTGCCTCCTGACCTGGAGCTGATCAACACTCAGTGGCTCAAACTACCCATGTCCAAACAAATTTACATGGTCCCAAAGATGTTCTAGTAAATGAGGTTCGACTGTATGTTGTTTCCAAAACTGTACAATAATAAACAAAGTTAGATTTGTTTGTGTTGAGGTTTTACGGCCCATTCAACCCAATGGGGTCATGTTGAGCGCGGTCAGTTTACCTAACCACACGTTTACTGGTCAGGCTTAGTCCTCTTAAATGGTTTACCAGTATTGTGCACATTCTTTCGCCAGAAACTGACAACTGCCCTTCATGAATCAGCAGAAGGGAGCAAATGACCGTAGAAAATATTTCACGATCAATCTCCACGAAAGATGTTGCCGACCTCCGCAGGGGTTGAACCAGCGACCTCCTGGTCTCCAGTCGGACGGCGCATCCAACTGAGCCACCGAGGCCGGCAAACAAAGTTAGAACAAGGTTTTTGTATACATTTTAGTTAAAGAAGCATCGTAACTGATGCTTTACTGAGAAAATACATTTCTGATGCACAATCACAGAAAAAGGCCATAATTGCCTGCTTACAATGAATACTACAGAATATTAAGCAGTGATGGTCCTGAACAGACTGCACAGACATGCAGGCTAATCTGTGATCTGATGATCACATTTAGTATAAGGACTCTTTTCTTGTAATGAACAATCACAAATGTCCTTTATTTAACTCAGTTTGATGATACCAGTAAGGACCCAAAACAGAAGTTTTGTGAGATTTCATTGGAATTGTGTCTGTGAGCTGACTGCAATGAGATCCTAAAACTAACATTTTTAAGAAAAATGAGCAAGAGTTTTAGAAATGTGTCATCAGTCATACACACACAGTAATGTCAGCCTGCACATATAGGGAGTCTGATCAACATTTTTCTGACACTATGTCAGATGGGGTGTATCATACTAAATCTCCATATGTTTTGATAAGTCATTACAAGTGCCTTGCTGAGGTGCTTCTAAAGATTACCCACAACATATATTTTCATAAGAAAAATATCAAGACTTTTTATTGAGGAAAAGCATCACATCTGAAGCTAAAAGCTCATTGCAATGAAATTCTAATCTGTTGGTAATAACATATCTTTTTACATACAAGAAAAATATTTACCTAGATAGAGCTCTTTAGAATTTAGTGTAATGATAACCCAAGATAGATTAACTATTCAGGTCTGACATAGGAAAGCTACAAGCGGCACCTGCAAAAACTTGGGAAAAACACACCAGCCTGCATATGAGCCCCAGCAAGCCAAAATGTGCCTTCGGGGCATGAGCGGAGAGTGAAGGCCCATATCAGACTGTGCAGATGCAATCGTTCAATGAATCAGCGGAAGGGAGAGAATGACTATAGAAAAAATTTCATGATCAATCTCCACAACAGAATGTTGCCGATCTGCTGGGGATCAAACCCACGACCTCCTGATCACCAGTCTGATGTGCATTTGACTGAGCTACCGAGGCCTGCCATTAATAGTACAAAAAACTAGAAAAGTCAATAATCAGTGCTTATTAGATAACGCCAGCAAGGACCAAAACATAATGGATGAATGAACAACATGAAAACAGTGTACCCCTCACAAACACCGTTTGCAGGAAGTATAATAACGGACAATCTGTATGGAACAGTGTGTTTTTCCCTATCTGCATGTCACCATAGGTTTTTCCCTGGTCACCATGCCAGATCATATTCATAAAACTAGGAGGCATATATCGAGTTGAAAAAGGATTACAACTTAAGCATGTTGTGTGGAAAACTAGAAAATTAAAGAAAATACCTGCTCTTTTGCTCTATTTTCTCGCTTATGGTCACTTTTAAAGGAAAGAGCAGATTCTTTCCTTTAACCCATTTACAGCCAGTGGACTCTTCTACCACAGCTCTTTGGATCGGTCTATTTCTAATAACAATATTTTATGTAAATATGGTAATTTATAATCACTTTCATGCTTCCATCACAGTGCATTTTACATAAAGATTGTAGGGTAAGCCCTAGATTTATAATTACAGTTGGCAATCGTCCGTCAAGCTATCACTCTATGGGCCATGCCTTGCAAAAATGGGTCTTTGGGCATTTGCTGACAGCGAAGGCCCAGATCAGCCTGATCATCCATGCAGTCTGATCAGTGCCTTCACTGTTTACTAACAGAATCATTGGAAACTGCAGAATGTATGAATGGAGAGCAAATACATGGATAAGACTTTGTCCATGTTCAGGATGATATGAATCCACACATTTTGCACATGCTCAAAGACACTTTTTGCTTGAGACAGCCCCTATCATCATAGGTCTAGATAAGACTGGGTAGTAGATAAATAGTTTTCTTATTTCTCGATGAAAACATATGTTGTGGGTATTCATTAGAAGCGCCTCTGCAAGGTGCTTCTAATGAGTACCCACAACATGTTTTTGTCGAGAAATAAGAAAAATATAGCTAAATTTTGGTTGAAAAAAGCGCCTTATCAAGAGCTATGTATCATTTCAAACACATCACAAGATCCTGCCTCATGCCATACACAAACAGCAATCTCAGACCAGCCCGAGTATCCAAACAGTCAACCACAGACATTCGTGATTCGCTAGCCACATTCAATTAATACTTTGCATGCTGGGTAAAAATTGCAGACATTTTGAAATACAGTTGAACCTCGATAATTCAAAGTCCAAGGGACCAAACACTTTTGTTTGAATTATTGAGACTGAATAATTGAGGGTTAAAATGCACACATATATTTAAGTCGGGACTTCAAAATGATTTTGAATTATTGAGAATTTCGAATTATCGGAGTTAGAATTATCGAGGTCCTACTGTATTTTTCTTATTTTTCCCAGAAAATAGCATTGACATTTCTTGCAAATTGTCTCCTCAGTCAATTTGCATGAAATGTCAATGCCTATTTTCTAGGAAAAACGGGAAAAAGATTTTCAATTTGTTGTCTGCTGAATTTACCTAGAGAGTGGAAATGGTTAATAAATCCATATTTCTGCACAAAGGGATACTCACAAGGTAATTAGTGTTATTTCTGCACCAAAATATACAATGTAACCTTACTGGTACTCATTGGAATCGCCGCAACACACTCCCATATGTTTTGGTGCAAAAATAATGGAAATTACAGTAGCCCTATCATACCTTGTTTGTTTGTGTTGAGGTTTTACGGCCCAGTCAACCCAATGGGGTCATGTCAAGCGTGGTCAGTTTACCTAACCCCACTTTTACTGGGCAGGCTTAGTCCTCTAAGCGGTTAACCAGTATTGTGCACATTCTTTCGCCAGAAACTGACAACTGCCCTTCTTGAATCAGCGGGAGAGAATGACCGTAGAAAATATTTCATGATCAAATCTCCACGAAGGTTGCCGACCCGGCCGGGGTCGAACCCGGAACCTCCTGATCACCAGTCGGATGGTCCCTTTCATACCTGCTAGACACTTCATAAACCTTTGCAAACAGTACAGATCCAGATGAGATGGCTCATAATGAGCTGTCTAATCTAGATGTGCACTGCTTGCCATTCTGTTACTGATTTTTAACTGAAACCCCTATTTGCAACAATGGATGTGATCAAATTTGGAGATGAAAGAGTCCATTTCATAAATTCAGGGGTAAAAGGGTTAAATTGTCACCTTAATTATGGTCTTCATTGCAGCTACATACACTGGGTATGAAACACAACGGGCTTATCTAAACCAGTTACTTTACTTCGCTGATTGCATACAGTTAAAAGCAAGTTTTCCCAGGATACAGTTAATTTTAAGTAAAACATGATATGTTAACTTGGACCTCTGCTGTTATTAGTTGAGCTACTTGAAGCACAGTCCATCTTAGAAGTGGTTGCCGTAGCAACGTTCTTCTTTAAAGAGTCTAAATATTCCCTCTGGGACTGTGCCATCACTTGGGCTAAAAGGTCATCCTCATCCCAGTTTGCCAGATCAGCTGTAAAATATAAGGTTGATATCTTATAATAAAACAAGTTCTACATACAAAGGATGACAATTCAAACAGTAGAATGTTAGCTTACTTGTATATGGAATAGACAAAAATGTACTATTTCTTTGTACTCTTGTTATTATGCAAACAACTTATGACAAACAAGAGCAAGAGGGCCCTGGTAGCCCTTCATCGTTCACCTGAGTATCATAGCACTTACAGAACCTGACCTAGAAATCATTAATAAAAACATTCTGACCAAGATTCATGATGATTACATACCCAAATAAGACAATGTAGCATACCTAATGGACCGTGAAATATATCAAGATCAAATATCGAAGAGACTGCACTCAAGAGGCCATGCTTAAATGTATGCATGTGCAAAGTATCACTGCTGTAGGACCAGTTGTTACTGAGAATTTGACTTAAATGCAAAAACTAAACAAAGTCACTGGACCATCAAATTTAGGTCAAGGTCAAATATGGATGACTGCATTCAAGAGGTCATGGTAAGATGTATATATGTGCCAAGTATCACTGCTGTAGGACCAATAATTACTGAGAAACCAACCTAAATTGAAAAAAAAAAAAAAAATAACGAAGTCATTGGACCATGTTTGTTTGTTTGTTTGTGTTGAGGTTTTACAGCCCAGTCAACCCAATGGGGTCATGTCGAGCGCGGTCAGTTTACCTAACCACACATTTACTGGGCAGGCTTAGTTCTCTAAGCCGTTAACCAGTAGTGTGCACATTCTTTCGCCAGAAACTGACAACTGCCCTTCTTGAATCAGCGGAAGGGAGAGAATGACCGTAGAAAATATTTCATGATCAATCTCCACGTAAGAATGTATTGGACTATGAAATATTGGTAACAAATGACCGTGTTTCGAAGTTGACCAAGAAATAATCAAGACAAACACTTTGGGCAAGATTCATACTGATTACTTCTAAAATGTGACCTCTGCAGTGTTAAATTTTTTTTTTTCTGATTTAGCCTCATGACCCAGTTTTGAACTTGACCTAGAAATCATCAAGACAAACATTTTGATCAAGATTCATGATTACTTCAAATATGTGACCTCTATAGTGTTAACAAGGTTTTCCTTTAATTTGGCATGAAGACCTAGTTTTTTTTACCCCAAACAGCCCAGTTTTGAACTTGATCTAAATCATTAAGACAAACCTTTTGAGCAAGATTCATGATGATCACTTTAAACATGTGACCTCAAGAGTGTTAACCAGGTTTCTTTTTGATTTGTTCTGGTGACATAGTTTCTGACTCCAAGTGACCCAGTTTCAAACTTTACCTAGAAATCATCAGGTCAAATATTTTCAGCAAGATTCATGATGATAACTTCAAAACTGTGACCTCTGGAGTGTTAAAAAGGTTTTCCTTTGATTTTGCTCGGTGACCTAATTTTTGACCTCAAGTGACCCAGTTTCAAGGTTGACCTAGAAACTACTGACAACCATTTTGAGCAAGATTCATGATGATTACTTTAAAAATGTGCTACAAGGTTTTCCTTTGATTTGGCCTGGTGACCTAGTTTTTTACCCTAAGTGGCCTAGTTTCAAACTTGACCTAAATTTCATAGGGGCAAACATTTTGAGCAAGATTCAATAAGATTGAATCAAAACTGTCACCTCACGTGCGTTTATGAACTAATTGTTGAAGACGAACGACGGACGACGGACAGAATGTGATCACAACTGCACACCCTGAGCAATTGCTCAGGTGAGCTAAACATCAACAAGCATGGCTTATTAGATACCCTTTCCAAAATAGGGGCTGATGTTCCATGGAGTCAGTTCATGTAATGTCAAGCCTATTTTCTGGCTCTTTTTATAAGAGAGATAACTTATGACATCCCTTTTTTTCTTTCATACTAAGCTCCTTTTGAAAAGGGTCTACTCTAAACAGAAAGCATTTGCTTCTAAGAAGGAGCATGATAGTGCAGTGGTTAGTGCACCAGCCTCTGATGCTATAAGTCCTGGGTTTGATCCCAGGGCAAGAAGTTTTCTGGGTTTAAACAAGCTCCATCAGTCTCAACAGCAGGTATGCTTTCTAATACAGTGCATCCTCTTCCAGATCAGGATTATAACTGGAGGACCAATATGCTATGAAAAAAATCCCCTGTGCAGTTTAAAAATTCTACTACCGAGACAAAATTGCTCCTTATTATCTTGCAAAACTGGCTCCCCTGCAGGCAATAGTCAAATACCACCAACTACAGCCAAGGTTAAAGGAAAGAGAGACAAAATCACTTTTGAGCTTCCTCCCCTGAAAAGGGCATCCATTCCCCTTTAATGTTTTCTTCTACTATTGAACACGTTTAAATTTGGCATTTAACAAGACACTAAGAAGTTGTTAAAGAGTACTTGGTGATAATTCTGGGATAATTTTCTCCAGTTCTCCTTAAAAACATATGTATTGGGTACTCATTAGAAGCACCTTGATGAGGCACTTCTAATGAGTACCCCAATATGTTTTTATGAAGAATAAGAAAAACTAGAAATGTGTTTGTAAAACACTATGCCCCCAACTACATGCTTGTCGGTACAAAATGCCAAAGCTGAGAAGAGGCTGAATTCTGATAAGTGATCGAAAGTTTACTAAAATTTAATCAGGTCATTTACACATTCGCATAGGTCTAGAGTGGGTATCAGGTAAATAGTTTTCTTATTTCTTGACGAAAACATATGTTGTGGGTACTCATTAGAAGTGCCGTGCCAAGGCGCTTCTAATGAGTACCCACAACACATGTTTTCATCGAGTAATAAGAAAAATACAGATATTTTTGGTCGAAAAAAGCGCTTTATCAAGAGCTATGACATTGGTTCCAAACTGCTTGCAAAATTTCATGAGCCCAACTCAAGTGATTCCTTAAGAATTTGCTTACAAGGAAAGTGGGACATATGGACAAATGGATAGAGGTACAAGCCCAAAGCAATATGCCCTCCCAACTTCTTTGCAGTTGGCGGCGGAATTATCCTTGAATTATCACGAAATATTCCTCCATAACAAGTCCTCTGTAGACACTTACCATATATGGATTGGGGATACTGGTTCATCATGGAATGAGTTTCAAATTCAAACCCTCCTGTAGCTCCTCCAGCTATATCAGACACAGGACCCGACCCTAGAGCTGCGGGGTCTGGAACAGACATGTGGTGTGGGGAAGAACCTATAAAGAACAAATTTTACATCTAAATCTGTTGTGTAAACAGCAGGTTGAAGAAACATTATCCCTGAATTATAATCGAATACTCTTTGACAACTCTTCTGGTATTGGGACTTTTGTCTAAGCAAACATTTAACATGTAGAGCTAGATCAGATGCTGCAGAATGCAGCTGATCAGGGTCTATCCTGCTTACCATTCCAGCATTGTACATGTAGGTACATCAAGAAGTCAAATGAACTTGTTCAAAGGTATTGTAAGGCATACTGATGGCCCAATATCAAGAGTAAACCAATATTTAGAGTATATACAAAGTTATTTCAACCAATTAGAAAAGCCTTGGTACTTGAACACTACAAAATAAACTTTCTTGGAGAAATATGGGAACACCAAGTTTAATGCCGTCTATTCTTTTGATACTGCATTTCCTCTAAAATTTCAGACACTCTGACACCTTACCCTACATTTCCTGAAATTTAAATGTCCATTTTACCACAATCCTAACATGTCTAAAAACTGCTGACATGTCTTAACACAACTGTATGAGTGACAAACTGAGAAAGCTGAGTAGATGATATGCTGCTGTATCTGATCTTGAGCTACATAGCTCCAGATATGAGAGGTATCCACAATAATTTTCTTATTTCTCCCACAAAACCGTATGTTGAGGGTATTCATTAGAAGCGCCTCAGCAAGCACTTCTAATGATTATAACAATGTATGTTTTTGTGGAGAAAAAAGAAGCATATCAATACTTTTCAGCTGAAAAAAAAAGCCCGTCTTATCTTGACCAATGGGGCTTCACTGGTTGCTCAGTAAAAGTAAATATGGTATGAAACATGAAGACAATCTTTTTGTCATTTACTCTACCTACCCGAAGACATTTTGTGTTCAGTGGTTTGTTGGGGACTACAGGTATGATCCGAAGTTTCCATACGTAAGGGACTATTCTGTGCACTGCTTGGTGTAGATTTTGCACGTGGAGATCTTCCAAGCCGTGTTTCCGGGGAGGCAGTACTCTCCAATAATTTTGCGTATTCACTAGATGAACTACATGTGGCACTGGCAGTACGTGGCTGTGGTAAATAAAACACAAGACAAAATATTTAGACGTAAACGTCTAAGTACCGGCACAAATTTTGTTCATGATTACATAGAGATAAGTTTAATACATTTTCAGTGTAACAGGTAAAATCGAACAACAATGTGATTCTTTAACTTTCGCTGCCACAGGCGATAATAATAGGCTTTTGCAAACAGCATAGATCCAGATGAGATGGCTCATATGAGCCGTCTCATCTGGATCTACGCTGTTTGACATTCAGTCTTTCAACCTTTTGTATAAACTTCTTTTCAAAAGATAATTTGTTAAAAAAAGAAAAGCAGAGGCCAAAAATTTAGTCTGAAATTTGGCACCAAAAGAGTTAATGTTTGCTTTTATTAAGCTTTATAAAATTTCTTGATTAAAATGAAAATAAAATAGACATTAATCTGTTTGTTATTATAACACAGTTTGTTTTATTTTTTTTTATATATTTGCAGAGATCGTCATAAACCGACATCCCAGCAAAAATAAAATGCCCTTAATGAGCTAATCGAATAGTCTTCCCAAAGCTATATTAAGAGACCGGCGTGATTCATGTGCTGGTCAATAAAAGAGCTACAGATATGGGGAGTAAGATAAATGTCCTAAAATTCTGAACCCTTTACACTGTGCTTTTTTTTTCTGCCTAAATTTTGTTCTGTTGTTTCTGAAAATACATAATGGAATGGCAAACAGTGTAGACTGATCAGATTGCTCCTTCAAGAGCTGTCTGATCTGGGTCTGCACTATTTGCATTACGTGGAAAATTTTGGGGTACAAAAGTTTAGGACATTCACCGTATTAACAATAACCACACTTTGGGCAAACCAGCATGTGACAAATTAATAATATTTTTCTTTTTTTTTTCCCAGAAAATGCGATCTGACAATTCATGCAAACTGTTTCCTGAGAAAACAATTTGCATTTAATGTCAAAACCTATTTTCTAAAAAAAATACAAAAATAATGTTTTAACCCTTAAAATGCCAAGAAAAACTGCATCTGAAAAAGTTCTGTTTATGCTGTCTGCTGAATATTCCTTCAACTTTTCAAACCTATTTTTGCATACAGGCAAACAGAGTGGACCCTGATCAGACTGCTCCTAGAGGAGCAGTCTGATCTGAGTCCACACTATTTGCAAAAATGACTTAAAATCACAAGCAGATGACAAAGCAGACGATAATTGTTGTGATTGGCAGTTTGAGGGTTAAATGTTGTCTGCTGAAAGTTTTACCAGCATGCTTAGCATTAAGAAACTATTATTTGCTATTTTTGAACTAAAGGTACTGGCCTGACTGCCTCAGTAATGGGATTTGACAAGTACCCATGTTGTAGGTTGTGTTAAACTGTGTATCTTTTTTTTTTATTATTATTATTTTTGTCAGGAAAATAAGATGATATTTCAAGTAAATTGTCTACCTTATATCCTCTTATGGATTTTATTCTTGTAATATTTTACCCAGAGTGCTGAGCATTAAAAAAGGTCAACTGCTAATATTTTACTTCAACAGATTAAGCAAGGTTATGCTACATACAGGCTCATTTCTTCTGGCCCTCTTCTCATTATCTCTCAGCCACTGCAGGTAAGATTCTCGGGCCACTTGTTCTTCTATTGTCTCCTGTGTCACTTCCCAGTCAGTCTCACGTAACTTATCTTCTAACATAGCCTAGAAACACAGTAACCACACCAATCAGTTGGGCGTGACAAGCGAAAAAGTGCCTTCGAACATGTGCAAAATGCAAAGATTCAGATCATTCTGTGTATGCGCAATGTATCATCCAAGCTTTTGCTCTACATATGCGCCGTCCGACTGGAGACCAGGAGGTCGCGGGTTCAACCCCTGCCAAGGTTGGCAACATTCTTTCGTAGAGATTGATCAAGAAATATTTTCTACGGTCATTCTCTCCCTGCCGCTGATTCAAGAAGGGCAGTTGTCAGTTTCTGGCGAAAGAATGTGCACAATACTGTTTAACCGCATAGAGGACTTAAGCCTGCCCAGTAAACATGTGGTTAGTAAACTGGCCGCGCTCCACATGATCCCATTGGGTTGACTGGGCCGTAAAACCTTAACACAAACAAATACTCATACATTCTGAGGTATCCAATGATTCTGTTAGTGGACAGTGAAGGCTCTGATCAGACTGCGCAGATGTGAACGCTGATCTGACCTTTGCTGTCTGCATATGCCCGAAGACACGTTTTTGTATGGCACAGCCCAAGTAAAGGGACTTGATGAACTTGGAATTTCTGCAATTATCTAACAAGGGAGACAACTTTTGTGACTTCCTGTTTGCTTTTCCAAATTAACTTCTTACTTCTCACTAAAGTATGTATGCTGTGGTAATGGAGGGAGGAGTATTGCTAAATAAAATTTTGGATCACCATACCAAATATAAACCAAATCCATCATATAGTCAAGAAAATATAAGCTGTTCAAAACATTAACAAGGAAGTTCCTTCCATGGCCTTGACATGTTTATTGCTGAATTAAATCCTGGATGTATACCTATCATCATACCAACCATCAACCATCATATGGTCTGAAAAATATGCAGTGCTAAAAACTTGTAGGCAAAACTAGACATAAAAGTTTTAAGTCTGTGACCTTGACCTTTCGGTCGTAGGTGTGTGTGGCAGTATTGTAGAACAGAACTTCTGACTGATATCTATCATCATACCAGTTATAAACCATATCCATCAAAGAGTGGGATATATGAACAGTTGGAAACGTTAATGTAAAACTGTTATACTTAAGTTCTAAGTCTATGACCTTAGCCTTAAGAACATGGCATAGGTGGGCATACTGCTTAATAAAGCTTTGCATCTATATCTATTAGCATACAAAATATAAACCAAATCCATCATATGGTCTAGAAAATATGAGCTGTTAAGAGACTTTAAAGCGAAACTTTAACATAAACATTCCAAGTCCATTACCTTGACCTTAAGGCCATAGGCTCTGTTCAGGGGTATTGCTGAATAAAACTCTGGACCTACATCTATCATCATACCAAATTTAAACCAAATCTATTGTGTGGTTTGGAAAATATGAGGTCTTAAAGAAACTTTAATGTTGTGTTGATGTGGACTCTGATGCCAGGGGTAGAGCAATCTTCCTGGGCTTTGTCCAGGCCAGCTAAAAAATGAATGTGAACAATTTTAAATGCTAAACACTGTTAGTCTCTGTTACTCATTATCATGATTGTTTCTGTGAAGTTTAACCCATTTAAGTCGAGTGGACTCTTCTACCAGAACTGGACCAGACTACTTCCTTGTCCCTCTTTCATCTCTTCTACTATCTCTTCCATTTCTTTTCTCCCTTTCTCTGGGAGACGACACAAAATGACCCACAAGGGTTGACGTGTCTTTAAACCCTAACACAATCAATCAATTTCCAAAAGCAGGGTATCTGGTTACAGTAGTTTTTATTATGTTTATTGAAATTCCTCTATTTACATGTATTTTTATTAGTGCAGATCCAGATTGGATGCCAGTCTGTGGCATCTGATCTGGATTTGCACTGTTTGCCAATTACCCTTTTGTCAGGTCTCCAGGCTAAAATGTGCTGATGAAAATCTAACAAAAAAAATTATTTGTAATTGTTCACATCACATCACGAAAACATGCCTATATAATTTTGACCCCATTAAACCCCACTTTTATATACTTAAACTGGGGTTTACAGGGGTATACATTATTTTTCTTATTTCTGCTCAAAAACATAGATTGTGGGTACTTGTTAGAACCACCTTGTCAAAGCAGTTTTACCGAGTACCCACAATATATGTTTTGAGCAGAAATATGAAAGATATAAGAATTTTTTTATCTGAAAATTTCATTCTTTGGTGGTAAAATTTTCAGTATATTTGAATAAGCATGTTTTTGAAATGCCAACTTATACAGACTAGAGTACCAAAAGCAGATAACCATCTAATGATTTTTTTTATATGTCACCTACCCCTATGCAGGATGTTGAGCATTTCTATGGTTTTGTGATAATATAACATAATAATTCCCATTCCTCATCATTATATATATTTGACTGCTTAAGGAAAAGTTTTACACTTCAACAAGAGGGCCAAGACAGTCCTGTAATGCTCACCTGATTACCATACAAGTTTGAGTGGTCAAGATAAGAAGTTCAATATAGATCTTCAAGATGGTGGCCCTCTTGGATTTCCAATCAGAACAGTTTTAGCTACTTTCGATCTACAAGTCACCGCAATACTTCCAATGAAGTTTCAAGCCAATTGCCCTTTTGGTTCAGGAGAAAAAATTCAAAATAGATTTTCAACATGGCTGCTAGGGCTATCATCTTAGATTTCTGATCAGAATAATTTGAGTATTTTCGATGCACATCACACTGAAACTTCCTATCAAGTTTCAAGTCAATGTGCCTTTCTGTTCAGGAAAAGAAGTTCAAAACAGATTTTCAAAATGGCAACTGTGGTGGCCATATTGCATTTACAGTCAAAATGATTTTAGCTATTTTTGATCTACAAGTCACCCTGATGCTTTCTACCAAGTTTTGAGTCAACTGGCCTATCCATTCAGGAGAAGAAGCGCAAAATAAATTTTCAAGATAGCGGCCATGGCAGCCATCTTGGATTTCTGATTGGAACGATTTTGGCTATTTTTCATCTACAAGTCACCCCGATGCTGCCTACCAAGTTTCAAATCAGTTAGCCTCTCTGTTCAGGAGAAGCTAAAAATAGATTTCAGTTGGCTGCCATTTTGGATTTCCTATTGGAAGGATTTTAGCTATTTTTTATCTACAAGTCACCTTGATGCATCCTACCGTTTCGAGTAAATTGGTCTCTCGGTTCAGGACAAGAAGCAAAAATAGATTTTCAAGACGGCTGCCATGGCGGTCATCTTGGATTTCAGATCGGAACAATGTTTAGCTTTGATCTACAAGTCACCCCTGTGCTTCCTACCAAGTTTCAAGTCAATGGGCCTTTAGGTTTTGGAGAAGAAGTGAAAAATAAATTTTCAAGATGGCATCTTAGGTGGCCATCTTGGATTTCCGATTGGTTAATTTTGATCTACAAGACACCATGATGCTTACTACCAAGTTTCAAGTCAACTGGCAGTTTGGTTCAGGAGAAGAAACAAAAAGAAAAGATTTTCAAGATGGCCACCATGGCGGAAGACCACCATGGCGGCCATCTTGGATTTCCAATCAAAAATAATTTTAGCTATTTTTTATCGACAAGTCATCCAGATGCTTCCTACCAAGTTTCAGGTCAATTGGCCTTTTGGTTCTGGAGAACAGCGAAAAATAGATTTTCAAGATGGCCATGGCCGCCATCTTGGATTTCTGATCGGAACCATTTCAGCTATTTTTTTATCTACCAATCACCCTGATGCTTCCTACCAAGTTTTGAGTCAGCCTTTCGGTTTTGGAGAAGAAGTCAAAAATAGATTTTCAAGATGGCAGCCATGGCGGCCATTATAGATTTCTGATGGGAACAATTTCAGCTATTTTTGATCTATAAGTCACCCTGATGCTTCCTGCCAAGTTTAGAGTCAGTTGGCTTTTCCATTCGGAGAAACGAAAAATTGATTTTTAAGATGGCGGCCATCTAAGACTTCTGATCAGAGCAATTTTAGCTATTTTTGGTCTACAAGTCACCCCGAAGTTTCCTACCAAATTTCGAGTCAACTGGCCCAGGGATGTAGGAGGAATAGGCTTTTAAAGCAATTGCTGATGCCGCACGATGCACTACGGACATTGACTGACCACAATAGCTCGCCTTCGTGCTCAGGTGAGCTAATTAGTCCAGAGCAGGAATCTGTCAGATCTAATTTCCTTCCTAAAAAAAAGTTGACCTTTATGGCAACATTAACATAAAGCCCTTCAGTCTTTATTCAGTTTGTGAGTGATTTGCCAGAATTTACACCTCAAAAAAGTCCACAAAAAATAAAATTCATTTCAATAATAACTAAAGAAGTACTTTAGGGTATTTATGGTAAAGTCTCACCTTTTCTAAATGCAAGTCTTCTGATTGTCTTGTAGCATCTGTTACCAAATGTTTTTCGGCTAACTGTAAGGAGAAAACCAACAATTCCTTTCTATACTATCTATGGCAAACAAAACTATACTATACCTTACTGCACATGGAAAAAGCTCAGATGTGTAGTTTACCAGTCTGTATTTGTTTATCATAGCTGAGACATGGTGCTTTTTTTTTTTGCTTTTTTTCTTTCAATCAAAAGCACCTTTTTTTTTTCTTGTTTTCTTACTTCTCCTTTAACCCTTAAAATGCCAAGAAAACCTGCATCTGAAAATGTCATCTGTTTGTGTCGTCTGCTGAATATTCTTGCATACTTTTACAACTCATTTTTGCATACAGGCAAAAGGGTCCACACTGTTTGCAAAAATGACTTTTAAAATCACAAGCAGATGACCAAGCAGACGACAATTGTTGTGATTGGCAGTTTAAGGGTTAAAGGATATTTTATGGGCGCTTGTTAGAAGTGCCTCACTAAGGCACTTCAAATGAGCACCAACAACATATTGTTTGCATGGCAAAAGAATGAAATAATTATCAGGATACCCTTAGCCGAGATATGGTGCTTTCTTTTCAATCAAAAACTACTAAAGTACTGTACCTTTTTTTCTTTTTTTTTTTTTTTTTTCTTCTTGCTCTTGCTTGGATATGTAACAGGTACTCATTAGAAGTGCCTCACCAAGCACTTCTAATGAGCACCTGTAACATACCCTTTGCACGGAAACAGAATAATATTTATCAGTATACTCTTAGGATTTCGTAAACAGATTCTATAAGGAACAAATTGTGGAGGCCCTGATCAGACTGCACAGATGGACATAGCTTCAGAAGATGATATTTTCCTTAATCCTCAAAAAAACGTACACTGTGGGTAAAACAGAACAACCATCTCATTAACTCTTTCACTGCCACAGGCGATAATAGGCTTTTGCAAACAGCATAGATCCAGATGAGCTGTCTCATCTGAATCTACGCTGTTTGACATTCAGTCGTTCAACTGTACGTATAAACGTCTTTCCAAGCGATAGTTTGTTAAAATAAACAAGAGGGCCACGATGGCCCTGTAACGCTCACCTGAGCAACATAGCACTTTGAGAGCCTGTTCTAGAACTGATCAAGGCAAACATTCTGATCAAAGTTCAAAATGATTATATTAACAAGTAAGACAATGTAGCATATCTAATGGACTGTGAAATAAAGGTCAAGGTCAAATATGGATGACTGCACTCATGAGGTCATGCTAAGATGTATGCATGTACAAAGTATCACCGGCTGTAGAAGCAATACTGAGGAACTGACCTGAACACAAACACTTCACAAGTACCAAATATCACTCTGTAGGACCAATAATTACTGAGGAACTGACCTAAACGGAAAAACTTAAGAGAGTCACTGGACAGAAAACTATACATCACCTTGAAATCATCAAGACAAACATTTTGAGCAAGATTCATGATGATCACTTCAAAAATGTGACCTCTAGAGCATCAACAAGGTTTTCCTTTGATTTGGCCAGGTGAACTAGTTTTTGATATCAAGTGACCCAGTTTTTTAACTAGACCTAGAAATCATCAAGACAAACATTTTGAGCAAGATTCATGATGATCACTTCAAAAATGTGACCTCTAGGGCATCAACACCGTTTTCCTTTGATTTGGCCAGGTGACCTAGTTTCTGATATCAAGTGACCCAGTTTTAAACTGGACTTAGAAATCATCAAGACAAACATTTTGAGCAATATTTATGATGATTATTTCAAAAATGTGACCTCTGGAGTGTAAATAGTTTTCTGCTGATTTGACCTGGTGACCTAGTTTTTGACCCCATGTGACCAAGTTTCGAACTTGACCTAGAAATCATCAACACAAACATTTTGAGCAAAATTCATAGTGATTGCTTCAAAAATGTGACCGCTACTGTGTTAACAAGGTTTTCTGCTGATTTGGCCATGTGACCTAGTTTTTGACCCCAAGTGACCCAGTTTCAAACTTGACCTAGAAATCACCAAGACAAACATGTTGAGCAAGATTCATGATGATTGCTTGAAAAATGTGACCACTAGAGTGTTAACAAGGTTTTCCGCTGATCTGGCCAGGTGACCTAGTTTTTGACACCAAGTGACCCAGTTTCAAACTTGACCTAGAAATCACCAAGACAAACATTTTGAGCTAGATTCATGATGATTGCTACAAAAATGTGACCGCTGGAGTGTTAACAAGGTTTTCTGCTGATTTGGCCTGGTGACCTAGTTTTTGACCCCACATGACCCAGTTTCAAACATATCCTAGAACTCATCAAGACAAACATTTTGAGCAAGATTCATGATTATTGCTTCAAAAAAGTGACCGCTAGAGTGTTAACAAGGTTTTCTGCTGGTTTGGCCTGGTGACCTAGTTTTTGACCCCACGTGACCCAGTTTCAAACTTGACCTAAAAATCATCGACAAACATTTTGAGCAATATTTATGATGATTGCTTGAAAAATGTGACCGCTAGAGTGTTAACAAGGTTTTCTGCTGATTTGGCCCGGTGACCTAGTTTTTGACTCCAAGTGACCCAGTTTCAAACTTGACCTAGAAATCATCAAGACAAACATTTTGAGCAAGATTCATGATGATTGCTTGAAAAATGTGACCGCTAGAGTGTTAAAAAGGTTTTCTGCTGATTTGGCCAGGTGACCTAGTTTTTGACTCCAAGTGACCCAGTTTCGAACTTGACCTAGAACTCATCAAGACAACCATTTTGAGCAAGATTCATGATGATTGCTTGAAAATGTGACCGCTAGAGTGTTAACAAGGTTTTCTGATGATTTGGCCCGGTGACCTAGTTTTTGACCCCAAGTGACCCAGTTTCAAACTTGACCTAGAAATCATCAAGACAAACACATTGAGCAAGGTTCATGATGATTGCTTAAAAAATGTGACTGCTAGAGTGTTAAAAAGGTTTTCTGCTGATCTGGCCCAGTGACCTAGTTTTTGACCCCAAGTGACCCAGTTTCGAACTTGAACTAGATTTAATAGAGGCAAACATTTTGATCAAGTTTCATCAAGATTGGGTCAAAACTATGACCTCTAGAGTGTTAACAAGTTTTTCCTTTGATTTGACCTGGTGACCTAGTTTTTGACCCCAAGTAACCCAGTATCGATCTTGACCTAGATTTCATAGAGGCAAACATTCTGACCAAGTTTCATCAAGATTGGGTCAAAACTGTGATCTCTAGAGTGTTAACAAACTAATTGTTGACGATGAACGACGGACGACGAGGGACATAGGGTGATGACAATAGCTCACCCTGAGCTTATGCTCAGGTGAGCTAAAAATCTGGATCAAGTAATCTAATTGGCCGAAAATTTGAAAAGGGCATGGCAACTTAATTTATTCAGCAGGACAAGGTTTAAATACAGTACCAGTTCTAATCCTTTCAGTCCTACAAACCAAAACAGATGCCTGTGCAAACAGTGTAGATCCAGATGAGACAGCTCATTACAAGCCGTCTCATCTGGATCTACACTGTTTGTATTGCTACTTTTGATTTTCACATGATATCATGGTTTGTAATAACAATTTGAAATATATTTCTCATTTTCCCCAGAAAACAGGACTTGATACGTCAAGCAAATTGTGGAGACAATTTGCATGAACTGTCAAATCCTGTTTTCTGGGAAAAATTAAATATTACCAATTTGTTAGCCTAGAGTGGTAAACTTGTGCTTGCTATTCACACAAAAAATTTCTATGTTCACAACCTTTGTCATTTAAGGGTGTTATGTGGCACACAATAAACAAATCTTTAGATTAGTTTTAACAGTAGTCTAGTATTATTGTATTAATTAAACCTGTACATAACCAGAAGAAACTGTAGCTTTTTTAATGTTAACAGGAAGAGATACATGAAGATACTTGTCTTCAATTACCTTCAATCGGGTGAGCAAAAAAAAAAAAATCCCTTCAAGTTAGCCATACCATCCAATAGGTGCCTCATTTTACCTTTAAAGCGCCAAGTAAAATTTGTAGCAGACGACATTCAAAATTTTTTTTTTTATTTTTCAGAGAAAACAAGTCTTGACATTTCATGTGAATCATCTGCCAAGCAGATGATTCACATGAAATGTTGACTTGTTTTCTCTGAAATATATATACATAAAAAATGTAGTTTGCTGCAGTTGTAATTGGCACTTTAAGGATTAAGGGGAATGGGTACACTTTCAGAGGAAAACCTGTCAAAATTCCTTTGCCTATCTTCTGAAAAGGACTCTACTCTAAAAGGAAAGAATTTGCTCCTCTTGGGAGCAAACTCTTTCCTCTTAAAAAGGACCCCTTCGCAGAAAGGGGCTTGGTGTGCAGGAAGACAAACAAAAGTTGTCTCCCTTGTAAAAAGGCACAAAATCACCCAAGTGTACTCTGTCCCTCTAAAGTTCATGTATGTGCTACTATTCCAAGATCTATCACAACTCCAGAAAAGTTAAATTTCTTGGTCCAGTTGTTCAAAACTAACGATGTCATTAGTTAACATATCATCAAAACTTTGATTATTAAATATGGCATATGTGCTAATATTTTTGCTGAAAAAAATGTGGGAAGCTTTTGCATTTGCAAAAGCTACTGCTACTCACATTTTTCAGCAAAAATACCTGTGAATTAGATATTGTACTTACTAAAACAGTTAACATTTTGACCACTAACAAGCTTGTTAAGCTAACGATGCTCTGAACAACTGGGCCCAGGTGATAATTTAGGATACTTTTTGCCACAAAACGTATGTTTTGGGTATTTAGTATATCATAACAATAATCTCACAAATGCCTTATATCTGAGTATTCTATGATGACGAGTTCAGACTGAAATGATACATCTACCCATGAGGATCATTTACATGTACTACAAAATGGTCTATGACTACCTGCAGCTCTGCAAAGAGCCCCTACAGTCCAAAACAAGACACAATATACTTACTCCTGGCTGAAAGCTAGCAATAGGTAACCCTAGACCCACACCAATGGTTGCCTTGTATGGATCTATAACAGAGTTGTAGTGAACATTTCTGTGATAGCTAATACGTATTGGTTCATTGTCTGTTTTGTATGAACCGTGGAAAGTGTTAATAGGATCTGAAAACAGAAATAGTACAAAGCCTGATCCACATTTCTTCTTACTTCCATAGCTCTCTATAAGGTACTTTATTCAACCAAAAAGGATTTATATTCATAGCTCTAAATAAGGCACTTTTTTCAACAGAAAAGTACTGATATTTTTTCTTATTTCTTCAGGAAAGCATATGTTGTGGTACTCATTAGAAGTGCATTTCCGAATAGAACGGAAAGATTTTAGCAATTCTGAATCTCTATAATACTTCAATGCCTCCTATCAAGTTTCGGCTCAATCTGACATACAGTTTGGGTGATGTCATTTGAAGAATTTCAAGATGGCCCCCGTGGCGGCCATCTTGGATATTGGAACAGAACGAGTTAGCAAATCTGAACCTATACATGTGTCAATGTGATGCCTCCCATCAAGTTTCGGCTTAATTTGACTTATGGTTTGGGAGGAGATGTCATTTGAAGAATTTCAAGATGGCCCCCACGTCAACCATCTTGGATATCGGAACGGAACAATTTTAGGAATTTTGAATCTCTATGTCACTGTGATGTCTCCCATCAAGTTTCCGCTCAATCCGACTAATGCTTTGGGAGATGTCGTTTGAAGAATTTCAAGCTGGCTGCTATGGTGGCCATCTTGGATTTCAGAACGGAACGATTTTAGCAATTCAGAATCTCTGTGTCACTGTGATGCCTCCCATAAAGTTTCAGCTCAATCGGACTTACAGTTTGGGACATGTCGTTTGAAGAATTTCAAGATGACCATGGCTGCCATCTTGGATATCGTAATGGAACAATTTTAGCAATTCTGAATCTCCATGTTGCCACAATGCCTCCCACTAAGTTTCAGCTCAATCCAACTTATGGTTCTGGAGGAGATGTCGAAAATGTGAAAAGCTAACGACGGACGGATGACGGACACCAAGGCCATGGCATTAGCTGACCTATTTTTACCCAGCCTGCAAAGTCATCATGAAAACATGCCTGTATTATATTGACCCTCTTAAACCCCACTTTTATGTAGTTAAACTGGGGTTTACAAGGGTATACATTATTTTTCTTATTTCTGCTAAAAAACATAGATTGTGGGTATGTGTTAGAACCACCTTGCAGAGGCAGTTCTAACAATGCTCCAGCTAGGATTTGAAAATAGAGGGGCGCAGGGTAGGGCACATAACGCGCGACATTTATTTACAAGGGCAAATTCTTTTTACTGTTTGGCATAACATTATACCAGACTTTTTGTCTCTCTCTCTCTCTCTCTCTCTCTCTATATATATATATATATATATATATATACACACACACAAAAATATTTATATATAATATATATAACATTGATGGAGTTTAAGTTTATTTACAGGTACAGCTAGAAATTGCCAGTTCTAGTATCTCATCTTATGTACTCATTTGTTTGACCTCACCTTGAACACAACATCAAAGTATCAGGATATGCTTTCATAACAATGTTTTTACATTATCATCAACTTTTATCATGTACATATATATTCAAGAAGCAGGTGTCATCATCAATTCTGGGACTCTACACAGGATAGGAAGACAACAAAACAAGCTTAAGAAGAAGTATTTTTTTATGTTTCGGGTGGCAGTTATTGAAAGTGTAATAATAGAATAAAATACATAAAGAAGTACTTTGTTTGTTGTTTTGGAATCACTTCAGTTTTTTTCTCTATAAACAATATATAGAAAAAAAAACTAAAAAGAACTAAAAACAAATAACAGAGATGAAAATAAAAAGCAATGTTGACGATGAGACATTTACTGTCCTCCTTCCTTCTTGATAAAAGGAACTATCTCTCTCTCTCTCTCTCTCTCTCTCTCTCTCTCTCTCTCTCTCTCTCTCTCACTCTCTCACACACACACATACACACACACACACACAAGCAAACATGAACGCATGATCCCGCCGACCCGCAAGCTACGCTATAAGGACCAGTCAACAGCAAAATTATATACATTAGCATTTTTGCGCTTGAAAATTTGGGCATACAATGTATATATTCAAATAAAAAACTGTTTCGTATTTCATTCCAAAAAAAATTATAGTTGATGTTTACTATTTCGGACATTCTCATTTCCAGTATAGATTACAAAAATATATGTGAAAAACCCAGAAAATGTAGCAGTCACATTCCCTTGCCCGGCATGATGAAACCGCGTGCTCGTAACGGTAACATCACGAGAAATCACGGCTGAAACCGCTTAGAGAGAAAAACACACGTATGTACGTTAAATTATAGAGCATCTTTTTCGTCAGAAATGCATACAAGAATTCCGCCGAAGGCGTCATCACACCTGCTGGGGCAAAAGTCACAGGAGCCACAATCAGAACGTGATTATTAAATAAGTTTATTTCATTCTTAGCAGTGCTTAGTCAGAAAACTGGGTTGAAAAAAATGTAGACAAAGTGCCTAGTGGGGCACATATATTCCAGGCCAGTTCCATTCCCTCTAATGGCTATATCTTCAGCACTGACTTTTCGTATCATACAGCCCAATGATAATGGAACATTGACGTAAAATGTGTAAGTAACTAGAGCATGAAATATAGGTCAAGGTCACGGGTCAAGGTACCTGCCAATTCAATACATCAAGGAGAAGCACAATGCAAGGTATGGTGGTTGTAGGCCTTATAGTTGAGGAGTTATCAAACATCAACTTAAAATGTGTCAAATATAGGTCAAGGTCACCGGGTCAAGATACCTGCCAAGCCTGTGCAATAAGGTGAAGCACTATGCAAGGTTTAGTGGTTGTAGGTCTTATATTTGAGGAGATACCCAACATCAACATACAATGTGTCAAAAGTCACTGGAGTGCACAATATAGGTCAAGGTCACCAGGTCAAGGTACCTGCCGAGTCAGTACATCTAGAAGAAGTGCTATATAAGGTTTGGTGGTAGACATATGGAAGGGTAACGTAAAAGGTGTAAAAGTCAATGGAGCGCGAAATATAGGTCAAGGTCACCCAGTCAAGGTACCTGCGGAGTCTGTACATTGAGGAGAAGCACTATGCAAGGTTTGATAGTTGTAGGCCTTATAGTTGAGGAGATATTGAACGTTGACGTAAAATGTGTAAAAGGCACTGAAGCGCAAAATATAGGTCAAGGTCACTGGGTCAAGATACCTGCCGAGTCAGTACATCTAGGAGAAGCACTATGCAAGATTTTGGTGGTTAGAGGTCTTAAACTTGAGGATATCTGGAATGTTGACGTAAATTACGTCGAAGTCACTGCAGCCAAAATATAGGTCAAGGTCACCAGGTCAAGGTATCTGCCAAGTCAGTATGTTGAGAAGAAGCACTTCGCAAGGTTTGATGGTTGTAGGCCTTATAGTTGAGGAGATATCGAACGTCAAAATATGTCAAAGTCACTGGAGCGCAAAATATAGGTCAAGGTCACCAGGTCAAGGTACCTGCCAAGTCAGTACATCTAGGAGAAGCACTATGCAAGGTTTGGTAGTTGTACGCCTTATAGTTGAGAAGATCTGGAATGTCAACGTAAATTGTGTCAAAGTCAATGGAGCACAAAATATAGGTCAAGGTCACTGGGTCAACATACCTGCCAAGTCAGGAGGTCAGGGAGATGTGTCATGCAAGGTATGATGGTTGTTGTAGAATTGTAGTTGATTAGAATACTAACTTTGACGTAAATGTCGAACTTCGACATAACAGAACTGTTAACAGACAGATGGACGGACAAACGGACAGACGAATGGAAAAGTGGGCATCTTTGTCGCAAAGTCAGGAGGTCAGGGAGATGTTTCATACAAGGTTTGATGGTTGTTTAGTCTTGAAGTTGATTAGAATATTAACTTTGACATAAATGTCGAACTTCGACATAACAGAACTGTTAACAGACGGACAGACGGACGGACGAACAGACAGATGAATGGAAAAGTGGGCACCTATGTCGTAAAGTCAGGAGGTCAGGGAGATGTTTCATGCAAGGTTTGATGGTTGTTTAGTCTTGTAGTTGATTAAAATACTAACTTTGACATAAATGTCGAACTTCGACATAAATGTTGACAGACGGACGGACAAATGGACAGACATATGGAAAAGCGGACGCCTATATCGCAAAGTCAGGAGGTCAGGGAGATGTTTCATGCAATGTTTGATTGTTGTTTAGTCTTGTAGTTGATTAGAATACTAACTTTGACATAAATGTCGAACGTCGACATAAATGTTGACAGACGGATGGACGGACTGACGGACGGACGGACATAAAAAAATCGGACGCCTATATCGCACCCTGCTACAAGCAGGTGCGATAATAAAACTAGCATATATTAAAATTAGAGCCTAAGTATTGAGACAGATAGGCCTATGCAAACTGTAGACTCAGATCAGACGCCGCAGAGAAAGAGGGAATGAAACTAGTTTGGGGGGACACGTAAATGGAAAGAAAACACTTTCAGGACAATAAGACGTGCGACCTCAGGACAATAAGATGTGCGACCAGTGAAGACTCAGATCATCTTCCGATGCAAGGGCGGTCAGATTTTGCCGTTTTGAACAGTGCTTCTGCTTGTGGTGACAAACAGGCATGTAAACTCCAGTTCTTGGAGAGATTACAAACATCACCATTTCAATGAAGTTTTAAATGTGTTTTGCAGCATCTGATCTGGGTCTACACTGTTTGCTCAGGCATGTCTGACCGAATATGTAGAGTAAGTACTGAAATTCAATCAAATCGAACCCCTTCAGAAATCATCCTGGATCTGCCCCCGATTCATAAAAAAAATATTGCGTTCCACTCGTAAAATTCATTAGCAAGACATACGCAATTAGCTCCCTTTAAACAGTTAAACCTAAAGAGTGAGAATCTAACCCCGCATTTACCGAGGATATAAATAAATATTAGTATTGTTATTTTTTTACATTATCTATATATTGAGACCATTATAATTATTAAAATATCCAGAAAATGCAACAGTCACAAAGTAACATTTCCCTTGCCCCGCATGAAGAAACCACGTGGTCGTTGCAGTAACGTCACGTGAAGTCGTGGCGGGAAACCGCCTCGGGAGAAAAACAAATTTAATTTATAGAGCCTTTTCTCGTCTGAAATGCATACGAAACTGACACGTATTAAAAAATTTAAGAACCTAAATATTGGGACAGAGAGGCCTATGCAAACAGTATAGACCCAGATTAGATGCCGCAGAGAACAAGGGAATGAAACTAATTTTGCGGAACAGAAAAAAATTCAGTATTGGTTTAGGTAGTATTCCGCTATTTCGGTAAGTCGTGTGACCGCTTATGCCCTGTCTAAGTTTAGAATATGCATGCGACGGTCTCCCCCGCTGCTGCGCACATGTCCAAACATGGCAGTGGCTAATAAGTCACAATTATTAAAAATAATCGGGCACTGAAGCATCGCCGAAAAACGAAGAAATCGTATAGTTAGTTTTTTTCTAATCTTCACTCTATCTCTTTCATCCTCGTTTAACTTTCTCTTTTTTGTTGGCATTTTTACCGTAACAAGTGACGAGTGGGTTGAGAATAATTGTGATTTACCGAACATGGTCATTTAAATAAAAGATACTATGCAAATTATACATGAATTTATTGCTCAGTTTATTTTTGCAATAAAAGTTAAAGACACCGATTAGAAGTAAACGAAAGCAGGCTCTATCCAGAGATACTCTCAGTGTCTGTAATATTCTGGCATACCGCTCATCGAGTCATATTGTGCCCCACGGTGTTTATCTTACCACCGTTAATCCGTTCACAGTATGACAAATTACTCCGGCGCGTGTCGCATGATTAATAATCAATAATTACATCTACCTATGATGTCTTCTTAACGGTCTTAAATTACACATAAGAGGATGCTAATTGGCGATAATAATGAATAGACATGAAACAGGAACATCTTAGAAAAGGCAACAGGACAATTGGAGAGGGCAAGGGGGGGCAGAAGACCAGGGCATGAGGGCTGGCCCGCCCCTCTGAAAGTAGCTAGCTGGGGCACTGTCTAATGAGTATCCACAATCTATGTTTTGAGCAAAAAATATGAAGAATATCAGAATTTTTTTTATCTGAGATTTTCATTTTTCGGTGGTAAAATTTTTTTGTATATTTGAATAGGCATGTTTTCGTAATGGCTTGGACAATATGTTTTACACAGGCTTGTTAATGTAATTTGACCCTAAGTGTGTTTGTTTGGATGAGCTAGACCTTTTTTGTTTGTTTGTGTTGAGGGGTTTTATGGCCCAGTCAACCCAATGGGGTCATGTCTGGTTAGATATAGTCCTCTAAGCAGATAACTAGTATTGTGCATATTCCTTCACCAGAAACTGACAACTGCCCTTCTTGAATCAGCTGAAGGGAGAGAATGATTGTAGAAGATATTTCATGATCAATCTCACAAAAGAATGTTGCCAAACAGGGTAGGGTCGAAACTGCAACCTCCTTACCTCCAATCAGACATGCATCCAACTGAGCCACTGAGGCCAGCTAGACTTCCTTTTTTTTTTTTTTTTTTTGCCAGTCAACACTGTTAAGGTCAAATCCAGCTAGCCAGCTTACCTACTCACACTTTTCCTGTGCAGACGTAGTCCTCTTGGCAGTTAACCAGTTCTTGTGCATATACTTTTGTCAGTAACTGACAACTGTCCTTCTTGAATCATTTGGGTCAGAGAATGACCATAGAAATTTTCATTATCAATTTTTCTGCATGGAGGTTATGTGACCGAGCTGGGACTGTGACCCCTGGATCAGCAGTCAGATGCACTACTGAATGCGTTATGGAGTCCAGCGATCCTTTAGTGTGGTATTGCTCTACACTATAAATTCAGTGTAAATAGGAAAGACATACATGTACCACTAGTTAAGGCGCTTTTTTTTTTCAATCTAGAAGTATTGACATTTTTCTTATTTCTCCACGAAAACATATGCTGTGGGTACTCATGAGAAGCACCTCGCCTATGTGCTTCTAATGAGTACCCACAACATATGTTTTCGTGGAAAAATAAGAAAAAATATTTACCGGATACCCTCCCTTATCTAGACCTATGGGAAAGATATGTAGTAGTGATAGGTATATGATACACTTGTACTAGTGATTAGAATTTTTCATCGGTTACATGTACATCTGTTGTATCATATGATCACTACTACAGATATAAATTGGCCAATGGAAATTAATTATAAGGCCACCTGATAAGGTGCTTTTTCAACCTAAAACTATTGATATTTTTTCTAATTTCTCCATGTAAACATGCATTGCGGTAACTCATTAGAAGTGCCTCAGTGAGGCACTTCTAATAAGTACCCAAAATGTGTCTTTTCATGGAGAAATAAGAAAAATAAGAAAAATATTTCATGGATACCGCTTCTTATCTAGAGCTATGCATGCCATTCTATACAAACCTAGACTATATTGATAAACTTCTATAGGTCGGTTGTAGATCTCGCACATTGCCTGCATCTCCAAATGGTTGCCATGGCAATTGTCCAATCTCTTCCGGTTTAAATAGGTTGTAAAATCTTCTGTCACATAATGCGAATAGAAGTCAGAATTTTTTGCCTGAAACAAACATTTTTAAAAGTTGAAAAGATATGAAGAAATCTCACTAACATGTCTTCCAGGTCACTAGTCAAAATCTGAAAAGTAATTTATTTACCCTAAATATTCAGACTCATAGCTACAGATAAGAGGGGGTATCCACATAATATTTTTCTTATTTCTCCACGAAATCATATGTTGTGGGTACTCATTAGAAGCGCCTCCCGAGGCCCTTCTAATGAGTACCCACAACATGTTTTCGTGGAGAAATAAGAAAGATAGCATTTTTCAGAAAAAAGGGCCTTATCTGTTGCTATGTGTCTGACACATTATCTCCATAGCTCAAGATTAAGCACTCTTTTTCTTTCAATACATGTAAAAAGTACTGATATTTTTTTTACACATCTCCACAAAACAAATATTGTGCTACTCATTAGAAGTGCCTCCTTGAGGGATTCTGCTGAGTAACTACAACATATGTTTTTGTGAAGATATAAGAAAAAAATAAGGTGGATACTGCCCTCCTGTATCTGGAGCTATGATCTCATTACAATACTCGTCATAAAATTTGAACCCATCCTTTTTACTACATTGTACATTAACCCATTGTATACTGAATAAACTCTCCCACAATAATATTGGAAGAGTCTGATTTCAATTTCAGGTAAATAGGGCTATGAGATTTACATATTCCTAGAGAAAAAAGGCTAAACTATTTGCAAACAATGGAGACCCTGATCAGATGCCATGTTCTGCGACGTCTGATCTGGGTCTGCAATGTTTGCCAATTACCCTTTTACGGGTCTCCCGACTACAATGGGTTAACAGTTTGCATGCTGGGTAAAAATTTCAGCAAACAACATTTTGAAATATTTAATTTTCCTAGAAAATACAATCTGGCATTTCATGCAAATTGTCTCCTTAGGACTTGGGTCTGCACTATTTGCCAATTACCTGTTTGAGGTTTCCAGACATAAATGGGTTAACCCTTAAAATGCCAAGAAAACCTGCATCTGAAAATGTTGTCTGTTAATGTCATCTGCTGAATATTCTTGCAAATTTTTCAACCTATTTTTGCCTACAGACAAACAGTGTGGACCCTGATCAAACTGCTCCTTGAAGAGCAGTCTGGTCTGGGTCCACACTGTTCACAAAAATGACTTTTAAAATCACAAGCAGATGACAAAGCAGACGACAATTGTTGTGACTGGCAGTTTACGGGTTAACAAGTCTAAGATTATTTTACCATACCAGTGCTATATTTTACCATATGAAATGTAGAAATCCAGACCTTTACAAAAACATACATGTACATGTGTACATTCAGTAATGAAAAAAATCTGAAAAGATAATACCCCACCACTATCGAGTGACAAGCAGATAACTCTGTAAAAATTGACTAAATTTGCTCATTGCTATCCCAAACCAAATCTCCATAATAATGTACCTACCAGATTTGGTGAAAACACACTGATGTTTACTCAAGTTGACTTGAAATGAAAATACGGTCAAACAGATTGACATACAGACGATTAATGTGAAACCATAATACCTCACCACTATTGTGTGGCAGGTTATAAAAACTATTTAATGTCATCTACTGATTTTATCAGTGTACTATCATACAAAACAGCTCTAGATATGAGTGGGTATCAGGTAAATAATTTTCTTATTTCTCCATAAAAACATATGTTGTGGGTTCTCATTAGAAGTCCTTTAGTGATGCCCAGCCCTTCTAATGAACTCCCATGTCTTCCTGGAGCAATAAGAAAATTATCACTATAGGGATCAAACATGGTTTTTCATGCATTAACACTCGCCAGGTCCCGGGGAGGTGTTGAAAACTGAGGCTGGAGGCCACAGTTTTCAACACCTCCCAAGGGACCTGGCGAATGTTAATGCACTGAAAAACCATGTTTGCTCGCTATAATTGCATATAAACTGAAAACATTTACTACATTTCACGTTATTTCTTGCACTATTTTGTTTCGCCTTTTCACTGATGTCTCACGAACGCAATTTCCATGGTCCACTATGCTCATTCTAGGGCCAGGCAGTACACATCTCATAACGGCAGTAAATCTGTGACCCCGGTACGATCATATTGAAAGTTGTGTAGCCGTGCATTAACAGCACGTGAATTGCCTTGTTAATGCACCACTTATCGCCAGTTAATGCATGGCTGTTAATAACTTGCGACACTGTTTTTTTATGCAATAATACTTTTTTATTGAAAAAAGCACCTTATCTAGAGTATGACAGACTTACCATATAATCTATACAATGCTTCCTCACAGTGCCATGCATCTCCTGGTCTCCATACACTTGGTCAGCTGAAATCAAATGAAGTACCAAGTAAGACATATTTTAACCCTTGTCCTGCTGAACCCGGATATACTCTGCCTTTGCAAACAGTGTAGATCCAGATCAGTTGGCTTCTGAAGAAGCCAACTGACCTGGATCTGCACTGTTTGCCATTAAGTATGTAAATTTATACATGTACCAACAATCCAGATCAAGCAATCTGATTGGCTAAAAAATTAGAAGTGGGTGTGGTGTCTTAATTTATTCTGCATGACAAGGGTTAAATGGAATAAAATGCTGATATTAGACAAAGTATAGATACATGTATCAAGCATTTCTGTATGAAACAGAAAGCAAGAATTCCAAAGAAAATTATTTTGCAATATGCTTGTATGGGTGTATGCATACACTGATAGGGTTTGATGACACTGTATGAAGCCAACCATGAACACATAACTGATAGGTCCAGCTAAGACACAGCTTTCAACTAAATACATGTATCATTGTGATTTCTCCATAAAAACCGGTTGCAGGTACTCATTAGAAGTGCCTCACCGAGGAGCTTCTAAACCATACCCACAATATGTATTTTTTGTCCAAGCCATATTTCTGCCCCTTTCCATCACCTGGTAAAAACTTAGTAACATACAGCTGTAGCTTCAGATAAGGTACTTTTTCAACTGAAAAGTATTGATAATTTCCTTATTCTCCATGAAAATGTATGTTATGAGTACCCATTAGAAGTGCCTAAGTTAGGTGCTTCTAATGAGTACCACAATATGTTTTCATGGAGAAATAAGAAGAATATCTCCCCAATTACCCCTCTTATCTGGAGTTATGGATGAAAAATGATTTTCAAATGAAGAATGACAGAAATTATGATTAACACAGTTTGTTGCAGCCTTAACCTCTCCCTTATATATCTCATTTTTTCATGTTTTTGTTTAGGCTGCTGGGAGGAATCACTTCTCCCTGTTTTCAGAGCCAAGGCTGGACCCTGACTGCAAAAGCTCAGATTTTCTCAGAGACTAAGATTCTCACATACCAACTGCCCTGAAGAGACAAGCTCCATCTTCTCCCATCTTTTTAATAGTCAGACCTTTCTTCTCCTTCAGTGCGGTCTCAAACCATTCTTCCAGCTGAAACAGAAATACATGTACAGCAGTTTATCATTGACATGTACACTATAGTTCCATATAGAATTTATTCTACATACCGTATTCGACCTAATTACCGCACATACTCCTATAAGCGTACAGTCAAGCGATTTCGTAGTCTTAAGATTACAGGCAGTGTACTTTTTCTGATTTTCTTTATAAATGCATATGTTGTGGGCACTCATTTGAATTGCATCGACTTGTCGATGCAATAATAAGCCAATTCAAATGAGTACCCACAACATATGCATTTATAAAGAAAATCAGAAAAATTGCATAATCAATATCAAATAAGTCCTTTTCTGATTTTTTTTTTTTTTATAGTGTACCCTTAGTAGGTACATATTTTAACACGAATGAGTGTTCCCAGTAATTTTGAAAAACCTAAGCGCACAGTGCGGTCGAATACGGTAGTTTCAGATAAGGCACTTTTTTTTCTTTTTAAACTAAAAAGTATTTATAGTTTTCTGATTTCCCAACAAAAATATACGCCGTGAGTACGAATGAGAAGCACCTCATCAAGAAATATAAGAAAAATATAATTCAGATACCCCCTCTTATCTGTAGCTACATATTATGTTACATGTAAAAAGCTTTTATTAGCTTTACTCTGATCACTCAAATTATCGTCTGGAAACGAAAATATGGGCGTATCTCGGGCAGATAACTGCTGACCCAGATATACCCTGCCTTTGCAAACAGTGTAGATCCAGATCAGCTGGCTTCTGAAGAAGCCAATTGATCTGGATCTGCACTGTTTTGTCATTCAGTATGTGAATTTATATCAACAACCTGGATCATTAAAGCATCTCAAAGAGACACTTCTAATACATGTAAGTACCCACAGCTCTTGTTTTTTTTTTTTTGTTTTTTTTTCATATGTGCAAAAATAAGAAAACCAAATCCCCTCTTATCATGCTTATCTGGAGCTATGATGAACCCTGGCCCCAAGGTTATAAAACATTTTTATGCTCAACCCAGCTGTCAGAGCATGAAATCAATCTCAAATTACTAACAATTTCAAATTCTTTCTTGCTAAACACAGCTGAGCATGAAAATTTCTCTGCTAATAAATACGAAACTACATTTTCATATTTATAAGCAGAGAAAATTTCATGCTCAGCTGAGACAGAGCTGAGCATGCAAAAAAATCTTGGGGCTGGTTAGACCAAATCTGATGCTGAATGAAAGCTTTTGCCCACCTGAGCATTCACCCAAACTGTAGACCAAATGAGTTGTGACAGGAGAAATGGTATCTTCGGGGTACCATTTCGGGGTTAATGTAAACTGTAAAGATCCAGACCAGCCAGCAGAGATATATAGTCTGATCAGGAACTTTGCTAAACTCCCTTATGTTCTACAGTACCCAATGATTCAAAAAACATAAGTGGACAGTGAAGGTCCTGATCAGAATATGTGGACGTTAAGACTGATCTGGGCCTTCACTGTCCACACACATGTATGCATGATGACACGCTGTTGCATGGCACAGCCCAAATGACCTTCAAACCCTGATTTTATTTTTTCTTTTACTTTTATTTCTATTTTCTATACATAATATACATACAGACACAATACGCATCCAGAGGCTGAATTTTTCAGAGTCAAGCGGATAAAATGATCTTCACTAAAGTGTTACATGTTGCAGGTTTCATCCATTTGTCTCTATTCTGAGAAAATGACTTCTGAATGTTTTCTGAGATAGAAAACTTGATAATCCCTAAAGGGGATGAATGTCCCTGCTACTGCCAGTTTGGCTTTTTATGGCAAATTCTTTTAGTAAATCAAGGGTATGTAACTCTAGCAATAAAAAATTTTTCAAGGTTCTGTGACCTTAAGTCACCTGCACAGCCTTTATTCTTACTTTGCAGCAAGTTTCAAATCATTATCTTGAAAACTGTAGAAGTTGAGGAGACACATTGCCTTACCATGCCATGTGTGTAAGGAAAAAATTCTAAGTAAAACCAGGGTATGTAACTGTTCATAGCAATTAAATTTGATTAGAGTTCTGTGACTTTAATGCACATACCCAGCATATATTCCTACTTTGCTGCAAGTTTCAATTCATTATGTTGAAAACTGTAAAAGCTGCAGAGACACAAACCCTACTTTGCTGTTTAACGCCATATTTTAAGTAAATTAAGGGTAAGTAACTCTAGCAATAAAAATCTGATCAGAGTTTTGTGAGCTTTCTGCACATGTTCAGCCTATATTCTTATTTTGCATTATCTTGAAACTGCAGAAAAAGTATGGTGACATGAATCCTAATGTGCCATGTGTATAAGAAAAATGCTCTGAGTAAATCAAGGGCATGTAATTCTAGCAATGAAATTTGATCAAAGTTCTGTGACCTTTATGCACATGCTCAGTCTGTATTATTTTCAAACCATTATCTTGAAAACTGTAGGAGGACTTGTAGACATGAACAGTAACTATATTCTATAAAATGTAATGGATGAATGGACAGTACTGGACACACAGATGTATGACAGAGGATACAACTATATCATATGCCTTCCTCCACTTTATGGCAGGGCATAAAAATATTTCAAACCTGCACCTGGATTGAGGCAAATTAGGGCATCACAATTCACAATGTTGTACATGATGACTTGAAATATTCACCATTCTCCTTTGATACGATCAAATCCTCTTTCCTGTCAGATGTGTGCCTTTTAATATAACTCTTGATTGTTGTTTGTTAACAATGTTAATGGCCCATACAGCTTTTCTCTTTAGTTGGTAAATTCTAAATATAGATGCGCATGCACAAACAAATTTTGACATGATGATCAAAACACGGTCCAGCCATTTTAAAGAAAACAGACAATTCAATACAAGTTCTCCCTCTCATTAATTTTATTTTGTGAATCATCTACGGGATGCGAAACCCCAAACCGAAATCATTTTGGATTTTTACTTCTTTTATTTTCAGGGGATTTTCCACTTGTTCTATTTTTAGGAACACATCTGTCATCAAACATGAAAATCTAGAGAGTTATAATTCTTACTTATCTGTTTTGCATTCAATTAGCCAATTATAAATATAACCACATCTGGAAGAACTGAGTAACAAAGATTTTAAAATAGTGAAAAAACAAGAAAAAAACTAAGGATCTAGGTTTTATACCCTAACCCTACAAGATCAAAATTTAAGGCCAATCAAAAATTCCTTTCTTTCTTTCTCTATATAATGGTATACTGCCTCATGCCCTCGGGAGCATTCTAGGCAGGTGTGAGCTGTCTTGCTGAAAGAAGGTGGAAAATATAGACAAAAGGGAAAGACAGGATAGAGAAGATAAAAGGTGATAACAGTTGGTGAAAAATTTAAAAACAACACTTTCTGGACCAAACAGGTACAGGAGACTCCGAGTGGTGCAGGTTGTCAGCTCATAATAGAAACTAGAAACTCACAATGAACACAATTCAAAGCATACTTAATATTCCTATCCAAACAGGAGTTTTCTGTTTCGGATATTGGTCCAGGTTTCCACACCGGTAGTGCATGTGCAAATCTAGATAATTAGAAGTGCATGTGCAAATTATTACCTCCTCGATATTTTCAGGGTGCGATGGTGGGACATATTCATCACCACTGTTGTTTTCTGTCTCTTCATATTCAGCTGATACAGTCTGCTGTGGTGGGTGAGCCACATTTGCCCCAGAGTGAGCCCCACGGTGCTTCCTGCTGTGGTTTCTATGCGGGGATGACCGATGTCGGCGCTTATTCAAGTTATTATGGCCTGATGCACTCTCGTGAGGATCAAATCCACCACCAGGATCGTGATTCTGTTTTTTCTCTTCTCTGCTAGTCGTCGGTAACCATCTTGTAGGTGAATTTCTTGCAAGACGATTCTCCGACGTAGATGTATGATGATGTGAATGACTATGATTGTGGAGGTTCAAAGAATGGTCCACATTTTCTGCTTCATTCTTCTCCTTCGTTGCCTTCTTTTTTGGTAAAATAGTCATAATTATGTAGATTGACTTCTCGTTATACGGTTTACAGCGATAAAATTTTGATTTCTTTTTTATCCTGGGTATAAAATGGATTTACTTTAGGTACATTTTTATCACAGTTTATTAGAATATGGCGACGTCCATTACGTGACGTCAGAGATTATTTTGATGAGAAGCGCCCCTGACGAATAAGCTAGAAGGGAAGTAATTCTATCGGGAAACTCCGAAACTTTCCCGATTTTTCCGGGTACACACGGATGTGGCAAACGTGTCCGGTGGCTTACGCGGCGGGGAGGGGCGGGCGCGGTGTGGTTGTCGGATGGGGATGGGGTGAGTGTATGTCTGAAAACCACTTACCACGGGAGGGGGGAGCCCGGGACCCGAACCTCTTTCCAGACACGATTGAGACGCCTTTCCAGACAAAAGTAAGACGGACGTATCCCCAGTTACGGGTCACCCTAATTAAAGCGCTTTTATTGCCACCCCAGGACACCTTTATTTTTTTTATATTTTGATACATTTTGAGTTGAAAATGCGTTCTTGGCCTCTATGATAACAGTTGATAGCAGTTCTGTTACAAATTGGTCAAAATAGGCAGTTGACATGGTAAGGTTTTGTCTTAATGTCTTAGTATAAATACCCAGACGGCATGCTAACGGTGGGCTAGCCCGCTCTACTAGTCTTCTCTGACGTTTACGTGGCTTTTCTTTATTTTCATTACGAAAACATGCCTATTCAAATATATTGAAAATTTTACCACCAAAAAATGAAAATTTTCAGATAAAAAAAATTCCTATATTTTACATATTTCTGATCAAAACATAGATTGTGGGTACTCGACGAGGCGGTTCTATCGAGTACCCACAATCTATGTTTTTAAACAGAAATAAGAAAAGTAATGTATACCCCTGTAAACCCCAGTTTTACTACATAAAACTGGGGTTTCAGGGGGTCAAAATTATATAGGTGTGTTTTCGTGATGGATATTTACCGGCCACTTACCGTCAGAGCAACTTAGCTATCAAAAAATGCAGAATGAGCCCAGCCAGTCTTGGCTGGGCTTTTTCAAAGAAACTTCTGAATATCATCTAGCAGATAGCAACATAAAATTTTAGAATAAACGAAATAAACCATTTTCCAATAAATTAAATAATTTGTTTCATTGGAAACTTGCATAACCAGCGTTTTCACTAAGCCTGTCAAAGTCTACCCTCGTTGCCTAGACGTTACACGGTAGAAGCCCCAAAATGTCAATTATTCATTACGAAATTCATGTAGATCTATTATCATTTTTTTTTTCAATCTTTAAATATTAGTTTGATATAATCCTTAGTGGCAATCTACATTACACATTAACTTCCATGCCTCTATCTTGAAGAAAACCCTCATTTTCGACAGGATGTCCAGTAAAATTCCTATTTTCATAATGGGAGTAACTCTTATGTGAGTGGCAAATATCAATACAAAGAAAAGCCACTTAAACATCAGAGAAGACTCGGATTAACGTTGGGTCAACGTCGAATAATATTTGTCCATTCCGTTGGCCCGACGTAGACATTCAACGTTGGCCCAACGTGAGGCTGCTCGTTGGGCCATCGTTGGGCCAACATGTAGGCACTACGTTGGGCCAACGTATGTCAATGTTCATTACAACGTTGGGCAAACGTTAGTCCTGCACAATTTTAACGTTGGGCAAACGTAGAAATCATGTATGATGCCAACCGATTTTTTTTTTTTTTTTTTTTTTTTTGCCATTGATAAGGGGCTGATCCGATATCGAATCAACATATAAGTATAATTATATTATATATTCGTTTCTAATTTAGGCAGCAGTAATGAACTGCTTGAGGCGGATACCCAGCTAGCATTCTACGTAAATCTACATCGGGCCGTCATCGGCCCGTCAGCTACCCTGACGGGCCGATGACGGCCCGATATAGATTTACGTAGAATGCTGACTGGGTATGAAAGCCTCTTATCACTGTGCAGTTATGCTGATCTGAATCTTTGCTGGGTGCGAATGTGACATTGTAGGTTTGGCTGTGCTCAGACTCACTTGTGAGTTAGACATTCTTACAGAACAGTACTATATTTTATGTGCTCTGGCTCACCTGTGATTTTGACATTCTTACAGAACAGTACTATATTTTATGTGCTTTAGCTCACTTGTGATTTTGACATTCTTACAGAACAGTACTATATTTTATGTGCTCTAGCTCACTTGTGATTTTGACATTCTTACAGCACAGTACTATATTTTTATGAATGTAAAACAGTATTTTACTAAAGAAGCGTGGTTTTACAATATATATATATATATATATATATATATATATATATATATATATATATATATATATATATATATATATATATATATATATATATATATATATATATATATAAACTGACATAGCTTTTTTTTTCTCTCTCTTGAGTCCTGTAGAAGGAATCTGATCAGGGTCTACACTGTATTCCGTGAGCGCGTTTTGGACCCATTATTCTAGTAATACAATATTTGTGCTGTAAGAATGTCAAATTCACAACTGAGCCAGAACACAGCAAAACCTACAATGTCACATGAGCATCAAACAAAAACTCAGATCAGCCTGCACAACTGCACAGTTTGATAAGAGGATTTCATACCCGCCGCATGCAGTTCATTATTTTTTCCTAAATTAGAAACAACTAGAGCTGGTGTTTGTAAAACACTATGCCCTCAACTGCTTGACTCTAACACTGCTTGACTCCAACACTGCTTGCCCATGACGGTAACAACAGTACAAATATACGAGATTTGAATGTTATTTTATTAAAAGGGAAATAACTCTAAAATGGGAGACAATTCGGATAGGAAAAAAATATGGGTCACCTATTTTTTCATGAGGAATCCATATATGAAATTTCAAAACCCTAGCATGCACAGTTCAAAACTTATGCTATGCATCAAAAAGTGTGCAATGTAAAAATGCCCAAAATGACAAAGGGCCATAACTCAAGAAGTACTTTTCAGAATTTATTCAAAAGTTAATCAGGTCATCTACTCATCGCTACCTGTCTATTCCTTAAATTTCAAGGCTCTAGCTTCAATAGTTTTTTAGATATTTTGCTGACAAGATTCCATCCATATTTCTTCAAAGGGCCATAACTCAGGAAAGGGGCATAATCCCGATGAGAAAAAATACGTGTCAGCTATTTTTTCATGAGGAATCCATACATGAAATTTTAAAACCCTAGCATGCACAGCTCAAAACCTATGCTAAGCATAAAAAAGTGTGCAATGTAAAATGCCCAAAATGACAAAGGGCCATAACTCAAGAAGTACTTTTCAGAATTTATTCAAAAGTTAATCAGGTCATCTACTCTTCGCTACCAATTTATTCCTTAAATTTTAAGGCTCTAGCTTCAATAGCTTTTGAGATATTATGCTGACAAAACTTCATCCATATTTTTTCAAAGGGCCGTAACTCAGGTAAGGGGCATAATCCTAATAAGAAAAAGAATATGTGTCAGCTATTTTTTCACGAGAAATCTAAATATGAAATTTCAAAACCCTAGCAGGCACAGTTCAAAACTTATGCCATGCATCAAAAAGTGTGCAATGTAAAAATGCCCAAAATGACAAAGGGCCATAACTCAAGAAGTACTTTTCAGAATTTATTTAAAAGTTAATCAGGTCTTCTACTCATCGCTACCAATTTATTCCTTAAATTCCAAGGCTCTAGCTTCAATAGTTTTTTAGATATTATGCTGACAAAACTTCATCCATATTTTTTCAAAGGGCCGTAACTCAGGTAAGGGGCATAATCCTAATAAGAAAAAAAAATATGTGTCAGCTATTTTGTCACGAGAAATCTAAATAGGAAATTTCAAATCCCTAGCATGCACAGTTCAAAACTTATGCCATGCATTAAAAAGTGTGCAATGTAAAAATGCCCAAAATGACAAAGGGCCATAACTCAAGAAGTACTTTTCAGAATTTATTTAAAAGTTAATCAGGTCATCTACTCATCGCTACCGACCTATTCCTCAAATTTCAAGGCTCTAGCTTCAACAGTTTTTGAGATAGCTTGCTGATAAGATTCCATCCATATTTTTTCAAAGGGTCATAACTCTGGAAAGGAGCATAATCCTGATAAGAAAAAAAATACGTATCAGCTATTTTTTCATGAGGAATCCATATATGAAATTTCAAAACCCTAGCATGCACAGTTCAAAATTTATGCTATGCATCAAAAAGTGTGCAATGTAAAATGCCTAAAGTTATAAAGGGCCATAACTCATGAAGTGATTTTCAGAATTTATTTAAAAGTTAATCAGGTCATCTTCTCATCAATATCAATCTATTCACCAGGTTTCAAGGCTCTAGCTTCAATAGTTTTTTTAGATATTTTGCTTACAAGATTCCATCCATATTTTTTCAAAGGGCCAGAACTCAGGAAAGGGGCATAATCATGATAAGAAAAAAAATATGTATCAGCTATTTTTTCATAAGGAATCCATATATGAAATTTCAAAACCCTAGCATGTACAGTTCAAAACTTATGTCATGCATCATAAAGTGTGCAATGTAAAAATGCTCAAAGTTATAAAGGGCCATAACTCATGAAGTACTTTTCAGAATTTATTCAAAAGTTGATCAGGTCATCTACTCATCAATACCAATCTATTCACCAGGTTTCAAGGCTCTAGCTTCAATAGCTTTTGAGATATTTTGCTGACAAGATTTCATCTATATTTTTTCAAAGGGCCATAACTCAGGAAAGGGGCATAATCCTGATAAGAAAAAATACGTGTCCGCTACTTTTTCATGAAGAATCCATATATGAAATTTCAAAACCCTAGCTTGCACGGTTCAGAAGTTATGCTATGCATCAAAAAGCGTAATGGACGGATGGACGGACGCACGCACGCATGCACAAACGTCTCAGAAGTAATATGCCCCTCCAACTTCTTCGAAGTCGGGGGCATAAAAATACATCTAGCTTACCAGAGCAGAAGGCTCCGAAAAAAAGCTTATAGGATAGTTCTCCGTTGTTGTCGCCGTCATAGTCTGTCGTCGTCAACACTTTCAGACAACATCTCTGACACCACAAGGCAAATTCAGCTGTTACATCCTTGGGCTGGGGATTGAAAGTTTGTATTTTTTATGAAAATCGACACTTTGGTTTAGTTGCGATGCCAGTTACAGTTTCCATACCCTTAAAATGGGAAAGTATTTGCTGCCCAGCAATGACAGATACTGACAAAACGTATATTGTAATGTTCCTTGAGTAATCTTTTAACAGCAACATGGCTTTATTTTTACTGATTGCCATGGAAAATAGAAAGAATTCCTAAAAATTATCACCTCAGAAACAATATCCTCTAAGAGGCTTAGACTTTCTAGTGAAATATTTATCAGATTAGCCTTTACAGATTTTGTGTTTATTTGAAATCTGGTGAGCTTTGAAGCCCCTGGGCCTTCTGATGCCCAGACACCCAGCGCCTATAGCACTTTGATTTAACACTGGAAACAAAATCTGGTTGAAATGAATAAACAAAAAGCACTGTGTGTAGTTAACCAATTTATCTCAGAGTCTACGATTATTTTTATGGAGCAGATATTAACGTTCTTAAGCTTTTAATTTCTACGATTTTATGACAATAAATAACGATGAGCGGTGATAAAAGTGTCCTGGGGTGTAAATTACCAGTAGGACTATCCTCAATAATAACTGCATGCGTACATAATGTGTATTATGTAGCTATTATAAATATAAGACGAAAATAACTTCTAAATTTTGTTTATTTTATTCTTTTATGTATTGTAGGGTATTTTTATTTTTTGTTGAATCACATTAAACAATAAATAAAAGTGTCCTGGGGTGTCCTGTGATGTTCTAAAGTGATCAGACTGACCACCCCTGTTACTAGAAATACCGAAAAACGATTGTAGATAAAAATGCCAGAGGAAAAATGCCATAGGAAAAATGCCAGAGGTAAAAATGTCAGAGGCTACCTGGAAAAATGTCATATGTACTAATGTCATAAGAAAAAAATGCCATAGATATATACTTTTATAAGGCAAAAATGAAAGTTTAATATGGAATCTGAATATTTTTCAGAAGGGAAAAGTTTTATTTGTTATTGCAAAGAATGTTAAAAATGTATTTATGTATCATTGAAAAATAAAACTCATTATAAATAAATTCTAAATAAATTTAAATTGTGAGCTTTATACTAGCTACATTAAATTAAATAAACAATTTTCTTGCATGACAAAAAGAGGTTATGACTGTATAAAATACTGTAACAAAAGAAGTGAGTTTGAAACAGAGAGTTTAATTAATCTTATTGATTTCAAAGCTTTTTTTGTTCTGATTTGAGTGTAATAATTATATTAATCCCCTATACAATCTTGCATAACATTAAAAAGGGGATCAACTAATGCTCTTTAGATAATGTCTTTTGATGGTAGAAAGTGTAATAAATTTGGGTGATTAAGACGTATTGATGAGTTAAAATTAAGCAAACTTTATTAATAAAATAATCTGGCATAACATTAAAAAAAAACAGATCATTTGATGTGCTAAATGTAAAATAGTGTACAATAGTATTACAGTAGTTCTAAGTGTGCTAATTCATGGTTTTAAGGTGTTCAATACAAAATAAAATCCAAATGAAACAAAAGGCAAAGGGCCAATTAAGCTGAGTATTTGGTGATAATTCAAATAATTCAAATATAAATTGTGGCATCTTTTCATCTTTTCCCATGATGCTGTCAAATTGTGTTACATGAGAGACAAATAAAGAACTAAACTTGTATAATAGTTTTTTATCTCTGGCATTTTTACTTACGGTATTATTTCCTATGGTATTTTTACCAAGTAGCCTCTGGCATTTTACCTATGGCATTTTTTCCTCTGACATTTTTGCATATGGCATTTTTACCTCTGGCATTTTTACCGCACACCCCGAAAAACACCTAATGACCGAAAAACGTCGGAAAACACCAAAAAATATAGCATAAATACATACGAAATAGGTTCGCGGGAGGGAAGGGTGTGGCAAGGGGGTCAGATTTATGGTCGCTTTAGGGGTATAGGATGGTATTGGATGGTAGGTAGGAGATAGCATGATCCTCAACCGTTTGAAGTTAGAGATTGCCTTCCGAAAACCACCTACTATGTCGGAAAACACGATATATACGAAAAACACGCATATATATGTTTTGACCCCCTTAAACCCGCCTTTTATACAGTAAAACTGGGGTATACAGATACGTATACATTATTTTTCTTACTTCTGCTCAAAAACATAGATCGTGGGTACTCGTTAGAACCGCCTCACCGAGGCGGTTCTAACAACTACACGCAATCTATGTTTTGAACAGAAGTATGAAAACTACCAGATCTTTTTTATATGAAAGTTGTCATTTTTTGGTGGTAAAATTCTCAATATATTTGAATAAGCTTGTTTTCGTAATGTTCTGCAGGATGGTCTCGGTAATTGGGTCGAGGTTTTGGTGTGGGATTGATGCTTTTGATAGTGCGATTGTGAACTCCAAACCCATCTACCCAACTGTGCCTTTTCTTCTGAAGAAATGATGATTTTTTTTCCAGATTTTCAGTGTTTTCCTGCATACTTAGATGACTTTCGGCAATGCAATGGAACAAGTTGAGGTGCTTTCGAAAGCAACATTATCCCACACTTTCGGGGTAAGTTATCTCTAGACGAGACGATATGTTTTAATCGAGAGTTTTTGTGTTTTCCAGCGCATTTAGATAGTTTTCGGCAATACGATTACTATACTGAAAGGAAAAAGAAACGCAGGGTAAATTTTATTCCTAAATTTCATTCAAGTTTGAAAAAGTTTGTTAAATATTTTACTATCATTACAAAATGGTACATGTATGGAACAAAAGTTCCAAATTTCATTGGTTTGTGATCAACAAGTCTCGAGTTATTGAAGTTCATTGGTAGCTATCCCCCAAATCTTGATATCAAAATCAAACTGAAAATCAATATCGGGTGTGCCCCCCTCTTGCTGCCGTTGCTGCCTTAATTCTCCTTTGGATAGAGTTAACCAAAGCATTGACAGTTCGCATCGGGATGTTATTCCAGTCATCGATCAACGCATTCCTTAGTTGTGCGAGAGTTGCGGGGGATTTCGGCGCTGTCCAGCTCATCCCACATGTGCTCTATTGGGGTCAAATCTGGACTGTACGGTGGCCATGCTAGTGGTGCGATGTTATTGTTTGCCAGGAAATCCTGACAAACTCGGGCAACATGTGGTCGGGCATTGTCCTGCTGCAGAATCAGATTACGTTGTTGCACAAGCGGGACTGCAATAGGACACAAGATCTCATCCCTATACCTTACTGCGGTCATATTGCCCGCAACAATAATCAACTGTGATTTTATCCCGTGAGCAATGCCTCCCCAGACCATAACGGAGCCACCCCCAAACCGGTCCCGTTTGACAACACAGGCGTCGGCAAAGCGTTCTCCGCCGCGTCGGTACTCACGACGTCGACCATCTGCGCGATAGAGAGTGAACCTAGACTCGTCCGTGAAAAGAACTCGTCTCCATTGCCTCATCGGCAATAGCCTGGGCGCATCCGCCGTCAACCACGCCATACGACGCAACCTACGTGCCTGGGTCAGAGGCAGACCAACGTATGGACGACGAGCTCGAAGATCAATCTCACGCAATCGACCCAACAGTCTTCGGAGAAATTTGTCGATTATGCGTACCTACTGTATTAAGGGCAGTTTCGGTAGCAGTGAGATGACGATTCCGCAAATGTGCCAGACGGATTGTCCTGTCTTGACGTCGCGACGTCACGCGTGGACGCCCAGACCGCGGTCGGTCTGGTAAATGCCCTGTCTCCCTTAAACGTCTAACAAGACGTTCAATTGTTGAGACGTTAACCCCAAAATGATTGGCAACTTGCTGTTGCCTCTGACCCTGCATCAGCAACGCAATTGCTCTACCCCTCTGAACATCAGTCAATCGTACCATGATTGAAAAAAAGTTCAAAGTAACGTAAAAATGAAAAGAAAAATCGGTAAAAGAATCGAAGAGCGTTGTGTATCGTTGAAGTGTACCAAATGGTGTGAGGAAATCTTGTGCTGAAGGTTTAAACATGCTTGTTTTGCACGAAATTTTGGCTTTCCGTATTGTCCGTGCAATGCACTGTGTAGTGCACGGTTGAATGATTTCACACACTGGGTAGATAGCACATCGACCAATGACTCGTATACCCGCGGTTCACATTCACAGGACAATCTGTAAAAGTGTATGGCTATAGTAAACACCGTAAAAAATGGTTAAAATAAGAAGGAAAAAACTCTGCCCTGCGTTTCTTTTTCCTTTCAGTATATAACAAGTTAGGTACCATCGAAGGCAGCAATCCTACACTGAAACCCCGACCAAATCACAGAGACCATCTTAGAATATGATATTTTCCGACGTCAGTCAGGTGGTTTTCGGCACGTGATCTTTAACTTCAAAGGTTGAGGACCATGCTATCTCCTACCTACCACATCCTATACCCCTAGCGACCATATAACCTTACCCCCCTCGCCACACCCTTCCCTCCCGCGAACCTAATTCGTATGCTATATTTTTGGTGTTTTCGAGCGATTTCAGTGTTTTTCGGCGTTTTCCGGCGTTTTTCGGTCATTAGGTGTTTTTTGGTCTTTCTAGTGACCCCATATACCCCATTGTAGACAAACAATATATGCTCATTTGCCAGTCAGTTAACATAACAAGGATTTACTTGCATATAATCAATATTAGTACAACAAGAATCACACAACATCAAGTTTAACTAAGGTATTTTCAAATAACAGTTTTGAATGTCAAAGAAAGTCATTTAAATATGCCCGATATTACCCCGAATTTGCCTCATAAGAGCTTTAACTGCTTTTTAATTTCGTTTGCATGTTTTTTGTGTTTTTTTTTTTTTTTGTTTTTTTTCGTGTGTGGGGGGGGGGGGTGTGGGGGGCGAGGATTTTTTTCTCATTAACAGTGACATACTACATCATATCATCGGTACAACTCGATCCAGGCTAAGGTAGTTTACTCACCCGCCCCCCCCCCCCCCCCCACACACACACTTTCCAGACAGACATGAACCCCTTTCCAGACAAATATATTTGAATCCCTGTCCAGATTTCTTACAATAAACCCATCCCCCGTTCCAGACAGACTGAAAATAAGACCCCTTTTGTCAGCACATCCCTACCCATGCTTATATAGTGAGTGTTCCTCACCACTCCCCCCCCCTCGCCCCCACCACCACCGCCACCACTACCACCCCGGGGTCTGACCCGTGGTAGGTTGTTCTCGCATGGTTGCTTTCTCCCTGTTTCCGCTTGTTGATTTTGGCTGTGTTCGTTGTTCTCTGTAGCGTTAGTTGTCTCTGGATAATCGGTGTGACACCAGTGATGTTATTTTGTATAATTTCATTTGTTTAATTGTTGTCCCTGTCTTCATTGGTGACAATCCTAAATTTGTTTGGATCTTAGACCAATAAACTTAATTTAATTTGATTTGATTTAGATGTGGATGTTGAGAACACAATGGGAGGGATTTTGTGCGGAGAGGGCTCTCTGAGATGGGTGTGTGTTTTGGGGGGTTGCGGGGGGTTGCGGGGTGGGGGATGGCCGGGGATGTGGGACGTGGAGGGGGATGTGGGGCGTGGGGGGGGGGGGGGGAGGAGCGGAGGGAAAGGGAAAGTTTACTGTTTTTGGAGGGTCTAACTTTTAGCTATATAGTTTTTTGTTTTTTTGTTTTTTTTTTTGTTTTGTTTTTTTTTTTCATTTTTTTTCGGGGAGTGGGGCGGGGCTCTAAAAATCCCAGGTATATTTTGGGTCTGCTTGAAAGTGATTGTTTTTGGAGGTATAGGGTCATTTCAGTCTGGCAGAATGTTGTATATTGAGTCGAAATTATAAACGTATAATAAAATTTGTTGTTTTGCGTTGTTAGTCGAATTGAATAAAGATTTCCGAATATATTATTCTATGGTACATTCGGTCGACACTCTGTATTCATTTCATTGGCACTGATGAGGCTTAACTGGCCGAAAGTACATCACGAAAACATGCTTATATAATCTTGACCCCCTTAAACCCCACTTTTGTATAGTAAAAGTGGGGTTTACAGGGGTATACATAATTTTCTTATTTCTGCTCAAAAACATAGACTGTGGGTACTCGTTAGAACCGCCTCGCCGAGGCGGTTCTAACGAGTACCCACAATCTATGTTTTGAGCAGAAATATAAAAAAAAAATATCAGAGATTTTATCTGAAAATGTTCAGTTTTTGGAGGTGAAATTTTCTATATACGAGTACTTGAATAGGCGTGTTTTCATAATGAGCTAGTCAGGTCCATTGATCTCATGAATTACCGTATTTACCCTAAGTATTGGGACACTATGACTACTTACCATACTTGTCCTAAAATTTATAATCGAAAAATCTATTTGATTACCAGTCTAAATATTTTAATCGTGCTGGATGAGTGCAGACCTTGATCAGACACAGCGTTCTGTCTGGGTCTATGCTGTTTGCTCAAGCCTCCCTGTCCCTATACTTAGGGATATTACGGTATTTATTATAGAATTTATTCATCTTCATTACAGTTCTGTGATAAGTGCCGTGTGACGCCCGTAAAACGTCTCCCCGCACTTCACTATATAGTATATATAGTTTATATTTTACAGTTCTTTGTGATCACTGAGCACATTCCGGAAATTTTATAATTGCATACAAGGATCACCGATATGGCTTAATTGTCCGAAACTAGCTAGTCTAGCCCAGAAGACTTCAAAGAGGGGCTTTCCCTCTTTGCATTAGTTTCCCATGACGCCTAGTATAGTCGAATAGCACATATTCTGACCGTAACCTGCGCTGGTGGATTTAGGTTTTTGTGTATCTTAAACTGAAAACCAGAATAATAATCGGACAAATATGGCCCATATAGGTTGACCTCAGCGTTCAGTAACCGGAATATATACATAGTCTGAATGTCAAAGAAAGTGCGGGCAAATAGGGGGTGGGGGACCACGGAAGATAACCCATTTACGGGTGGGGGGACCACGGAAGATAACCCATTTACGTCGAATGAAACTAGTCTTCTACCACAACTCTTTGGACCGATCAACTTCCAAAAGTAGGATGTCTGGTTAGATTATTATTACTGTGTTTTATAGAAATTTCTTGTATTTAATGCCAACAGTTTAGATCCTGATCAGACGCCGCGTTCGGCGTCTGATCTGGGTCTGCACTGTTTACCAGTTACCCTTTCACTCCTTACAACCTAGGTCATACCGATGATGAATGGAACAGAATAGTTTTATTTCAAAATTTCAAAAAGCCCCTGAGGATACAATATAATAAAACCATACACGATGGCATATTGCAGAGTTCAGTTATATAATATAGTTGTCTGCAGACAACATACAACATGTTTCATAATATTACTAGCTACAGAAACATATATAATGTTCTGACCTTTCAAAATCCACAATGACTCATGTTATACGGAGTCTATTCCGACAGGGGCGGAGGAGGTACTCTGAATTTTGCCTGCTACATAGGCTAGGACATTTTTTTTTTTGGTTATTCTATTGGGTTTGGGAAAAAAATGGCTATTTTCGGGGGTACTGGCCATTTGCAGGTATTTGGGTGTGTGTGGGGGGGGGGGGTGGGGGGGGGGGTGGGGTCACTTTCAAACTGAGTATTTGTTTTGGTCTATCAAAATTCTCGTTTTTTTTTTATTGTTGTTGTTGTTTTTTTTTTTTTGTTTTTTTTTTTTGTTTTTGTTTTTTTGTGTGTGTGTGTGTGGCGGTGGGGGGCGGGAGTGGGGTATTGTAAGCATAGGGTTTGAACTTTCTGTTGAACTGATAATTATTTTAAATAACTAGTCCGATCTGCCCAAAAATCGAATTCGTCCAAGACTTTATGGCTGCCCTAATTACCTGCAAGTCTGACGAAGATTCGATCAAAAATGAAATAGTTTATGGGGCCTTCGAGGACGAGTAACTCTCATGCCAATAGTCGAAACTGGCCCAGTCGAACTTGTCTGAGATTTTATGCATGTCCTTGTTATCTGTAAGTCTCCGATCAAAAATAAAGTCGCTATCGTCCCGACAACTTTTTCTCCATTATTTGTCTATGAGAGACTAAAGGACAAGTAACTCTCATGCGAATAGTCTGATCTGTCCCAAAATCGAATTCGTCATAGATTTTATGGCTGTACGCATTATCTGCAATTCTGATGAAGATTCGATCAAAAAATGAAATCGCTATCATCTGTACAACATTTTCCGAAGTCTATAAAGCTCTCAAGGGCTGTAACTCTCATGCCAAAAGACAAAACTGGGCCAAAATAGAACGTCCAAGATTTTATGTTTATGCGAGTTACAAGTTGGAACACATGACGTTTATACAACGTCACACTAACGTCGATGTAACATGATTTTGCATCGACGTTAATGCGACGTTGTATAAACGCCAAGTGCTCGCTGGGAAAGAACTGTTAGACTTTAAGTTTAACATGCTTATGATTAAAGATCTACCTCACGCCAATCACAACAGAATATAAATTGTTAGTAAATCTTTCATATAGACATGGAAACACTTAAAGTTAAAAACCAGTTCAATTCCACTACGGATCTATGATAAAATAGAATATTCTAGTTACAAGGACTCGGTTTATATTTGGTCTGCCTTTACCTATCATGGGAGATAACAGAAAAAAAAAAAATAAATAAAAAACTATTGCTATCTCTCATCAGTCCATTTTCCATAAATAGATTTTCAAGACATTAGAGGATGACAGTTTATATCGAATTTAAACGAAAACTTCCGAGTAATTCCTGTAATCCAGCACCATCTCAATATATTAAAGTTCTGCGCACATGTAGTTCAATGCAGTCAATATAAATTGAGTCGCAGTTGGGTAAATGAGCCTTCTGACAGGTGCATCTGCACAGTCTGATCAGAGTCTTCGTTGACTACATGAAGAAACTTTGCTTCCTTAGCTATCCAATATGCGTCCAGTTAAGAGCCTGATCTGAATTTTCGCTGGGCGCATACATTATGATAACACGCCTATTCAAATATATAGAAAATTTCATTTCCAAAAATAGAAACTTTTCAGATAAAAAAAAAACTCTGATATATTTTACATGTCTGCTCAAAACATAGATAGTGGGTACTCGTTAGAACCGCCTCGGAGAGGCGGTTTTAACGAGTACCCACAATCTATGTTTTTGAGCATAAAATAAGAAAAATAATGTATACCCTGTAACCCCAGTTTTATTATGTAAAAGTATAACCCTATAAACCCCAGTTTTACTTTATAAAAGTATACCCCTGTAAACCCCAGTTTTACTTTATAAAAGTGGGGTTTAATGGGGTCAAAATTGTATAGACATGTTTTCGTGCTGTGTCTGAAGGTACGTTTTCTGACGTTGCGTTTCAATTATTTTATGTAACCATAACTTTCTGGTACAAAGACAAAACCTATCCCTCATAGCATAAAACAGTTACAATACTATAAGCTTGATTTAATTTTTTGTACGTAGATATCAACTGTTCTATTTTAGCTTTTTATCAAATCCTGTACCACATAACATTATGCGATGTATATATGTGAACTCAAATCAATAAAATATTGTTTAAACCAACTGTTCTATTTATTTATTTGCTAAATTGTAGACAGCTGCAGTTTATAAAGTAGCATGCAATTTTCGTTGAAACATGAAATGGTACGAAACTACTCTGTTGCGTTTTTATAAATGCGTGGTTAGGTTTCTAGCGGTTGCTAACAAACAGTAGAAATTAGGTATGTTAAATCTGAGGACAGCTGAACCATGTGCCCAAAAACGACTATAAGTTGGAGCAGCTATCTTTTACAAGTAATTTTCCACCGGGATCATCAGTATAGCATATATTTCGGAACACACTTCATTAACGGTTTGAGTAAAATAAAATCATTCACTTGTTGTGGAATATTTGCCATCTTCACAAATTTATGAATCTGACGTCCTTTATAGTGTGCTCTCAGTGTGTCACGGCACATCCACAGTAGTGGTCTTGGGCTATCCAAATAGTTGTGAATGTATACCTGCTCTACAGGATCCAAGAAATCCTTCAAATCGTCGAACGCTTCAAGAAAGTCTTCCATAACAGGAAATCCACATTCAATCAAAAATGGCACCATAAAATTTAACGCAAAATCGCTGTCATCATGTCCTTGCATACCGTGCATTTTGCTGTCCCTGATGTAAACCTTACATTCACCAATGCGGTGAGGCATTTTGTCGGGATTTATATTATGAAATATCTTATCTGCCCTAAGACCACGAACTAGAGCTGATTTGTGTACCTGAAGGTCGAGGTTTTCAAAGACATAAAGTTCTTCTGCATCCCTAAAGACAGTACTCCGCCAGAACTCTTTTATAGCTAGTATATGAATTAAAGGTGTCATGCCATTGCTGTCAGCACGATTAACGTCCACACCTAAATCAAGAAGCATTTTCAAGAGCTGTGGATCATACATTCCAGATGAACAGTTGTAGGCGTGAAGCCATGTCCCATAATCACTTTCTGAAGCGTTAAGAAAGTAAGAAACATTTGGAATAGCACTAAGAACAGGATACAGTTCCTCTCTCAAGTTATAATTAAAGTTATACTTAAACAAAAGATAAAGTAAAGTGTTCACTTGACCTTCTTTACAGATCTTAGCCGGACTGGACTCAACATGTTTATAACCAATCAAAGCATCTCGCTTTATAAAAAGAATGTGTTTACATTTCGGTCGTTCGAGCACCTCGCAAATTGTCCTGAGGTTGTTAAACATTTCAGTCTCAAAACTGACATGTTTTCTACGTATTGCTGGGTGGTGCAGAAGGAAAAACAAGAATTCAGGTTGGTCATAAACAATGGCCAATGTACAACATTCTCCTAAAATATCTTCTACATGCATACGATTCCATTTACGCTTAAGTAATTCTTGCAAGTCAACAAGTTCGTACTTAAATGCAACTTGAAGAGTATTAATGAAATCTTTGTCGGATACGGTCGTTTGAATGTATAATTCTGATGATGATGTCACTCTTTTTCTGGCACAATATTCAACCCCAGTCTGCTCTTCTAATTGAATTTTAATTTTACTTGTTCTTTTATTACTTAATCTGTTTGCATGTACAATTGTCATTCTTTCTGATAAGCTGAACTCGTTTTGATTAATTTTAGAAGCGACAGCTGGATTCTTTATTAATGCTATTTGATATGGATTTAAAGTTAAAAGTCCGCTTGTCTTTTCTGTAAGAGCTATACGATCAAGCGGACTTGTTAACGCCTTATTTGTCCCAACCGCAGCAGCGATATGCACACCATATACAGAAGCTCCATGCACGTAATTTTCCGCTACATTATCAACATGAGGGCACTTTCCGTCTATAATACACTGTAAAACTTTCTCATATATTTCCTCATTTATCTCCCCAGAGTCTGCTATGTAATCTAAATACTCGTGCTCAAAGCCACAAGGACAAAAGCAGTACGAGTGGGCGGCTTGGTGGTATACAGTTTGAAATGTAAACTCTGTGTTGTTATAATCAAAATACGGCATGTATTGATTGGTTACTAACTGTCTGAATGTTTTTGTTACATCCATTGTTTCAGATGTTAAGTCGTATTTAAGCTTGTAAAACACCAATTAAGAGCTATTTGGTTGTTTAAAGTTCTGTACAATGTTTCGGCTAAGTTGTATATTTTGATTATAATTGTTTTGTTGTTCACCAGTAATGTGCAGAATTCTGTTGTTTAATGTACTTAGTACTATATGTGTATGTGTAATACATAATCAAATCGCCTTGTCACTAGTCCTTTTGCTTTTCTTTCCTGTCATACTGATCAGTAGGAAACTGTCGTGAATTTCTCGGCTTCCGGTTTCACATTCAGGTTCTTTTCCAATTCTGAGTTTCTGGCTGAAAAATACATAAAAGTGAGCTATAACGTAAGAAAGTATACATTTGTACCTTATGACATGTGCGCCAACTGAAGACTCAGAACAGTCTGCGTATTCCACAGTCTGATCGGCTCCTTTTTTAGCCACCAATAAGGGCTGCTCCATGCGAAAATATATCTTCAGGCATATGCGGACAGCGCGCAGTCTGATTATGGCCTTCGCTGTCCGCCAGCAGAAATATTGGACACTACAGAATGTATCAATGGAGATCAAATGCGCGTATGAGGCTGTGCATGCGTAGGATGAATCTGAATCTGTGCATTTTGCGCATGTTCGAAGACACATTTTCGCTTGACGCGGCCCATATAATGATTGTTATTGAACAACGAACAACTTGACGTGACTGCGCATGGGATGATCTATGCCTTTGTTGGCCCCATAAATGTAAATGTACTTATGTTGCGAGTCGATCAACTCTGTCCTTTTCGCAGATTAATCCATTTATGCCGAGTGGATGCATCTACCTTAGCTCTTTGGGCACGTTCATTTCAATTTGAGGAGTATCAGGTTAACTGTTATTGTCACCTTGTTTTTGCAGAATTCCTGTCCTAAATGCAAACTGTGTAGACCCTGATCAGACGCCGAAATCTGCGGCGTCTGATCTGGGTCTACACTGTTTGCCAATGTCCCTTTTATGGGCCCCTATGCATAAATGGGATAAACTACACGAAATTGTTAACCGGCATTGCAACCGCGCAAAGCCCAATTTCTTAGATATGCATTTCTAGACTCTGCAGTAATTTTATTCAAACTATGATAGTCCGATTACTGAAGGCTGAAATTAAAATATTCTGATGATTCAAAATTTATAGAAACTTAAGGCGAACAACAAAAGCACTGATCAGACTACGTGTTAACTCTTCGACTCGTCTAAAGCCAGAAATCTAATGAGAACAGCGATGCCAATGATTAGATTACGTATTCGCAGGCTAAGCAGACCGACTTATCATCACATATCCCACAACTTCACCTTGAAAGTGTGTCTGTTATCCGCTTCTCTGGCTGGCCGCTGATAAATCCTGTATTCTTAGATTAATCATATTTTATTGCATTAACACAATGGAACTGGGCATAGGTTATACAACATTAGATACCCGTTTCCCTAATTACAACCAAATAGTATAAATGGTACAATGGTGAAAATGTAATTTTTCATAAACAAATACAAGAATGATACATTAATATCGTATACTTCGCCATGAGCAATACCGACACCGTTTCAAACTTAGCCCGGAAATATAGTCAATTATTATATGAACTAATGGAGAATACACACACACTACTTTTTATCCGAATCTATGGCTATCCTTGATGAATGCTAGAACAGCAGCTATAATGCACTTATTCCTTTCGTTACTATATGTTGAACACCCATTCAATATTACATCTAAACTTATAATTGGAATGAAATGTAAAGCTCTAATGAGATTTCGGCGTTATATATCAAAACATCTGCATTCGAAAAATAGTGTTGCGCATTTTCAAGGTCAGTACCACAGCTGAATGCTGAATAGGGCTATATATTTACTCTACAAAGATCGTCATTTAAATCGCTGCAGTTATGACGTGTTATTGTTAATATTACATTAAATTTTCTTTCACAGATACCAAGAACATCAGCGACCTTATCGTTGTAGCTGCATAACTTAGCTTTGAAATCTGATAGCGTTTTCAGAATCACGTATTGAAAGATCTAATTCATTCCAAAGTCGCATTGTAGATGGAAAGAATGAAGTGTCGAAAGAACATAGTCACGAGAACGTTATTTGTATGTTTTGATTATTTCTGGGATTATAATTAATAATGTCGTAAGAACGTTATCTGAAAGTTTTGGTTATTTCTGTGATCATAATTAATAATGTCGTTTACCCGGTTTGGAAGAAGATCCGATAAGTATGATGGAGTATTATTGTGTACTATTTTATACATAAAATTCAGCTTCTTACGTTTTAATCTGTCGGCTAATGTATCACAACCGGTTTCAAAATATATGGAATTAATGGATGAAAATATTGGTAGTCCAGTTACAATTCTTGCTGCATTTAATTGTACTTGTTCTAGTCTGTTTGCGTCCATCTTATTACAACCATCCCAATCTTCACTTCCGTATTCCAAAGGGGTCTTATATAAGTGCAATATACCCTATTTAACATTTCTTTTGAAAATCTGTATTTCAGTTTCCTTAGAAAAGATACATCTTCAGCAGCTGACTCGATAACTGTATCAATATGGGCCGAACACTTGTTCTTTGACGACAATACTATTCCTATTTTTTTTTTTTTTTTTTTTTTTTTTTTTTTTTTTGTGAGTTTCTACGATTTTTAGAAGAGTGTCATCCATTATAAGCTTTATATCATAATCATAATATATATTGGAAGTGATCAGTACTTCTGTCTTTTTTTTTTTTCATTAAACAATACTAGCCGGAGCCCAAGTGCTATGTTTGATAAGATCTGCGCTCTGTATTCTTTCTATTTCAGCGGGATCAATAGAGGAGAAACTGAGTGAGGTATCATTAGCAAATAAACGAGCTATTTCTGTTAATGAATCAGATATGTCATTGATATAAATAAGAAATAGCATCGGGCGAAGAACAGATCCTTGGGGAATACCAGCTGTGACAAATTTGAATGAAGAGGAAGTATTGTTAACAGAAACGTTTTGATGCCTCTTGTAGAAGTAATTTTCGAACCAAGCCAGGAGATTACCCCTAATTCCATATTTTTCTAACTTTAGTGTTAATAACTCTCGATGCCAAACTCTATCAAACGCTTTTTGATATATCACAGAAAACTTGACAGTTGATTTCATGATTTTCGAGTGCTAAACATCTATGATGTGTTACTTCTATTAAATGGTGAACTGTTGAATGTCCAGGCAAAAATCCAGATTGGTATTTATAAATAAGCAAACTGGATATTAGATATTTATGTACGTATTTAAATACTACTCTTTCGAATGTCTTGCCTACACAACTAATAAGAAGGAAAACAGTAAGAGAAAAGTCCAGGGAGTGCCACAATCACGAACCGCAGCCCTTCCCAGACAATAAGAGGAAGAATAAACAGACAAAACAAAACAAGCGCAAATCGAACAGTACGAAAAGCACTAAGATTAGCTCTCTCTTCCCCAAGCGAGGTAATCGCAATGCTAAAAGGACTGAAAAACACAAGAACAAAATAACACAAGGTAAGACATAAAACAAATTGCCTCGTAGAATAAGCCACAGAGCAACAAAGAGTAAGACTAACACCGGGACCACCGCCTTAGAACGGTCAGTAGAATAAACCACCGGGGGTAGGGGGGGGGGGAGGAAGCACTTTTACAGCTAGCCAACTTCACCCTAGTCCCGATGCTACTCTTAATACAGAAATACATAAAAATTCGGTTCGCATAAAGGATCCCAACTCAGTCAATGCATCAAAGCGAAAACATAAAAATCAAATTAATCACAATGATAAACAAGGACGAGTACTCATGGTTAATTCTACTGTATGCCAGAGTAAATGAAAACCAATAGCTGAACCACGGCGGGCCAAGCCAAAGATATATCGTCAAGCCCCAATCCACTGGTTAAAGTTTTACGAAGAGGCCGTCACTGAGTCTGAGGTCTGAACCTATAATAAGAAATATCTATCACCTTTTTTTGAATACTGACATGACAATTGCCGATTTCCATAACTTCGGATATATTTCTGTAATGTCAGATTAAAAAGTTTACACAAGGGGACTGCTACTGATTTAGAAGTATACTTGAGCATTCTGTGAACAATATCATCAGGACCGCATGCTTTATTTACCTAAAGTGAACTTAGTACATCTATAATTTCAGTCTGATTAAATACACAATTTGGATTGCATAACACCCTAATACTCTTAGTAGATTAAGACAAGAAATTCCTGGTGACTTAAGCCACGCTTACAGGTAGGGGCCTGATAAGGGGTAATTAGATTAGGTGTCAGCAAAGTTTATGATGAAGACAAGGAAACAGATAAGGTTGGAAATTTGATGTAATTTGATATTTTTTTCTCTTTGTTCAATAAAATATATCTGTTTGTTATTCATTAAAATTGCGTCGCCAATGCAGTTCTAATGAATACTCACAACATGTTTTATGGAGAAATACAGATACTTATGCATTTATGCTAATTTATCATCAAATGTCCTCTTTATCTACATTGATAAAATACAGGAAATTGCCTTAAAGCACCATTCAAAATTGAAGCAGTTGGCACTCTTTTTGTTTTTACTTTTCCAGAGAAAATATAGATTGATATTTTGTGTGAATCATCTGATTCACATAAAATGTCAAGCCTTATTTTCTCAGAAGAAACTAGAGTATTTTAACATATCATCTGCTGTTGTTGTCACTGGCGCTTTAACTCTTTCCCCGCTCGTGTCGACTTTTGTCGTCTGCTGATAAACTTTGCAAACAGTTTGCACCCAGATCAGACCCGACAAAATTTATTTATTTATTGAAAAAGAAAAGCTATATGGCATAAAATAAATACACATTCTTAATTGTCTAAGAACTTTCTGACATATTTTATAATGTGTTGTTTTACTGAAGTTAAAATATTTAGTTTTGAGGCAACTATGGAATAATTGTGAAACATGCTTATTTACTTTAGAAAATAAATGAGTAAATAAAAACGTCCAATTTTACATTTCTATTTACAGTGCAGGAAAAAACAACACTTTTGTATTTAAAAAAAAAACTATCAAAAATGATTAGATAAACAAAGAGATGAAGTACAAATCAACAAATTAACTGCAAATTTGCAAATGAATTTATTTGGTTTTAAAGTAACATATTAAATACTTCTCAATTATATGAATAACCCCTTATATGGCCCCACCTAGGGAACATCCTTATAATCACCTCATTATCACTCAGAGAAGTAGTTGCGGTCATGGTACCTGTGCCATAATCCAAAATCCGTAAACGAATGACGAACCAGAATGTTCAGACCAACAGACATGGACCCCAGAATAAAGGGTGTAATCAGGCGTCCGCGGATAGTAAGCAATACTTGGTAAGCAAGTTTCGCCCACCATGCCCATAGGCTTGAACGAAGGAAATATCGGTAGTAGCGTATGTCCGGGATTCGGGAAGTCTTTTTATGGCGCGTCATTGGCAAAAACATCAGAAACAATGCTGGAAACTACCACATTGTAGGGATTGACCAGATCATGATGTCTCCCATAGAACTTCTTAAGTGTTGCTACCAGTTTGGTTTTTTGATAGCCCTGGCTCAACAACTTTGTAGTGAGCACTTTCCCACGCTCCATGAAGTCCTTATAATTTGAACATGCTCTGGCAGAATGGATTAACTGGAAAACGTAAACGCCGTATGCAGGTGCAGAAGGGATATTACTGCTCAGGAATGGAAAGTTAACAATGAGAAAATTGAAGTCATCTCGTTTGTCGTAAAGCCTAGTAGTAAGCTTTCCATTGTCAATGTAGAGAAGACAATCCAAGTATAATTAGGAGGCTGCAGTCTCTGATGTTTCCTTTATTTCAAGTTCACGTGGATAGATGAATTCCAAATACTCTGCAAATTTTGTGTTTTTCAGAGACAATATATCATCTATATATCTGTAAGTGAAATTGAATTGTTGTGCGAGGCGTTTCTTGCCTGCTTGGAGGAGACTTTGTACAAACTCCGCATCATACGAGTATAAAAACAAGTCGGCAAGTAACGGTGCACAGTTAGTACCCATCGTTATGCCGATTGTTTGCTGAAATATCCGTCCGCCGAACTCCACAAAAATATTGTCGATTAGATATTCCAGCATCTTTATGACATCTGCATCTGAGTATTTTTGTGGCGCATCAGAGTGATCCCGAACGAAGTATGTGTCTTTGTAGCCAATGACAACATACTGAAATCGACGGTTACCATTCTTGAGGAAGAAACACTGGTTTGATGTGTTAAGCCTTTGATGTGCGCTCTGTTATCAGGACTGTATATTGGGGCTGATCATGAGAGGGTGGCGTGAGGAGGGGCGGGGCGGGGCGTCTAGCCAAAGAAGGGAAAAAATGTGTCTAATATAGTTATAGTGTCTTTTTGAGAGTTTGTTCGGTTTTCAAAGTAAGGTAAATTTGTATTACTATCATCAATAGATGATACTGAACAAAAATAGTCAACTAAGGTAGAAGCTTTCCCAAAATCCGTGAAGACATAGGAGCCGTCAGAAGTTTTTAACGATGGAATCACTGAGTGTGTCCTTTTTAGTCTTATCCATAAGCCTGCCCATTATTTGCCAGAATGTTTTGTTTCCCCTTTCAGTGTTAGAAATAAGTTCTTCGAGGTTGTTATTATAATTTTCTTTTCATGTTATTTACGCGATTTCGTTGCATTTTTGAAGCGTTTGATATCTCCCTCTACTTTGGTATGTAATGCCTTTTTTCCGCAGCCTATCTCTCAAACGACTAGTGTAACGTAATTCTGATGTGAACCAAGGTTAATCATTTGGACGTATCAGGACTTTCTTATGTGGGATACAGGTTTTACAAACACTGGAGAAAGGTATTGGTAAAATTTTTGCAAGACTGATCAATAGATAACGTTTCATTTATTTCCGAATCCCAATCATGCTGTCGTATTAAATCGTTTGAATGATTAAAATTAGCATTTTTAAAGTTCAAGACTTCCCTATAATAGGACTTCCAGAGGCAAAATGGAATTAGGAGACAAGCATGTGTTGCTTTGTGATCACTTATTATTTCATCATCTATAGGAATTGTACCGGAATCTATAACGACCACATGCATCACTAACTAAGACGGGATCAGTCAGGATTGATGAATTTAGTGTTAATCGAAGAGGTTCTTTGATCACATTAGTAAGGTTAAACAGAGACAAGCAGTCACGTAACTTCATATTTGACAGTGTTAAAAAGTCTGCATTGGTGTCACCAGTGAGTAATACATAAGGGGTATAATCTACTGCAGATTCTATACTATCCTGTAATTCTGAAATAAATAATGACTGTGAGGCAACAAAGTCGCTGCATAATAAACTATTGTAAAATTTCAGGTTTATGTGTTTACGTTCTTATGTCATAATAAAATGTTCTATCAAATCTATTAAACAAAAATGGGTTTTCAACAAGAAAAAAAGAAAACGGGTTATAATGGCACTAGGGTTGTAAAATAGGCTTCAGGAACACATTTGCCGTAATCATACATAAAACGCGACCTGTAGTATGAAATACGATGTTGAAAAACCATGGTCTTCTCAATCACCACCTATCCTTTTACTCGCCACCACTATCCTCACGTACCACCCGTCAGTGCCTTGTTTCTGTGAAATGGCAAACGAATGTGATATATACTCAAAGGCGATAAGAAGTATGTAGTTTCGAGTTTTGAGTACCGGCTCGTGTTGTATTTTTTACGTAAAAATGTTTCCATGGTCATTTTTGTCAAACGTCTGTCTTTGAAAATCACAAAGGTAATTCTTTCGCAGTCATACATTATGGATTTATGAGCCTTTGATTAAAAACAGCATTTCCAGTCAAAACTCGCTTTGTATAAAACAAATGTCATTTTACTTTTCATAAATGTCTTGTACAAATGTCTGTTAGTAAAACCACAATGTTATTTAATTCGAAATTCCCATCAAATGACGTCAAGGGGAATTTGAATTTCTTCCCGTCTCAAATTATCTCCCTTTGAATGAAAAATAAAGGGGAATTTAAAGAGTCTATATCTGAAGTGGTGTTGGTTGTTTTCACTTGAATTTTTCGAAAAAGTGTTGCTTGGCTCAGCCTCCTTGTACCACATACAGATGTAATCTCCTAAAACCGTTTATTTAACAGAACAATGTCATTTAATGTCCTAGAGAAATTCAGTGCATTCCGTCAGTTGAGGAACGAAAATATCAAAAACATCATGTCCTTTGTACAGAAATTTGACAGTGTACTCAGCTATGCTTTTGAAGTTGAAACATGTCCTTACAGCATTTTTATCCTTCTATCGACTGAATGCATTACAAATGCATAAATGTTAAGTTTCTTTGTCTAAAATGCTCTTTTAAAGGGAAGCTACTCATAAGCAAATGTTGATTTAGACCCCTTATTCGTTTCCGTAAATGTCATTCCCTTGCTCTTTGATAGTATTTCCTGAAAATTGTTGCAAGTTATGCGTAAATGATTGTTCTTAACTATAATATCAACGATTATGTACATATGTAAAACTCCGCTGACAAATAAAAAAAAAATAGTTACCTGTATACTTATTTTTGCCTCTAAGTACATGTATTATATTTTGAACTACATGGTGGCATGTCAAACATTCTCTGAAACGGTGATGTATTTAACCAGAAATTTGCAATCTCTCCAAGAACTGGCGTTTTAAGTGCCTGTCTGTCACCCAAACGGCAAAACCTGACCTCCTTTGCATCGGGAGGAAAGTGAATTTTGTTCCTATTCGCTTTTAACCCTTGTCCTGCTGAATAAATTAAGATGCCACACCCACTTCTAATTTTCAGCCAATCAGATTACTTGATCCAGATTGTTGCTATAAATTCACATACTTAATGGCAAACAGTGCAGATCCAGATTAGTTGGCTTCTTCAGGAGCCAACTGATCTGGATCTACACTGTTTGCAAAGGCAGGGTATATCTGGGTTCAGCAGGACAAGGGTTAAAAGGACCAACTTCGGTCTGATTATATGGAAGTCTAAATAAGAGGTTGAACTACATCGCCCTGTTTTGGATATCGGCGATCGTACCAAAATGTCAGCCTTATTTCAACCGACACCCATCTTCAACGCCACCTATACTGACTTTCCACAACCACCTCCGGCAATTTTCTTTTCACAACACCATGTTGCGCGTGTGGAGATAAGTAGCCGTACTATTACAATTTGTTTAACGCTTAGATATTTAAAAATATCGTGTTGACGACTGTTTATAAGAAGTTATTTTTAGATTATGTTATTTTAAATGACGGAACCAATCTTTGTCAAGCGTTTACGTTATAAATTTTAATAAAATCTTGTAAAATAATCTCTTACCTGTAAACATCAAATGTAACGTTTGAGTTTAAAACAACTATGTCAGCTATATATTTTTCATCTATCAGATTACCTATTTCAAAATGACTACAATCGGTATTTCAAAAGAGACAGGTATTTTGGTATACATTTTTTCATGCGAGCCGGAACTTGTTTACACACTAAAAAAAAATCAAATATTCTAAATATACCAATGACAACTCATAATGACTAAATAAAAAGAGAAACTGGAGAATAACATGGGCCCACGGAGTGGGGACGGGGATGGAGATGTGGGACATGACTTCCATATCATCCACAGGACGGACTTCCCTTGGTTTGGCTATACGCGAATATAGTAGAGTTTTAGATTTTTAATCTCTCTCTCTCTCTCTCTCTCTCTCTCTCTCTCTCTCTCTCTCTGTGTGTGTGTGTGTGTGTGTGTGTGTGTGTGTGTGTGTGTGTGTAAACCTCCACATATGAATAAATTTGTTTAAGATAAATGTCATGTAATCGGATGGATTATGCATATATTGGAGGTATGCTTTTTGTAAAAATATATGAATATGGTGAATAGGATCAGCATCAGCTGTACCCGGGTATGACGTTTAGTGGTAAAGTTCTCTCACCCCTGGCACAGGGAACAACCTCAGTGGAGAACAGTGAAATAATAATTGTCTCATAGATTAATAAGCTAAAACAATGTTGAAATTATGCGCACAGGGACGGTTCCAGAATTATTCCCTGGAAGAACCTCAGTGAGGAAGAATGGAACAATAATAGTCGTCTTATAGATGAAGAACCTAAAACAATGTTGAAAAGTATGCGCACATGGGGTGTGTGTGTGGTGGAGTGGGGGGTGTCCAGGATTATTTAACAGGAATGGGGGGATTAATTAACAGCCGCAGAACGCGGCGTCTGATTAGGGTCTGTACTGATTTCCACTCATCTAGCAAATTTAGACACATTATTAGGTAGATCTTGTTGAAATTTTATAAGTATAAGGTAAAAAGTAAGGCGTGTGAATATTTTAGAGTAAATGAACTTTTGAGTCAAGGTGGTGGGGGTTCGACTGAACCCCTGGATCCCACGGCTTGTTTATAACATGTTTACTGTCTTGATACTATTTTCGATCTTATATAAAATTGACATTTACTGATATAATCTGTTTATATTTAAAATAAAAAAAAAATAAGTGAAGGTACCCAGAAAATGTAAGAAAATGCCACAAGCACGAAGCACAGCCTTACCGAGAACAAACTATGACAAAAAAAAACAACAAACAAACAAACACCAAAATAGGTAAGGGAAAACCTCCAGGGAGTGCCACAATCACAAGCCGCAGCCCTTCTCAAACCAACCGACGCCCCGACATAGGAGAACTGCAACAGAGAAGCCACCTTGGAACGGTCAGCAGAAAAACCGTACCGGGGGTGTTTAAACAAGTTTTACTCGTGCGAAAATCCCCAATCGACTTGAAACGACTTGTTCAAATTACAGCCCTGGGATAAAAAAAAATGACCCCGTCCCACGGGTTAGTTGTCTGGAACTCGGGTGAGCGATACTGGGCCATCTTTGCCCTCTTGATTTTTTTATCGGGCACATGCGGACAGCGAAGGCCCAGATCAGCCTGCGCATCCGCACAGTCTGATCTGGGCCTTCGTTGTCCGCTCACAGAATCATTGGCCACTATAGAATGTATCAATGGAGAGCAAATGCCCGGATCAGACTTTGCGCAGCGTGGGATGAATCTGAATCTGTGCATGTTGCCAATGCTCGAAGACATATTTTCGCTTGGTGCAGCCCATATGGTGAGAAACTGATGAAAAGATCAATTATGCCATATGCGAATAGCAGTTATACGAATCAACATGTGCATCTGCGCAGTCTGATCATGGGCCTTTGTTGTCCGCCGCACGCATAACTGACCAACAGAAATGGCCCAGTAATCCGTCGGCGCAGAAGCACAGGCTGATCGTGACTATCGCTGTTTGCATATGACATAAGCTCACTTTTCTTGCGATTCGCATGCTACCGTCGCGATTTTTGCTATAAATAGACATGAGGATCAGATGACGTCTTTGATTTTTTTTTTATTATCATTTTATATTGACCCTTAAAGCGCCAAGCAAAATTTGTAGCAGACGACATCATAAAATGTTAATTATTATGTTTTATCATTCTTTTCTGGGAAATTAAGTATTGAATTGTCTGCTTGCCTGTGAATCGTCATTCGCATGAATTGTCAATACTTGTTGTTGTTATTTTCCCCCTAAATGCATACATTAAAAAAAAAAAAAAAGCAAAATTGTCGTCTACTGCATCGTGATTGGCGCGTTAACCGAATTTCTCCACGAAACATGTTGTGGCACTCATTAGAAATGTCTCGCCAAGATGCTTCTAATGAGTACCCACAACATATGTTTTCGTGAAGAAATAAGAAAATATGTGGATACCAATGCATTTTATTTTGAAAATAGTATATTTTAAGAGAATCAGTGTAGTGGAGACAACGCTGTCAATATATTTTTGCCTATCTTCTTAAAAGGGTCTAATCTAAAATGAAAGAATTTGCTCCCAGGGGTAGCAAATTTTTTCCTTTTAGATTAGATCTCTTTCAGAAGGGGCTTGGCATACAGAAAAGCAAACAGGAAGTCACCTAAGTTGCCACCCATGTAAAGCATTGTGTTGGGCGAGTGACAAGCGGTGTAGACCCTGATGAGATGCCACGTTCTGCGGTGTGTCATCTGGGCCTACACTGTGTTTGCTTAGGATTGTCTATATATGCCCGAGATATTCGAACACCTCAACTCATTACCATATTTTGTTCTAAAATTTGTGTAAGTACATTTTGCTGTCCGGTGTTGTGTCTGAAGATGTTTAGTGAGTGACAAGTGGTGTAGACACTGATCAGATTTCGCGTTTTGTAGTATCTTATGTGGGTCTCCACGGTTTGCTCAGGATTGTCTGTATATGCCTGAGATATTCGGGCACCTCAACCTGTTACCATATTTGTTTTTACATCTGTTTAAGTCTCGGTGGGTGAGGGGGGTGGGTAACTTGGAAATTTTTTTGGCCGGCACAACTTTGAATACACTCCTTATTCATATAATTTCCAGGCTGACAAAACATATCTATTCATATAATTTGCATGTAAAAAGATACCGTGTTCATATAATAGAAGAATATTAGTAAACACTAGTAGAACCAAAACAAACAACTTACTTGGGAATTATATGCAAAACATATGTGCATTTTGCCTCTTGTTTTGATTATGTTTGTGGTCAGGTCTGCCAAAATTGGAAATCAATGGGCTATTGATGTAATGCTCCTTTAGAAGTGGGGGCTATTGATATAATTTGGTGCTAAAATTGATACCTTATCATATAATCTCAGGCATGAAAAGTATACCTATTCCAGCGGCACATCCCTGAACTGCTCCATATAGGAAGTGCCCGCCCCGCCTTCCCCCCCCCCCCCCCCACCGCCCCCCCCCCCCCCCCCCCCCACACACACACACACGCAGGTTCTAGTACATTTTACTGCCCGGTGTTGTCTGAAGGTGTTGGGTGAGTGACAAGCGGTTTTGACCCGGATGAGATACCGCGTTCTGCTGCGTGTCATCTAGGTCCACGGTGTTTGCTTCGGCAAGTCTGTATTTGCTCTATGTATGAGGACACATCATCTCCCTACCATAATTGTTTTAGAATTCGTGTAATTGTATTTTGCTGTTAGGTGCCGTGTCTGAAGGTGTTGGATGAGTGGCAAACGGAGTACACCCTGATGAGATACCGCGTTCTGCGGCGTGTCATCTGGGTCTACACTATTTGCTTCAAGCCTGTCTGTAGTTGCCCTAGGTATTCGTGCACCTCGACCGCTTACCATACTTTTTCCATCATTGAGAACCCAGTAAGCATTCTTTATAAATCTATACCGGGCTGTTATCGACCCGTCAGGTAGCCGACGGACCGATAACGGCCCGCTGTAGATTTATAAAGAATGCTAGCTGGGAAAGCACAATTGCTGCCCTATATTATGTCTGAAGGTTGTTGGATGAGTGGCAAACGGGGTACATCCAGATGAGATACCACGTTCTATGGCATGTTACCTGGGTCTACATGACTGTCTGTATTTACCAGCCTGTCTGTATTTACCCTAAGTAATTGCACACCTTAACGCCTTACCACAATTGTTCTAAAATTACAGAAAGAACAATTTGCTGCCTTATGTTGTGTCTGAAAATTGTTGGATGAGTTTGAATGGCTTTAAGGTTTTGCAGCACGATTACTCACTTAAAATGCATATTTTACAATGTCTTATCCTAAGTTGTACATAAATTTTTCTTTCCTCATCATACAATGTTATAAATCCTTTGTTTATATACTGCTTACATGTAGTTTTGAATGTTTACTTGACACACAAACCAATTCTTGCCTTGTTGCTCTACGGGGGAAATCATACGTATTATTTATCTTGTTATGGAAGTACAGTGAATCAACATGTCCAACCCGCATCAGTGATTCAATTCCGTTTCTTTGTCGATTGCATAACATGATAGAGATTCAAGTTTATAGAATGCGGATTGGATTGAATTATTGTCGTCAGGCTAGAGATCATCTGAATTATTTTGATATATATATTATTATGTCAGCATTACTAATTGGGGGTATAGAAAGTAATCCAAGACCACGCTCAGACGATTCTTCAAGCTCTTCACCCGCGAGTGAAACCTTTGAAAATCATCTATCAAAAGTAATTTTTCAATTGTTCACTATAATATTCAACGCTTAAGTAATAAAGTTGAATTAATTGAGTCCGAGTTAAGAAATTTTGACGCCATAAGTCTAACTGAAACATGGCTTGACCGTCGTACCTCTGATGAAACGATCAAAATAAACGGATTTTATTTATATTGTCGTGATCGTGTTGATAATAATCACGGAGGCATATGTGTTTATATAAAGCAGTCTCTTTTTTCATGTAGAGGGCACGACCTCGAACTTCCACAACTTGAATGTGTTTGGGTTGAGATCTCTTTGCATAATAGGAAAGAATTGCTCGGCACATGTTATAGACCACCAAGCTCAAACACTTTAGTTTACTCGAGTGTTGAAGATTCTGTTGGTCTTGCATTTGATACAAATATTGCTAATATTACAACTGGAGATTTTATTTTTGATGTTTCTAAACCTGCCTCATATTGTAAAGTTAACGACTTATTTCAACATTTCATTATGGAACAAATGATAACTGAACCAACTCATCATACAGAAATTCTGAATCTATTATTGACCTGTTTTTTTTGTATCAAACAAGAACAGGGCACTTCTTAATGGTGTTGGTGAGCCCTTTCACGAACAGAATATGAGATACCATAGTCCTATTCATTGTGTTTATAATTTCGATAAAATTATAACCCCATTGTTTTCTAGACACATTTACTTATATCACAGGGTGATCTTCAATCTCTCTCTCGTGAGTTAACTGACTGGAGCCTGGTAAAAGACAATGATGTTGGTACTTCTGCTCAAAATGTTACTGACAGAATTTTGTATCTTGTAGATAAACATATTCCAAACAAAGTTGTACATATTCGAAAATCTGATCCTCCTTGGCTAACTAATGATACTAAACGACTCATGAGAAAACGTAACCGTCTTTATGAAAAATACAAAAGATCAAAAAATAAGACAGACTTTAATAACTATATACAAGGAAGAAATGAAGTCACTTTTCAAAGTCGTAAAGCCAAAAATGAAGCTATAGACTAATTAGCGAACAAACTCAAAGATAAGATCCCAATATTTGCCAAAAGGATTGGTGGAAAAACATTAAAATTTTTTATAAAGTCTGATCAAGACTCTTCGATTTCCTCTCTGAAAAGTAATGGTATTATTTATTGTGAAGTTGAACAAAAACCTGATATATTTAACGATTTTTTTACACAACAGACAATTTTGGACCAACATAATGCTTCACTGCCTCGAACATTAATAACGCTTCCAAATAGCCTTCAGTCTCAGAATTACATCTGACGAAGTTAAATCTACGCTTCTTTCTCTACCTACATGTAAAGCATCTGGTTTTGACTTGAACAGTTTCAAAATTCTTAAAGAACTTGCGCAGCCTCTATCGTCTGCCTTAAAAGACTGGTTCAACGTCTCTCTTGAAAAAGATAAGTTTCATCTGTCTGAAAGCAAACTAATGTCACACCTATACTTAAAAAAGATGACCCGTCGGAGGTATCCAACTACAGGCCCATTTCACTACTTAGTACTGTTAGAAAGTCCTTAAAAATTTGTACATAAACACTTTTTTTTAACTTCTTTCAAGAAAACCACGTTATAACTCCTTACAGACTGGCTTCGTGCCTGGTGATTCAACAGTAAACCAACTAACAGATCTCTATAATACTCTTTGCCAAGCGCTAGATGAAGGAAATGAATTGAGAGCTATATTTTGTGTTATAAGCAAAGCGTTTGATAGGGTATGGCACAAGGATCTCCTCTATAAACTTTCTTCTGTTGGAATTTCTAGATCTCTTCTTCAATGGTTTACTGATTACTTAGACAATAGAAAGCAACGTGTTGTGCTACCTGGAACCTCAAGTTGGTCTTTCATAAAAGCAGGTGTTCCTAAGGTTCTATTCTTGGCCCTCTTCTCTTCTTAGTTTACATCAATGACATTGCTGAAAATATCCATTCTTCTATAAGGCTCTTTGCAGATGACACAAGTTTATATATAATTGTTGATGATCCTATAGACGCAGCTAATCAGATAATTGGCGATCTACAAATAATACACTTATGGGCTAAAACATGGCTTGTGACATTTAATCCAGCTAAATCAGAATCAATGATTTTGTTTTTCAGGAAAAAGAAACAAATTATACCATCCTTCTTTATGGATCAAACTCAAACAGAAGAAGTAACGTCTCACAAACATCTGGTTGTAGCATTGTCTAATGATTGTACTTGGCATGAACATCTGGAATATATAAATTTAAAGCCTGGACCCGCATAAATATCATGAGGAAATTCAAATACAAACTTGACAGGCGCTAATTACAGACTATCTACTTTTCTTTCAATAGAGTAGTAATTGAGTACTCTGATATCGTCTGGGAAAATTGTACCGTATATGAAGCAAATGACTTAGAGAAAATACATATAGAAGCCGCACGTATTGTAACAGGTGTCACAAAGTTAGTTTCCATACATTCTCTCTACACCGAAACTGGCTGGGAAACGTTAGCCTCACGAAGGAAAAAACATAGACTGCAACTCTTTTATAAAATGCAAAACGGTCTTATTCCTGACTATCTTTCTTCTATGGTGCCTGGCATCGTAGGAAATAATTCCTCGTATAATTTAAGAAATGCACAAAATCTTAATACTGTACAAGCAAACTCTCAACTTTACTATAAATCTTTTCTTCCTTCTGCCACAAAGGAATGGAACGGCCTAACTGAGGAAATAAGAAACATGCCTTCACTGTCTTCTTTTAAACGTCACCTTAATTCAATTCTTAATGCGGTTCCCAAATCCTTCTTTGATGGTAAGAGCCTTCGCCAAATTTAACATGCTCGACTAAGAATGAGATATAGTTCTCTAAATGCACACTTATTTTCTAAAAATATTATCGACAGTCTTACGTGCGTTTGTGAAGGATTTGAAGATACTCAGCACTTCTTAATGTTTGTACACGATACAAAACTTCGCGACAAGAACTTTTTAATAGAGTTACACCTAAGTATCAGCCATCTTTAAATGTACTTTTGTTTGGCAGTCTCTGATAACAGACAGATATTTCTAGCCTTGCAAGACTTCTTAGTCAAATCAAAGCGTTCTGAAGTGATAAAAATTAACATAGGATAGATAACATTCTTGTTAGGTCGTAGTCAATAGTCTTATAAATTTGCTATTAAATGGCAGACTCATCTAAAATTATAATGTTTTAAATCTCAATCCGAATTTATAAACCAAATCGCAATTGTGACTGTTGTCTTTTCAGGACGGGTAAGCTTTTGTTATGGTCGAGAAATGAATCCTAACTTAACCTAACCTGACATTAGATGAATCAAACATTTAAATGTTCTGCTTTGATACCTTATATGTGTAAAACTTATTTCCACACCCCGTGGAGCTGTCAGTCATTGGTTGAAAACAATGTACCTAAACAATTATTCTATTTGGAACTAACTCTGTTTTGTATCACTATTCATTTGATGCATTTCAAGTCATATGTTGTACATTGTATTTGTATGTTCTTTGCAAAAATGGGAGTCCCTTGACTTTCTTCTGACTGGATCCCATTGTATAATATTGTAAAGTAGTAATCACATATATTTTATATGTACAATTATGTTTATATTATACAAGGAATAAGCGTTAAACCAAACATTGTGAAAAATCTACAAAGTGTACGAAGCATTCTTCTTATTGTTTAAAATTTTGGTACGTAGGGTTGTGCCCCTTTTTCTATTATTTGTTTGGAAGTGTTCTGTAAACATGTGTTCTTCGTCTTTACTTTCTCTCCTTTCCTCAGATAAACCATCGTATTGGAAAAGGTACAGATAAGCATATGCGACTCACAAGGTTGCAATATTACCGTAGTCATACTAAGAGTTCAGACAGACAAACTCGAGCAGACAGTGTAGACCCAGATCAGACGCCGATAAGGCGTCTGATCAGTTATACACTGTTTGCTAATCATCCGACAGTATTTTAACACATCAACAGGTAGTTAATTGTCCAAATTTTAGAACAATTAAGCTGCAAACTGGCCGGCCTCGGTGGCTCATTTGGATGCGCCATCCGACGAGACCAGGAGGTCGCGATTTCAACCCCCGCCGAGGTCGGCAACATTCTTTCGAGGAGATTGATCATGAAATATTTTCTACGGTCATTCTCTCCCTTCCGCTAGTTCAAGAAGGGCAGTTATCAGTTTCTGGCGAAAGAATGTGCACAATACTGGTTAACCGCTTAGAGTACTAAGCCTGCCCAGTAAACGTGTGGTTAGGTAAACTGACCGCGCTCGACATGACCCCAATTGGTTGCCTGGGCCGTAAAACCTCAACACAAACATAAGCTGCAAACTGAGCAAACATACCTTCTGACACGTCCGTCCAACGGAGACTCAAATCAGCCCACGCGTCCGTGCTGTCTGATCAGATTCTTTGTTGTCCGCATGAAGAAACTTTGCATCCTTGGCTTTCCAAAAATGTGCGCAGTGGAGATTCTTATCAGACTGCAATAATGCGCAGATTGATCTGAATCTTCGCTGGGCACACATGTCCAAAGGTACGTTTTCTGACATTGCGGCTCATTTGTTTCAAAATTTGAACAATTAACTACCTGTTGGTCCCTTTAAAACACTTTCGGATAATTGGCAAACAGTGTAGACCCAGATCAGACGCCGCAGAATGCGGCGTCTGATCTGGGTCTACATTGTTTGCTCCGATTTGTCTGTCCAAATACTTAGAAACAATACGGTATTACAACCTTGTGAGTCGCATATGCTTTCTTACAGGTACGCTATATATATCTGTACTTATACAGCACGTATGATAAGATTTAGGATATCCGAATATTTAGAGTATATACGGTACATATAGGTAATATTTCTGCACTACTGATGAGAAACACACTAGAGTTAGCTGTTGTCATGACAATACAATATAACGGAATCTAGCTAGCTTAGGTAAGTCTCTATTGAAGTTATCTGCTTATCCGTCCTTTTGCCTTTGACTGATTTTGCTGTCTGTCTGTGCATTCGTCTGTCCGGCTGTCCATCCATCCGACAGCTCGTCCGTCCGTCTATCTATCTATCTATCTATCTATCTATCTATCTATCTATCTATCTATCTATCTATCTATCTGTTTATCTATCTATCTATCTATCTATCTATCTATCTATCTATCTATCTATCTATCTATCTGTCTGTCTGTCTGTCTGTCTGTCCGTCTGTCTGTCATGGCAGAGCTGCTAGTAACTAAGCAGGACCCGAATTCATGTGATCGGGTCGGGTAAAAGTCCCACAAATTGGAGGCAATGTCTCTGAACTACCGAAATATTGTTGACTAGGACGTTATATCGCAATTCATGCAGTGGATTAGAAGTCAACATGGTCAAGCATGGTCTGAAATCAAATTCAGTTAGATCTGGCCAACCCACCTATGAAGCATGTGATGATAATTTGGATGCACGGATATAGGTAGCGCCTATTTGATTCATATTATTTAACCATTTTACTACTTGTTTATATATGTGTCTAAAACTGCTGGCTTACTGGCAAACTGTAGACCCTGATCAGACGCCGCGTTCTGTGGCGTCTGATCGGTGCTGCACAGTTTTCGAAGGCCTGTTTGTCCGAATGCTTAGATTTAATACGGTACCAAACAATTTTTCTTTCATGCGCATGGATTTGAGACCAGTAAAAAAGGTATATTAAATAGGACGTATGTAAATTGGGAAGAATTCAGGACTGGTTGGGATCTTCGCTTTATCCACAAACTTTATTCAGTATCAAATTATTATACAAGCGAACGGCGAAGAAGCAGTGCAGAATGTGCCTCTTCGAAGTCTGATCTGGGTCGTCACTGTTCGCTCCTGCCTACGATACTTTTTCACAAGTTTGCCCATATTACAACCATCTGTTTCTGTTCTTATTGCATACCAGAGCTAATCACGGAACATCATAGACAAATTATATGATCAAGATTTTATGCGGGTATTAGTGATAAGGTTAAACACATTTCAGTCGTTGCTCTTTTTATATCCCCAACCCATCCACCATAGGGACACGGGTCATGGACTTGTTTTTTTTTTTTTTTTTTTTTTTTTTTTTTTTTTCGATTAAAACAGAATATATGAAATAGTACTTTCAGGGTAGTTGTATGATTGACTGGTCATAAAAAAAAAAAAAAACGTCCATGACTCGTGTCCCTATGCACCCAACCAGCGGCGAGTGGGACATGCAGGCTTCTGTGCGGACCGTGTTTGATATCGGCGTTGGCGTACCAGTTCCTTGTCTGCATGAGCTCTCTTGAAACTGTTGGCGGACTCCTACTAAACTACTAAACTTACATGGACCATGTATCACTTGCTCGTGCATTATTGTATTGTTGATTAGATTTTGGTGACACCCACCGCACTCCCCCCCCACCCCCCACCCCCCACACTCCCCACCCCTACTACCCCATTTTCAGGGGATGGGAGCGTTAGCTGGTATTTCATATTTGATAGTCATTCCGGATATATGACAAAATCCGAGTTCTGAAAAGTACCGGAAAGCTCAGCTAGTGAACACTCAATAATGACGTATGTATAAAAAACTACAAAAACGTCCGACTGCTGATCAGGAGGTTGTGGATTCGATCCCCGCCGAGTCAAGCAACAAACGTTCTTTCGTGGAGATCGCTCATTAAATACTTTCTACGGTCATTCTCTCCCTTAAACCAGTGTGAGAAGGGCAGTTGTCAGTTTCTGGAGAAAGAATGTGAACAAATACTGGTTAACCAACCGCCTAGAGGACTAAGCCTGTCCAGGAAAAGTGTGGTTAGGTAAACTGACCGGCTCGACATGACCTTAACTTCTGATCAGAGATTTTGCTATACGTTGTCATAATGCACAGTACTCAATCATTCTGTAAGCAGACAGTGAAGGCCCTGATCAGACTGCGCATCTTCGCTTTCCGCGTATGTTCAAAGGCATATTATCGCTCGATGCTACTCATATGAGTTCGACCACAGCTCGCAGGATTTATTCTGAATTAATGCAAGATTTTTTTACAAACAATTTACTCGCGAACTATGTGATTCGCGACTTCAGTACACATGTATATGTTTATATAAGTATGAAAGCTGAATCGACAGAGAATTAAAAAAAAACAACAACAAAAACACCTTTATAAGCAAGTCTATCAGAAGATGTTTATCCCTGTTGCCAGATCAATTCATTTATTACTAATGTGTATATTGTCTGCAGGAAATAGTCTTATTTGTCCAAAAGAAATATTCTAAATCTTGTCATTCATAGTAACTTTTGAAGCACTCTGGGTCACTCTCTGGTAGTTAATTCTAAATGTCAGAACCATTTTTAAAAACAGCCACTGTATATAAACTCCACATACAAAATATTCTGTATTCGTAGAATGCATTTTCCCAAATAGTAACATCCAAGCAGGCACATGACGTTAATACAACGTCGCTTCAACGTCATGACGTTGCATCGACGTTGAACCGACCTTGTATAAACGTCATATGCCTGCTGGGATGAGGGTTTAACATTACGAAAACACGCCTCTTCAAATATATTGAGAATTTTACCATCAAAAAATGAAAAAAAAAAAAAAAAAAAAAAAAAAAAAATAGGTTAAAAAATTCTGATATTTTTCATATTTCTGCTCAAAACGTAGAGAACCGCCTCGGTTCTAACGAGTACCCACAATCTATGTTGTTTTTTTTTTGAGTAGAAATAAGAAAATTAATGTATACCCCTGTAAACCCCAGCTTTACTGTATAAAAGTGGGGTTAAAGGGGGTCAACCCTATATAGGCGTGTTTTCGTCATGAATATGGAGACTGTCACTAGACTGAGAAGAGACGGTTTAATAATTTTGCCGCGAAAAAGAAGGTATCTCTCGAAAATTATGCAAAAAAAAAAAAAATAAAAAAAAATAACAGAAATCAATTTTACTGAGTTTATAAACAAAAATAAATAAAATGGATAACAAGTTTGGGTAGTTTTTGTTTAAAGGCTCCATATTCCTCAAAAAGAGACATTTTATTATCCAAGAAAGTAATTATAATTTGATTTATTATATACAAAGTAATGAAATATAGATAATTATTAATGAAATAAAATGCATATTTTCACTAGTGAAATATAAGTTTTATATTTTCACTAGTGAAAATATATAGAGGATATTCAAATGTTTGGAGTGAATATGACTTTTATTTCACCGAGTGAAGTGAAAAAATGTATATTTCATGAGTGCCGAGTTCACTTCACGAGATGAAATAAAAGTCATATTCACGACAAACATTTGAATTTTCTTTTTATTATATACATCACTTTCGATAGAAGCAAATCTTGCATTTGCAAGGGAAAGTCTGACACGCAGTTTTGTCCCTTGGCGCCATGACGTTCATGTTTTGTTTTGTTTGGTGACGTTAGATATGACGTCAGAAACGCGCATTGGCGTGTAAAAATAAAATAAAAAGAAAATTTACTCTTTTTCAGTGAATACCATAAAAATTTTCATCTTGTGTAATGAAAACATTAATGTAAATAAGAAAAAAGTAGATCCAGATCTTATATTTTTCATTGCTCAGAGGAGTGAATATTTTCACTAGTGAAAATATAAAACTTATATTTCACTAGTGAAAATATGCATTTTATTTCATTAATAATTCTCTATATTTCATTACTTTATATATAATAAAAAAAAAACTTATATTTTCACTCTTTTTTAAGCTGATCGGAATCTTCACTGGGCGCACAAGGTATGTTTACTGATGTTGCTGCTCAGTTGATTAAGTATCTCATTAACGGCATTGTCAGATTTACGCGACAGTCGTCTCCCCAATTTGTAATAGAATCGCAGCAAGCCATTTCACAGGTCAGCCTCTTGTTGTGAACAAGGAGAATGAATACTCTGAGACAACACTGATGAAATTCATTCACCTCCCTTCTGAAAGGGGTGCATACTTAAAAGGAAAGAATTTGTTTCCATTGGGAGCATTTTTTTTCCTTTTAGAGCATACTCCTTTTGGTATGTCCGAAAAAAAACACGAAGTCAAAAAAGTTGACCCCTGTTAAACATGGCAGTAAAAAAATCTGTTAAGTGTATATCAAATCCCCTCAATGCACACATTATTCCCAGCTAACACACAACGTCGTAACAACGTCGCTCCGATGTGGCCGCGACGTCATGACGTCGCGGCTACATAGGAGCGACGTAGTTACGACGTTGTGTGTTTACTGGGTTAGACGGGTCGTGCCAAGCGTAAGCATGTCTTCGGGTATATGCGGAAATCGAAGGCCCAGATCAGCCTACACATCTGCGCAGTCTGAAGAGGAACGTCACGGTCCACTTATAGAATTATTTGCTACTGTAAAACATAACGTAGAACTCGTGTAGCAAAGTTCCTGATCAGGTTATATATCTCCGCTGGCTTGCCTGGACATCACGAAAACATGCTTATATAATTTCGACCCCCTTGAACCCCACTTTTATATAGAAAAACTGGGGTTTACAGGGGTATATATTATTTTTCTTATTTTTGCTTAAAACATAGATTGTGGGTACTCGTTAGAACCGCCTCGGTGAGGCGGTTCTAACGAGTACCCACAATCTATGTTTTGAGCAGAAATATGAAAAAAAGTATGATTTTTTGTCTAAAAATTTTCTGTTTTTGAAAATTTCAATATATTTGAATAGGCGTGTTTTCGTAATGCTTTATTTATTGTTTGAATTTACCTCGAAGATACCTTTGCTCATGTCACGACTCAGATAATGTTCCACATTCTATCTATATCTTCTATGAGGGTTTGTTTCAAGAAACGAAAATTTCCCGATTACGAAGAAACGGTGGTAAAATTAGAAAATAGAGTTGTTCAAAGTTAACCCATTTATGCCTAGCGTCCCATAAAAGGGACACTGGCAAGCAGTGTAGACCCAGATTAGACATCGCAGAACCTGCCGTCTGATCAGGGTCTACACTGTTTGTTATAAGTTCAGAAATTTCTACAACACATGGTAACAGGAAAAACTGACCAGACATCCCTTATATTAGGAAGTGGACCTGTCCAAAGAATTGAGGTAGAAGAGTCCACTCGGCATAAAAGGCTTAATGACAAGTATGTCGCTAAGTTGTCCGAATATTTAGGGTACACACGATTTTCGTCGTGTGCACAAGTGACGTGGACTGCGCTAATTTTACGCCACATGTACAGTTGCTGGCAAGTAGACAGTAAACGATGCCATACTGGTTAATTACCATTTAATGGCTTGCGCTACTTGGTTATATTAGCTTACATGTCTCATTAACTCTTACAATTCCCTGGGCTTATTCAATAGACAACATATTCCTTCGAGAACGATAAGTCAACTGTTTCGACGCCAAATTTCAGCTTTTTAAAGCAAACTGTCTGCAGAAAATAAGTTTATAACTAAACTTCAAAGACTGAATGTCAAACAGTATAGAAAAAGCCGTCTCATCTAGATCTTTTTATCCTATGAGGCATAAAAGAGTTGAGAATTCATCGCCTTTCAAAAGTGGGTACGGAATAGTAAAATTTCAAATTATTGCTGTTGTGTTATTTTATTTCGTTTATCGAACCAGTGAACACGCATTCTCAATAAACCGGTGCACATTGAATTTTAGACTGTCGTCGGTATTTTACAAAACCGTTGAACGTTTTGGAAACATTATTTGTTTGTCCACAGTTGCTCAATACCCCAGCAGTCCTAATCGCCTAATAATTATCTTTCTGTCGATCTTTTCTATTTTTGTATCAGCTCTGAAAAGATGCCAAAATGACAGGTTCGTTACTGTCGCTTTCCAGTTTTCAACGTTTAAACTATATTTTTATAGTATTACATGACAAATTAGTAAATTAATTGTGTTTTGTGGTCCTACATGCTTCGACCGCCATAGGAGATAATCTGTGTGTAACTCATCATCTTTTTTCGGTTTTAGTCCAGCATTCCCTGTTGTCGTCAAATGAGTAGAAAGGTGCATTACATAGATTTAAATCTTGTTTAATTATAGGCATTTTGTTTGTTTGTGTTGAGGTTTTACGGCCCAGTCAACCCAATGGGGTCATGTCGAGCGCGGTCAGTTTACCTAACCACACGTTTACTGGGCAGGCTTAGTCCTCTAAGCGGTTAACCAGTATTGTGCACATTCTTTCGCCAGAAACTGACAACTGCCCTTCTTGAATCAGCGGAAGGGAGAGAATGACCGTAGAAAATATTTCATGATCAATCTCCACGAAAGAATGTTACCGACCTCGGCGGGGGTTGAACCCGCGACCTCCTGGTCTCCAGTCGGACGGCGCATCCAACTGAGCCACCGAGGCCGGCTATAGGCATTTTGAGCGACTGATACAAAACATGTAGTATTCTATACTGTTTTATAATACCAACAATAAAAGATTGCTAGAAGCACCTGAGAAGATCCTACTTTTATCAAATTTCTCATCAAAAACAAGTACAAAAAAGTTAGAGTTAAGCATGAAAGGTTTGTTACTCTGAATTAGACTTACCTGTCTTGGTTACATCCAATGTACATAAAGCATGTGCTGATTCAATTAGTACAAGGACGCATATCCCCATAAGGGACATTTAAAGCAAGATTCTTATACAGTGCTGAACGTAAGGGAAACAAAAGTAAGATTCGTAATGAAAGGTTCGTTAATATTGTTTGACAAACCAGTAAAAGTATTGATGTACATGTTTAAATAACTGTCGGTTACTTTGTCCGCAAATTTCAGTGAAGGTATAAATTTGATGACGTTTCATTCTTTCGAAATTACCTTCCCAGAGATCACATATACATGTGAGAACTGAGATTATCTCTTTTTCTTTTGGTTCGGTACAAATGGTAAGATGCATTTACACATATATTTACATAATGAATTGTTTTAATATATTTTAGAAACCAGTCAATATATTATTTATCTGCAAACAAACGTTAAACATTATGTTAACCATAAATGCATGTGGCAAGCACCAAACAATGAGAAAGGTTCGCGATCATAGGTAACGAACCTTTTAAAAATGTCTCCCTCCGCATATGGCTTCTGTTTGTGTTTTGACATTATTCACACGTCCTCTAAAGAAAGTACTCAATAAGAGATATCATATATGATTGAAAATGAACTGAATACAAAATACATAACTTCTACAAGCATTTATTACATGATTATAACAAGACACCAGTTTATGAATACGCTGAGTGTTCAAAGGTGTTTTTATATGACAAAAATACTAACATTGAAATAATTTTCGATGCTCTAAACATTGATTTTTACATTCATCTCTATTCTATAAAGATGAAACCAGACTCTACACAGATGAAACGCATGACTTTATTGTTTACTGAAATCAGTAGTATAAGTATTATGCCTGTTAAGGTTCGTTACCTGTTGATAATGAACCATTCCATATTTGAGATGCATAGCATTCATTATCAATAGGGATGTTTTTGTCTAGAAGTTCTAAATTAATATGCAGCTAGATCAAAACTAAGTGGTATAATTTATGGTGCTATCAACTATAAAAATTATATGGATCCATTTAAATATAGCACTTTACCTTTCAGAAATAAAAAAAAGAACAAAATAAAAAAAAATCTGAAGCATGGCGTGTTTTCATAATTAATCCTGTGGTCACAAAATAAACTTACATAGCCTACAAAACTGGGATTGGGGAGTAAAGTTGTAGTCAGCTCTTTATCATTTTGTACAAAAATATAAGAATATTTCTATTTCTCTGCGGTATGTCTGATTGGTAATGGCCTATCTGCACTCTAATAAGAAGAACAGATATTTTACTCCTCGCTGACCCACGGGCTGGGAATTATAAGTTTGTAGTTTGTCTGTCCTGCCTTCCGTCAGTCCCAGGTTTTGTTCGGAGTATATCTCTTGAACTGTATGACCTGTGAATACCATATCCATTCTTTGTGTATGGGTATGTCTAAGAACATACAAACAGTAGCACTTCACACATTTGATTAGGATTGGTCATCGTCAGTAATGACAGACTACTGACGATCCATGCAATGGGTATAAAGAGGAAAATGACAGATCGCGTTCCAAAAGTAGGTCACTAGTTTATATATTTCTACCCTCTGGCCTACATTATACAGAACAAATCTTCTGGCACTTATTTTATGCACTATAGGGTCAATGTTTATGCAATTTGATGTGTGGGTATATCTAACAAAGACGCTGTGTTAAGTATGAAATGTAGGTCACTGGGACATGTAATTTTAGCTCTAATCTTCTTTATACAGGAGATAAAAAATGTCTGGTGCATATCTGCTGTACAGTACAGTACAGTACAGTAGACATGCACCAGACAAGTTTACATACTGGGATTACAAAATGTGTTAAGTGGATATATCTATCGCATTTCAAAAGTAGGTCACAGTGATCTCTGTGTGTGTGTGTTTTGTTTTTTTGTTTTTGTTTTTTTTTTATCTGACCTACCTTATACAAAATCTTTACCAGTCGGTAAGTCAAGGAAAATGCCCGATATCAATGAAAAAGTTCTTGAAAAGACCAGGATTAAAATTTCTATTTATGTAATAGAAAATAAAATAAAGTTAATTGATGTGTATAGGCTAAAAGTCTTTAATTAGTTTGGTTACGAACCTTTCTTTCATTCTGTGTTCACAAACAGCAGTTCAGTTTGAGTTACTTTATATTAATTAAATTACAAAAGACTACAAGGTGATATTAAAAAGCCCTGCTTGGATTCTGCTTAATTCAATTGGTATATATCAACTGATGTAAAATCCAATATAATGTTGACAAGTAGTTTCTATAATATAACGAACCTTTCATTTTCTCACTATAACATGAGTTGTGTTTTAGATTAGTAATGTTTCATTGTTTAAAACATCTAAACATATTAAATAAACAAAAACGATAGTGTTCGTACATATTTGGTTTTACTCATCATTTAATTAGTACTTTATTTTAAAAGGTACTTTTACAGAAAGGTTCGTTAATTTTACCCATGTAAAAAAATATGTGCCTTACACTAACTAAAGGCACACTATGCTAAGAGAATGATGGATACATTAATCTAGATTGATTAAAATTTCAATTATATGAGTTAAATACAACAACAGAAACTTGCAAAACTTAAATTCGACAGTTGATAAAATGTACTTTTCACCATACATGTATACTGTTTAATGTATGAAATATAACCTATCTAGAGATGAGTGTTTACTAATACAGAAAACATATACACACCCGGTCGAACATGCTGTGAGTAACTGCTATAATAGATGATGTTTATAAGGTCTTATCTGTTTTGAGAATACCATAACATGATTTTAATATACAACAAACCAAACGGTACAAAGTAACAAACCTTTCAATTTAAAAAAATGTTGTTGTTTATCTGGCTTTTTTTCATGGACTGTCACACGAAAACCTAACAATTCATCTTGAAAATATTTGAAATGGACTTTCTACAATGGTCAAACGTTCCTTCTTGACACATATATTTGGGATAAAATGAAGTTGATTTTTTTGTTATCTTGAAATTAAAGTGCACCGCTTTATTGAGAATGAGTGTGAAATGTAATTATTTCGGACGGTTCTGCATTTTTTAAATTAAATACATGTATGTCTGTTTCCTCACAGAATATCAGGAGGTCTTAACCCTAGTCCTGCTAAACCCGGATATAGCCTGCCTTTGCAAACAGTGTAGATCCGGATCAGATGGCTTCTTCAGAAGCCAACTGATCTGGATCTGCACTGTTTGCCATTAAGTATGTGAATTTATATCAACAATCTGTATCAAGTAATCTGAAAATTAGAAATGTGTGTGGCATCTTAATTTATTCAGCAGGACAAGAGTTTTAATACCATATTTGTTTACATAAAATATGTGAAATTAACATGTTTTGCACATGTATGCAGTCTTGCATATAGCGCAATGTTCTTCTACTTAACACTCGATGGTTTGATTTGAGTGGTTTGGAGTTTAACGACTCAGTCAACGCTATTAAGGTCATATCGAGCCGGTCAGTTTACCTAATCACACTTTTCTTGGGTAAGCTTAATGTAGATGTAAAATACATCTGAACCGCGTCATGGGAAAATGGCCGTTATAGCATATGCGAACGGCAAAGGTTAAGGCAAGCCTGCACATCCGCGGAGAACCTATTCCATTCTGTTCACCCATGTAAGCGATAGACCAAGGGGAAGCTTCAGCCAAAGAACTTGACATGTGGCCGTGCTAATTGGGACCGGGCTCGCGCACTGAAAGATTGATTCAATGAAATCCGAAGAGCCTTTTCTCGCGGCACGACTCACGAAAATCCGAATACTGAAATAGAGTGAACCCTCTTTATACCGACATTCGATACAGCGAGAAAATTCGTTATAATGATAATGTGACTGACACGAAACCTTCTCTCAAGAGGTGACAGTTAATCAGAAATTACGCGAGAAAGTTGTACGAAATTAAGACACACATATTTTGGATATTTGTTAGAATTGCCTCACTGAGGCAATTCTAACAAATATCCAAAACATATGTTATACGAAGAAATAAGAATGAAACAATGCCTTTCTTACATATCATTCTGTTCATGAAGAGTTCTTTTCAAAAGTAAATTCAGTTTTAATGGCAACATCTTTGGGAACAAATTGTGTCGTTGTAATGAGGGTATACAAATGTACTTTATGTATTTAATTTCCAGTACATAACCAGCAACTGCAACAGTACGCAGTCGTTTTTAGTGTACCAGAATGATTAATTTCCAATGGTCCTCTTCAAGTAATAACAATTTATTAGTAAATAATGATTGTGAACTTTGACATGAAGAGATGAGCAAACATAAATTGAGAATATGAAGAGAAAAGAGAAACAAATTACACAAGATGAAACAAGGGAAAAAAGAGAGGGAGAAAGAAATGAAGAACTATGGAGCAGATTTTTACGAAGACTATGAATATAGTAAGAAGTTACAGGGGACTGTGAGTGGTGCAGGAGAGATCCGACTGATATCATCGATCTGTGCTCCGAATCACTGTCACTATTTAAAAGTCCATTTTGGTCTACTACAAATAACGACTGATACGAGTGTAACCGATTAACTTTCGGTAAAATATTTTCGTTCTTTGGAGATACCTCTGTACTGCTTCAAAAATGACTATATTAGTTTCATTAGGTAAATTAAGATCGCCATTGAGGATTACGTTCAGGGTGATATTGCCATGTTGTGATAGAGTGTCCATTAATACCTGTCTATGATTTCGGTAATAAATGACATCTAAAAAAGAAGTGGTCTGCATTTTCTATATCACCACATCTACAATTACAAAGAGATTCTATGATGTTTTTCGAGTAGAGATCGTAATTGAGAGAGCTGCAACCAGTTCGAAGTCTAGTATGAAGTATCTGCATTCTTCTGTTGCCTGCATAAAAGTATTTTGGAACAATTACTCTGCCCTGACTTAATTGTCTCTTAAAATCATCAACTGTATCTACAATCCTGTCAGAGCAGGGAAGCTCGTTCCAATCACGAATGACTGCAGGAAGAAAAGAATTGTAATATTTATTAGTGCGAGAATGTATTGTTCTTATATTATTTGCGTTACGCAAACTGTAACGTGAAGTGTTCTGGTCAGGCCAATTAAGGGACCAGTGAAGAGATAAGAGGGGGCAATGTCATTATACATTTTATAGAACAGGGCTAAATCATGTTTTCTTCTCCTTACATCTAGTGTTTTCCATCCGATCTCATCATATAGTTTTTGCACAGAGGCTAGTTTAGTTGTTCCGGTGGCTATTCTAGCAGCCTCTAATTGATTTTTTTCTAAATAATGTTTCTCTTGTTGAGTGCATTTGTCCCAAACTACATCGGCAGTAGTATAGGGTGGCACTATCGGCATATTCTAGTATTGGGCGAATAAAAGCAATAGAAATTGTTTCTAGGGACTTTCTGTCTAAGGTATATATAAATTTCCTCATGACATTTATTCTGGATCATGCCTTGGACTTTACCCCTCACCACAATATTCAGAGGACCAAATTAACTCCCAGCGCTGTTAAAGTAAACAAGACGAAATATATAGACGTAAACGTCTAAGTACCGGCGCAAATTTTTTTCATGTTTACTTAGAGATATGGGACAAGGGTATACTAAAGATTAATAAGTTTTCAATGTAATAGGTAAAAAAGGAACAACAATGTGTGTCTTTAATGTATCCTTTATTAAGATTTATTTAATTTTTTGAATGAAATGAGAATAAATTAGACATTAATCTGACAAGTATATAAAGCCAAAACATTTCTCGTGGAAACACTAAAAAGCGCGAGCTCGCAAAAGAAAAGACCTGTGTGGGCTGTACTGTATTTTTATCAGGTATATAATGCCGAGAAATTTCTCGTGATAAAAAAAAAAATAAAAATAAAATAAAACACGCGAGCATGCAAACCACATGAGCGTGCAAAATAAAGAACACACAGGGACTGTACCGTATTTGTTTCATCTGGTGATGATTCATGTTGTTTGAAATGTATTATAATATGCTTAATGTATAATTCTTGTAATTATTGCCTGCAACGTGTCAAACTCAAACTGACAGAAAAACCGACCAGTCAATGAAAACAACTATAGATGCAAATGTGAACACGACCGGGCACAGCACTATGTAAAATTATCATGGCAACAACAAAGGTGGACCTTGCACCTGGAGAACCCTTTTAGTTTATTTATAAAACATAGGTGACCATGCACCTGAATGAAGATTGCATGTACATACACATGTTCTAAATATGAGTGTTGTTTTTTGTTTTGTTTTTTTTGACGACTGACTATCGAGATATAAGCATTTAAAAACTTAACCGCAGTATAAGAGCACTTCACAGAAGTGTCCCAGATTTTGACCTCTAGACCCATCCCGAGGTTTGAACTCAGGGTCCATTCTTAAAGAATCGCAGAAGAACCTCCTATGTACACATGCTCCAAATATGAATGCTTTCTGTTGCGTGACTGTTGACACACACACGCACGCACGCACACACACACATACACAATAATAAATAATAATAAACAACTAAAGTACAAGCTCAAATCTTATGTTCGAGAGTATCTCAGGTACACGATAGTTTCTTGGTCAGGTACCAACCCACCACCACGAAAACTGTAATAACTTTAACAGATAGACAGACAGATAATTCATACTCGACAAAAGAAGACACCAAAATACAACATTGTGATAGGTGCAAGAGAGAGAGAGAGAGAGAGAGAGAGAGAGAGAGAGAGAGCAATTAACAACCATATAACATATTTACAGTTATACTATGACCCACTATAGAACAGTTTACCGATGATATCAAGACGTTAATGGACTACCCTCTTTGCCCTAAATATTCCGATTGACATGTCTGAGCCGACAGTGTAGACCCAGATCAGACGCCACATGTTGCGGCGTCAGATCAAGTCTACACTGTCACTCAACCAGCAGTTTCTAAACACTTCATGGAGTTCAAATTTTAGGACAAGTATGGTAAAGAGTTAGGGTGTCTGAATATTTAGGGTATATACGGTAATGCATGAATGTCAATTAAATTATCCTAATTAGTGTTTGTGTAGTAATCTAAATAAGTCGCCCCATGACAAAAGAACTTTTCAAAACATGTGTACTATGAAGGTCCAGATTTATGTGTGCATCTGATTATTGTCCGCCAACAGGATTATTTGACACCGAAGAGAAAACGACGATGGCTCAGATGAGACTAAGAGTATCCAATATCATTACGAAAACATGCCTATTCAAATGTACTGAAAATTTTGGAGCCAAAAAAATGATAAAAAAAATCAGATAAAAAAATCTGATATTTTTCATATTTCTGCTCAAAACATAGATTGTGGGTACTCGTTAGAACCGCCTTGACGAGGCGGTTCTAACGAGTGCCCACAATCTATGTTTTGAGCAGAAATAAGTAGAATAATGTATACCCCTGTAAACCCCAGTTTTACAATATAAAAGTAGGGTTTAAGGAGGTCAAAATTATATAGGCACGTTTTCGTGATGTCTTATGAAGCAGATTAATTATTATGCAATGCAATGAACAAGTCTGAAGCACGGATTTATTAATGCTTAGCATGCTAGGTAAAACAAATTCAGCAGACGAAACTTTGAAATATTTTTTTCTTATTTTTCTTATTATATTTTTTTTTATTATTTTCTTATTTTCTTAAAGAAGTATTTAACATTTCATGTAAATTGTCTCGTTAGGAGAAATTTGCCCATAGCGTGCCCACATCGTGCCCATAGCGTGCAAAGTGGTAATGAAGGTTGTTACTCTTGTGCCAACTTTGTCTCAACCTTTTTGGTACATTCCAAATGCCAAACTTTTGTCGCATTTTTCTGATTTCCTATCCGGTGAGTCTGCCTTTGCCAGAAAATAACTGTCTGATTTTCACTTACCCAAATATCAGTTACAAATGTGAAGGTGAATGGATATGACTGTAAGGGGATAACTCTGATCTTTTTTTGCATATATTACGCATCGTTATTGTAAACCCGTCTTATTTTACCTTTTACCTTTTAGAATAGCTGTTATTCTTTCTGAAGAGACTTGAATTTAGATCGGATAAATTTTCAAATTGACAAGGTATATATATATATATATATATATATATATATATATATATATATATATATATATATATATATATATATATATATATATATATATATATATCGCATAGGCACTCGGATATGATGCACAATCAAACTTTGGAAAAGGTTCAGTCTGCCAAATACCCGGGTGTCACTATTTCTGATAATTTGGACAAGGGTCAGTGTGTCTCAGATATTTCTTCTAGAGCTACAAAGACCCTTAGTTTTCTCCACCGGAACATTTCACTAGCACCCAGAGAAACCAAAGAAGCTGCATACAAAACACTTGTGCGTCCCAAGCTGGAGTACGCAGCCCCAGTTTGGAATCCATACACTCAAGTGTTATGTACGAAAGACCGGTAGTGTCATTTCAACTACATTAATTCAAGGTTTCAACTTCACGAATTCAACTTCACGAATTCACGAATTCCACTTCACGAATTCAACTTCAGGAATTCAACAGTTGAATTCGTGAAGTTGAATTCGTGAATTATTGAAGCTGAATTCATGAATTCTTGAAGTTGAATTCGTGAAGTGGAATTCGTGAAGTTGAATTCTTGAATTCATGAAGTTGAATTCGTGAATTCGTGAAGTTGAATTCGTGAAGTGGAATTCGTGAAATTGAATTCGTGAATTCATGAAGTTGAATTCGTGAATTCGTGAAGTTGAATTCGTGAATTCGTGAAGTTGAATTCGTGAAGTTGAAATCGTGAATTCGTGAAGTTGAAATCGTGAATTCGTGAAGCTGAAATCGTGAATTCGTGAAGTTGAAACCTTGAATTAATGTAGTTGAAATGTCACTACCGGTCTTTCGTAGTTATGTGTCAAATTGACAAGGTACAACTGACTGTTGCACGTTGGACTTGTAGGCGTTGGTGAAACAACAATCACGTTGGAGAGAAGCTTCCCAGCAGGCAAACAACATCGAAATGACGTCGTATCAACGTCGATGCGACGTGATCACGTCGCATCGACGTTGATACGACGCCATTTTAACGTTATGTGCCCACTGGGTTGGTGAGATGCATTAGCCAACACTGGAGCCCAGTGGGAGTAGGATTCGTTTGTCTACAACATAATCCATACAGGTACTGTTGACCTTGATAGATCAAAATATTTACCCTTCCAGTGAATCACAATATACAAGATATCTATTCTACACTGATGCCCCAAAGTCCCTTTTCCCCGGACTATTCTACCTCCTATTGTGCATGATGTAGAGATCACAGAGGATTAACAATTCGTCATTAAACTTTCACCGTCAGAGGTGTGCACTTTTAGAAATAGTGCTGTTTGTAAATAGTTTTAATGGCCAATCCATATTTTCTTTTGTTGCTAATTTCTGACTGAGAGAGAGAGAGAGAGAGAGAGAGAGAGAGAGAGAGGTAGATACGTAGGCAGCCATTTTGGTTGAGACAAAAGACAACCCAAGATACTCTTCGCGGACACTCGCTACCATCCGGCGAAAACTGACACAGCTGAATGGATAGTTTGCAAACGTCCGCGAAAACGGACCGGAAGGGTATGTTGGCCCCGCTTTAGTGTAAGCAGTATTTTATTCAATAAATTGTATATATGCAACAAGCAGTTCGACGCATTAAACAGAGAATTGAATGGGATACTTAAGTAAGTCAAAGACTTATTTAAATCTGCCTCCCAAAATTTTCCTAATTCTAAACAAGCATGCAGCTAACTTTGACTATAAGTTCAAGTTGAGATTTTACAAATAAATTATTGAAACAAATACCAGGGAAGTTTAACGTGTAAGGTTAAAAAAGTGCAGATATCATAAAAAAAGTTCATTATGGCAAATGGGGGAAAGGATGAAGTAAGGACAATGATAGTCATCCTATTGTTTAAAAAGACTCCGAAGAAGAGCTAGAAGAGAACTAGTGAAGAAACTCTTACGGTATTGAAAGAAAGATTGTTTTGTCCCGCTTTGTAATGGAAGGCAAAACAAAATCAGCAAAGTGTTTTTCCCAAAGAGGTTCTCCCTCGTTGAGTGGTAACCATTTCATCTTAATACATAACCTCAACACAAACAAACAAACAAACGACCTCGTCAGCAGAAAAGGAGACATTCGTGGTATATGTTTATGGATTTCGCTGACCGATACAATATCGTCGGATAACTATTTACCATCACGAAAATATGCCTATATAATATTGACTCCCTTAAACCCCACTTTTATATAGTAAAACTGGGGTGTACAGGGGTATACATTATTTTTCGTATTTCAGCTCACAATCTATGTTTTGAGCAGTAATCTGAAGCTCACAATCTATGTTTTGAGCAGTAATCTGAAGCTCGCAATCTATATTTTGAGCAGTAATCTGAAAAAATATCAGTTTTATCTGATTTTTTTTTCTCAGTTTTTGGAGGTAAATTTTTTTTCCATATATTTGAATAGGCGTGTTTTCGTAATGACTAGGTATTCGGACAGACGGGCCTGATCAAACAGCGTAGACCTTTATCAAAAGCAACAGAACGGTTCGTCTGTTCAGGGTCTACTCTGTTTGCCACTCATCCAGCTAATTTTATACACTTTAACAGGTTGTAAAATGGACTTATTTAATGTTTAGGAAAAGTATGGTAAAGAATTAGAGTATTCGAATCATTGTATGACAAAAACTCTTATCATATAATCTGGCTTCATTGGCATCTAGACTTTAACTGTTCGCATATGCCCTGGAGAGACCTTTTTCATGATGACATTCATATTTATTTTGTTCGCAAGGCGGTGTTCTTTTGGTCTCCAGTAATATGTATACAAGAAAAATAAACGTTGTGTTAAACCTAAAGGTCAAAAGGCTGATTAAAACGATCATGCGACCTTATAGTTCAGGTATTGCTTAACCTTTAGTGCTAAGTGTTAAGAGAGATATATCATGGTACCGTAAATTCTCTGAATTATTATCTTGATACAGGAGCTAAATATCTAGGGAAGGAAAAAACAGGCACTTATTATCTTGATACAGGAGCTAAATATCTAGGGAAGGAAAAAACAAGCATTGCACAGGTGAAGGGGATACTCTTAAAATCCCCCCTTTGTATAACTGGTTAATTATTTTTCCTGTATTCGATATCCTTGCGTAATTACTAATTAACTGGTTGAGGCAAGTGCATACACCTGAAACATTTGCGGTTGCAATTTTGCAATGTGAGATATTTTTTGCAGACAGTTGCCTACCTAATATGTGAAATCTTTCAAAAAGGGGATTTTCCCTCTGGGAGCAAATTCTTTCCTTTAAGAGTAGCCCCTATTGAGAAAGGAGGAAATATTTCCAGGTCAAAGTTGTTAGTTTGGAAGTAAAGTATTTCTTTTAAGAGAAGCCTCCATTTAGAAGGGAGGCAACTATTTCCATGTTTAAAAGCCTCTATTTAGAAGGGAGGCAACTATTTCCATGTTTAAGAGAAGCCTCCGTTTAGAAGGGAGGCAACTATTTCCTTGTTTAAGAGAAGCCTCCATTTAGAAGGGAGGCAACTATTTCCATTTTAAGAGAAGCCTCCATTTAGAAGGGAGGCAACTATTTCCATGTGGGAGTTATTTCCGTTTGAGATGTATTCATTTCCCTTAGTTATTCTTACTGCATGTTTTGTCTATCAATCAATGTTTAGAAAAAATACGGTAAGTAGGAAAAGTGCGTGAGCGTAGGTCTGTTTTTATGCTTCTACAAGATGTATTTCCATTGCAGAATATCAGTCGTTAGATGGTAGACCGTGCCAAAGAGTTCAGGCATTTGAACCGCAACGTCAGAAAAAGTACCTCCTGACATATGCGCCCAACGAAGACTCAAATCAGCTTGCGCATCCGCGCAGTCTGATTAGAGTCTCTGTTGTCCGCATGATGAAACTTTGCATACCTGGGTGAACAAAATTCGAAATGCGCGCAATGAGGATTCTGATCAGACTGCGCGAATGCGCAGGCTGATCTGAATCTTCGCTGGGCACACATACCCGAAAGTACGTTTCCCGGCGTTGCGGTTCATTTATCATCTGAATTTTCGCTGGGCGCACATGTCCGAAGGTACGTTTTCTGACGTTGCGACTCATTTATTCTCAGTGTATGGTTATACAGTATAAAACAATGTTAATCATGATTTTTACAGCTGTTGCAACGGTATAATTACTCTGCCTGAGTATAGACATGATAGATAGATAATCACCTGTAGATATACTTACCATCCTCGTTCTGATGGGCCATTGACATTCATGCTTTTAATAGTCAATCTAATTGAAACAATGAAACAAACAGTTTTTATTAATACGGTGCGGTTTCGTTGCGAAATATGTGGTTTTCCTTGACTTTTGTGTCAAGTACAGTGATTAGTTCATGCATATTTTATTGCTGTAACAAATACAGCAAAGAGTTGGGGCCATAAGTTCTCACAGGCAATTCCCCTTTCAAGTACAATACAATAATCACAATGTAAACGTGAAAACGGCGGATAGATATTATTTCTGTGATTACACGCTACCGTGTTTACCCTAAATATTTGGAAACGTTAACTACCATACTTGTCGTAACATTTAAACGTCAATTTTGTAAATGTGCCGAAAACTGTTGAATGAGGGGCAAACAGTGTGGAACCTGATCAGACGCCGCGTTCTGCCGCGTCTGATCTGGCTCCACACTGTTTGCTCGGGCATCGCAATGTTTACCCTAAATATAAGGACACTTTAACTTTCTACCATACTTGTTCTAACATTTAAACGCCCCTTTGACTACATGTAAAGGTATCTAAAAACTGCTGGATTAGTAAGAAACAGTGTTTTGTGGCGTCTGATCGGAGTCCACACTGTTTGGTCAAGCCTCTATGTCCAAATATTTAAGGTAACTACGGTATGAAAGACGTCATGGAAACAGCTGCCTTCTCAGCGGGCAGGAACGTTGAGACAACGTCGCATCAACGTCGAGGTGTGAATCTGTACATGCTAACCCAGCGGGCACATGGCGTCAATTCAACGTCGCCTCAACGTCGATATAACATTATGACGTTGTGTCAAGTATGAGGCTACGTTGCATACAAACATCATGTGCTCGTTGGGAAGGTTAGATAGTGCAGCTTTGCAATTAGGTTAGTGCATGATCAGTTCGTTTCATGTGCATCCAGCGAAGACTCCGATCAGCCTGTTGATCTTCACAGTCTGCCTAAAGACTGTTTGGATCCTTGCCTATGCACAGGACGACAAGAGAAGACTGGTCAGACTGTGCAGTAGACTTGATCTAGTAATTAAATACTCCTTTAATCTTCTTTTATATGGACACTGGAGTAAAATCAAGACAATACTATATTGTCACTACTGAGTTGAAGATCAGTAAGATATTGATACGATACACCAGTAGATGCCAAGTACAATAAAATTGCTTTGACTATGGGTATAAAATATTGTATTTTAGGGGACGAGCGGTTAACTCAGTAGACTGATATCAGTCTAACTGGCGGATGCGCAGGCTGATTTTTAAGTGTTGTTTGGGTACACGTCATTAAGTGCATTATCTCACATAGGATGTCATCTACAACTCTTATTTCCGCAGCTGTGCAATGTGATTGTGGCCTTTCGTTTGGTAACCCATTCAACTCGTCCAAGCGTAACGCCGGATAACCGGTCGTAACGCCGAATTTTCGGTCAAATGACGCTGGATTACGGTTATTTTCGTCGGATTCGCCGCCATTTGAAGAAGCGCGTTTGGCGGTGGGTAGAATACATTATTTATTCAAAATAATAGAATAGGTTCATCGAACATGAAAAGTAGCCTATCCGGATCTATATATATTCGTCTAACTGCCAAATCTTCAATTTATACATATACTTTGCTGAAATTGCCAAACACTCAAAGAGAAAATTGTTGTACAGGTTCGGCCACACGACAAAAAGCATAGTTACCCGAAGGGTTCGTACTTTTTTCATTTTCTGAAAATTCATGACGAACTGATGGATGAAAATCTATTTGAGAATGACTTTGTACCATAAACTGTAAACTGGCCGTTGCTAAGATTTTTTTTTTAACCGACAAAACAAAGACCGAGGCACAATGCACGAAATTTAAAGTAACGCCGGATAAAACGGTATTTTCTTGATCTACAACTGGCCAGTATTCTCGCAGACAAGCACAAATTTTCTAAGTTTTTGTATATGAAGTACATTGTATCTGAATGTATCGATCACATACAAGATCAAGCACCTCTATATTCTTGAAAAGAATATTTAGATCTATGTAGTTTAACCACAGCCTTGGTGTGTTTACCATTTGTAGTGGCGATCGGTAGACGTAAAGTGCATAAGGCTGTGATCTTGTGTTTCTGTATCTACTTTATTTTGTTACTTGGTTTATGTCTCCTTTTTCACACCTGCTCTTCAATATTACGTACTTACTTTAAACAAGAACATGCGCAAATAATCAGATATCACATAACACCAACTTTCGCCTCAATATACGGCCTTCTACTGTGATTGCAATGATGTTGTGAAACTGATTTTTCGAGGATTTTGCCAAAATTAATGAAATACGACAAGCAAAACGCCTTCCCCGCGTGGTAGGAGTGTACGAGAGCAACATTATTTTTCATTTCTCGCTGCTTAGTGATGAAAGTGGGGGCGGAGGATTTGCGATCGCGTACCAACGACTGCACGATCTGGTTATTTTTGTGCATTTTATCGCTGTGTTAACTCCGGCGAATCGCTCACAAACTTAAGATAAAGCCCATGTTATTTGACACGCCTGACGTCTACATCCGAGAAATATTTAGACTTTTATACATGTACAGGTTTTTCGCTTACATGAGGACTTCAAGGAAAAATGGAGTCTATCCAATTCACGAGCCTGATCAACCAGAGATGGAGGTTTCTGTTGCTAGGCTAATTCAGCAGACGACAAACAGATGACGTTTTTTTTTTTGTTTTTTTTTTTTTTGTTTTTTTTTTTTGTTGTTTTTTTGTTTCTTTTTTTTTTTTTTCTTATTCCCCAGCAAACAGCCTATGATATTAAATGCAAATTGTCTCCAATCGAGACAATGTCAAAACTTTTTTTCCGAAAAAAAGAAAAAGAATATTTTAATGTCATCTGCTGAAAATTTTACCCAGAGTGCTAAGCGTTAGCAATTGATCTACTCTCCTTACTACGTCTTTCGAAAATGAGGTTTTGTAAGCATTACCATGCTATGAACCATCCTCCTGCAAACATTTGTTCAGCCATATTTAGTAGTCCTTTAGTCAAAAATGCTCTGCAAAGATTTTGACAAATAAATTTTGTTGTGATTTTAGATTACCTCCCTTGTCTAGTAGAACTTACTTTTGTACATTTGTCACCATCAGAGTCTGTCATCCATAAACAAACGCAAGTTCTGCGTGCATATCGCCCACACATCAACTGTGCAATAGCACTTCGAAACCGTTACAGTATCACCTGAGCAAACACGGACGCGAGACTTGAGGTTATATATGGAGAGTGATAGGGATGTATCAGGTAGTCATGTTATGACATGTTATATACAGGGACCTCAAATACGGAAATGAAATGCTTTACAAACCAGATTTAGATGATAATTGGACTTATTTTAGAAAGAGACAACTCAGAAGACATGTTATAGCTGCAACTGCATCCTGCCACGATAGCATACAAATGCCTCTCCATACAATGATAACCATATCTAAGGCTAGTAAAAGGTCTCCCCGTACATCATCATAGTGCAGGTTATATTTTATTTCCTTTGGTATCATTGAGCCCATCCTGGTTGGTTATTTTGAAAATCGAATACCGCTTGCCGGCGCTAGTGGGGCGTATGCAGCCTCGCAAACTACAGTGTTGCATATGAAGAGACTCGGTCAAACTAAGTCTCCGGTTTTCGTGATTTTGTGTGTTCTTTGTTTCCAGAAGCAATCTTTTTTTACTTTTATTCTTAAAATGAAGAGGGAAAATTGAGGGCAGGATAATAAAAAAATTAGGTAAACGATATGATCACCCCATTTTCTAAAGGAATACAGAGGGAGTCTGCAAACAACCAGAACAAGTTATTCACTTTTAACGAATACTTTCAACTCTTCTTTGCACACACTAATTGTTACATATTTTTGAATTGCCGCTCTCAAGTGTGTTTGTCTTCGAGAATACTGGATAAAAGCTGTGGATAAAGGTAAACAGATCTAAATACTTTTTGAAGTCTACGAAGGTGCTCGATCTTGTATGTGATCGATCGTTCAGATACTTCTTATACTAAAACTAAGACAATTTATAGTGTCGGTTAATTGGTTTTGGACTGTGTAGGTAAAGTTTTACCTTTACAAGTGTTTTTGCGAGAATACTGGCCATTTGTAGAAAAAAAATACCGCTTTATCCGGCGTTACCTTAAATGTCGTGGATTGTGCCTCGGTCTTTGTTTCGTCGGTAAAAAAAAATCTCAGCAATGGACAGTTTATGATACAAGGTCAATCTCAAATGCATCTTCATCCACCAGCTGATCGGGAATTTTATGAAAATGGAAAAAGTACGAACTCCTGTGATAAAAATGCTTTTTTATCGTGTGGCCGAACCTGCACAACAATTTTCTCTTTGAGTGTTTGACAATTTCGGCAAAGTATATGTATCAATTGAAGATTTGGTAGTTAGAAGAATATATGTAGATCCGGATAGGCTGCTGTTCATGTTCGATGAACCTATCCTAATATTTTGAATAAATGTTTTTGTCTAACCACCGTCAAACGCGGTTCTTCAAACGGCGGCGACTCCTATGAAAAATACCGTAAACCGACAATCCTGCGTTACGACCGGTTATACGGCGTTACGGTTAGACGCGGTGTTATTGCTTGATCGCTTTTGAGATATTACTTCCGCACCGCTAGACTGACTCCAGTTTCCAGTGACTAAACATCTATTCTTATAACCTTATTTGATCCTCCACTAAAATGAAACCAAAATAATATCATGACTATAAAGGCTGGTCACTTGGTTTTATTTTAGTGGATTTTAAAAATAAAAATAAAAATAATAAATTCACTCACTGGATACTGGAGGCAGTCTACCGCACGGCCTGCACGGTTTTATCGTTTCGGCCCTAGGTCAATTATTTGGTTGACCTTTTCGGCCAAATTTTTAAACCGCCGATATGATTCTTTTAAGGATGTATAAGGCGGGAGGTTGGGGTATAAGGAGCTGTAAGGAAGCGTTTGCGTATGGCTTGAAGCTGGGAAATATTAGCACACGAATAAAGATTACCATGGTGCATTTTATGATTAGCACACAACAAATTTTGGCTTGCAGCAGGGAAATATTAGTGACTGATAAAAAGATTACCTTACTGATTGCCCGCAGTACATGATTACTGAATGACAATATATGTAGTTACGAGTACGTACTGTGTTATTTTTAGCTAGTTTGTTAGTTCGGTATTTTATTTTTGTTTGTTTACTTATTTGATATTTTATTAATAAAAGTTTCATTTACTTGGTATTGTTCATCTTCTGTGTATTTTCCATTTAGCACTTTTTGCCTGACTGACTCTTATTTAGACAATATGGACTAAATCACTTTCTAATTTTTTTTGAATGGTAACATTGAGCCTCAAACCCCTCTTATAAAGACAGGACTGAAGACCAGATACCATGGATGGGGCATGGGCTTGACAGCTAAAGCGCTAAAAGTGCTCAAAGCTACAAAAAAGCAAGCTTTGTGAAAAGCTATACCTTATATTTTTTGTATCCAAACACACCTTTTTTTTCTAAGGAATAACTCGTAACATAGTTAAGGCTCTTAGTATACTTTGGCGTGCAGTGATTAGGATACATGTGGATAGCGTGCACACACATGCACACGTATACATGTATATACATAAATATTTATTTATTTATTTATTTATTTATTTATTTTTTCACTTCATCACGAAAACATGCCTATATTATTTTGACCCCCTTAAACCCCACTTTTATATAGTAAAACTGGGGTTTACAGGGGTATACATTATTTTCCTTATTTCTGCTCAATAACATATATTGTGGGTATTCGTTAGAACCGCCTCGTCGAGGCGGTTCTAACGAGTACCCACATTCTATGTTTTGAGCAGAAATATGAAAAATATCCGATTTTTTTTATCTGAAAATTTTTATTTTTTGATGGCAAGATTTTCAGTATATTTGAATAGGCATGTTTTCATAATGTAATTTCAGCTCCTGATACATTGATGCATTAACCTGTTAAAGACTGCCAAGCCATGAAGGATCTGGGACCGTCGGCAGTGGTTTGTCGTTTATCCGTCAGTGAAACCAAGTTGTCCGATGCTGGCTCATGGGTATGCGAACTTTCGAACTCCACCGGCAAATCGACCTCGACCTGCAGTGTTAAAGTTGTCGGTATGGATTCTTCTTTTTGCTCTTTAACCCTTGCCATGCTGAATAAATTAAGATGCTATACCCACTTTTAATTTTCAGCTAATCTGATCCCAACAGGCACACAACTTTAAAATGACGTCGTATCAACGTCGATGCGACGTGATCACGTCGCATCGACGTTGATACGACGTCATTTTAACGTTGTGTGCCAGCTGGGATAACTTGATCCAGATTATTGATACAAATTCACATAATGATTAAACAGTGTAGATCCAGATCAGTTGGCTTCTGAAGAATCCGGCATAATCGGGTTCAGCAGGACCAAGGTTAACTTGTATTCGGATGTGTCGAAAAATGATTGAATCTTATGTCTGTTTGTTCCACAGACAACAGAACGCGTATTTTGCAAACAGCATGAATCCATAGCCGTCTCACCAGGATATACGCTGTTTTACATTCAATCTTTATGTCCATGATTTTATTATCACTTTAAATTTACTACTGGGCTAACTGAACAGACGACAAACTGATCATAGTGATATTTTCCTAGTTTTCCCCAAAAAGTAGGCTTTGGCATGTCGTGCAAATTGTCTCCTACCGGGATCATTTTCTTGAAATATCAAAACCTACTTTCTGGGAAAAATACGAAAAAATATCTCAAAATTTCGCCTGCTGAAAAATTTACCCAGCATGCTAAGCGATAATGAAGCTTTGTAATAGGGCGTAGATCAAGCTTTTTGTGAAAGCTAATACTTGTAGTGTAATAATTCATACCATCGTCTTATTCAGATGTAACAGGCGAATCCGAAGACATCCCGCCATGCTTTGAGCAGCTGCTGTCAAATGTCAGTGTTTCTGAACATGAAGATGCTGCATTTAGGTGCAAGGTTGCCGGAAAGCCAGCCCCAGATGTCAAATGGTATGTAAAAACATTTTCCCAAGTTCAGTTGCAGAAATGACTTTTCTTAAGTGTTTGTGAATATGACAGCTATACATGTAGCTCACATCTGATTTGATTTTTTTTTTATTTTTGCAAGAAAACAGGATTTGACATCTCATGCAAATTGCATCTGATAGCCTGTAAAATTCCAGTTAGTCTTGATTTTGAAATGGATCAAAAATGAAACGATTGTTATCGTGTCTCTGAATTAATGTTGGCAACATTAATTCAGAGATACGATAAAATCATTTGATTTCTGATCCATTTCAAGAACAAAAGACTAACTGAAATTTTACAGGCTGTCAGGTGTCACATTTTATGATTGTATTAATACCATATATCAATTTATTAAACCTTTCTTGGATAATAAAACGTCTATTTTTTTAGGAGTATGGAGCCTTTAACATTGAACTCTTCGAGCTTTATTCAGTTATTGAGTGACTGACCGGAGTTTACAAATCGTTAAAGTCCACGAAAATAAAATTCGTTCCTATAATACACAGTACACAGTTCTGAAACAATACCCATGTAGGTAGAGAGACAAGAGAGAGCGGTCGGTTCCAAAGTAAAGAAAAGAACATGATTATTCAGATTTATAGAAATGATTATAGAAATGAATTTTATTTTTGTAGATTTTGTTGCTGTGTAAACTCCAGTGAACATCACTCACAAATTGAATATAACCCTTTTATTAATGTTTTAACTCCGGCGAATCACAAACTGAATAAAGCCTGGATGCCTTATGTTAAGTTTGTTAGTGATTCGCCGAAGCTGACACATCGATAAAATCCACAACAATAGTAATTCGTTCCTTATAATACCAACTTACAAATGTCGCCAAATAACTTAGTCTTTTGAAACGGTGGAAGAAAATAGATCCGAAGGATTCCTGTTCTGGGCCCAGTTGTTCAAAGCATCGTTAGCTTAACGAGCTCGTTAAGGTTCTTTTCGTTAACTGTTTTAGCGGATTCAATATACAATATTCTGATATTTTTTGCCGAAAAAATGTGAGTACTGCAAAAGCTACTCACAATTTTTCAGCAAAAACTTTCAGCATATTAGCGTATCACTCGATGCAAATTTTAACGTATCGTTAACTAACGACATCGTTAGCTTTGAACGACTGGGCCCTGGACTTTATTGAAGTGAAAAAAACTTTTCCTTCAACCAGTCAAATTGCGTGAAATGCGTACACAGATAAGGAGTTTGAATTATGACTGTGTTGTTACGTTTGTAATCAAATACGAGCAAGCAAAAGAGATAACATTGTATCTTATCAGTGCATGGTTTTCGTGAACAAACTATATTTTTGCATAGTTTACGTCCACTGACGCACAACTGTATAACAATAGCTGGCTAATTGTTCAAGAGTTACAAAATAAGAAAATGAGCCACATGGTTAGAAAACGTACCTTCGGATATATACGCCTAGCAAAGACTCAGATCAGCCTGCGTATTCGCACAGTCTGGTTAGAATCTTCACTGGGCTCATTTTGGATAATCAACGATACAAAATTTGTACATGCGGACAACGAAGACAGCGATCAGGCCTCGAGGTTATATAACCTTTTTCGTGCTCAACTCAGCTGAGCGTGAAATTTTCTCTGCTAATAAATATGAAAATGCCCACAATAGTTGGCATTTTCATATTTATTAGCAAAGAAATTTTCATGCTCAGCTATGTTTAGCAAGAAAGAATTTGCAATTATTAGTAATTTGAAATTTATTAGCAGGACAAATTTCATGCTCAGTTGAAAAAAGCATGAAAAAGTTTTATAACCTCGGGGCCCGACTGTGCGGATGCGCAGGCTGATTCAAGTCTTCTTTGGGTGCATATGTTTGAAGGTACATTTTTCCCTTTGCGGCTCAGATATGTTCTGAAGAAATGATAGGAGACATTACAGGTCTCGCCTGATCCTTGGGTTCGCTTCTTTTCTTTTGGGAAAGAAGCGAGCAAATTAATATAAATACGTCCTCCAAAAATAAAAGCAACTGAATTTTTTAACTGATTTTTTAAACACGTTAACTCATTACTGAACGTAAGGGGGGGGGGGGGGGGGGGCGGGGGGCATGGACCTGCAGTGTATGTCCCAAAATAAAACCTAAAACGGAAACAAAATGCAAACACACGTGTTGAGATTAAGGTTTACCATTCAATTCATGTTAAAAGTTGTCGTGAAGCAATTGTATTGTCAACTGATGTGTTAATCACTAATTGAGAATTCAGATCTTTAACATCGACTTAAAATTCTAGTTCATTTTATTAGTAAGTCATAGAAAAAGGGTCATAATCATTATGTTAATTAGAGTTATATCGTAAATATCAGGTGTTAAAGTTGTATCTAATGTTCATAAACATGATATTAATTTAAGAGTTATATCCAGTGGTTCGTAAATAATATACTATACTCAAGTTATATCCAGTGGTCATAAACGTAAAATTAGAGCTGTATTTAATGGTTCATAAACGTTATATAAGTAAAGTTACATCCAAAGGGTCATAAACATTACTCGTATATTAATTAGAGCTTTATATCGAATGTTTGTAAACATTATGTGAAAAAGTAAATACAATGGGCCATAATCATAAATGTAATTAAAGCAATCATTTTTTCATAAATATTATATTAAAGTTATATCCAATAGTTCATAAATATTATTTGGAGTTATAGCCAATGTCTCAAATAAATGTTATAGTAATTACAGTTCTATCTAATGGGTCATAAACAATGTAATAGTTTTTATCTTATGGTTCATAAACATCATATTAGAGTTACAAACGATTCATAAACATTAAATTTATTTCAACAGCGTTTCAAAACAGCTGTGCTTAAAATAAAAAAGGCTACATCAAAAATAGACCAGTTTGTTAAATTGACTATTTCATCATGTATCATGTAGGTTTCGAAACGATGTTCCCGTGGACCCATCCTTCCGACACGATATCAAAGTAGATGAAGAGGGATACCAGACGCTTACAATTAGTGGCGCAAGGTTTTCTGACGCAGGTATCTACAAAGCAAAGTTTAGCAACTCAGCTGGTTGGACGTCGTGCGATTCCAAGCTCTACATATCATCATGTAAGTTAATAATTTTCATGTTGCTTAATGTGGGAATCGGATGGTTACGAGCCACAACGTCAGAAATCATACCTTCAGACATATGCACCTAACAAAGGTTTAGATCAGGGCCCATTTGTTCAAAGCACCGTTAGCTTAACTGTTCTAGTATAGCTACTCACATTTTTCAGCAAAAAATATTAGCGTATAAGCCATATCTAATGATCAAAGTTTTAACTACACGTTAACTAACGACATCGTTAGTTTCGAACAACAGGGCCCAGACTGACATGATGATCTGACTCTTTGCTGGGCGCTATCCAAAGGTACGTTTTCTAACGTTGCATCACATATTATCATTTTCTCGAATGGATATTTTTATATTCGTGTCATTGGAAGTGCATTGTTATATGACCCCACCACGAATAATTTTATTACCATTAACCCTTGTCATGCTGAATAAATTAAGATGCCACGCCCACTTCTGACTGTCAGCCAATCACATTGCTTGATCTAGCCTAGTGATGCCTCTGCATGCTAAATGGCATACAGAGTAGATCCAGATCAGATGGCTTCTGAAGCCATCTGATCTGGATCTACACTGTTTGCCAAAGCCGGGCATATCGGGTTCAGCAGGACTAGGGTTAAAAGTTAAAATTATTTGCATTGTACGGTTTGTTTGTTTAGCTTAAAGTTTTTCTACGGTTTTGAATGTGAATGATGTTATATAATACACTGTGGAGCCTTACGATGTAAAATAATAATAATAATAAGAAGAAGAAGAAGAAGAAGAAGAAGCTACTGGGAAAGGCCGCAATCCAGATCCATAGGATTCTTCCCGAAAAAAGAACACATTAGGAACAAACAATGACGCAGTTGCAATAATCAATACATGAACACAGAACTTCAACAGAGGAAACCTACATGTAATTTTATTTTTATTATAATAAACATGACAACGTTGATATGCGAGTTCATTTGCCTATTTTTATTCACTAATATTATAATCTCCTTTTCAAATAACAGGTTGTGTGTGTGTGTGTGTGTGTGTGTGTGTGTGTGTGTGTGTGTGTGTGTGTGTGTGTTTCACGAAAAGTCTTAAGCAACATCCCGGGCATTTTCTGTTTACACTGAAAATAAAGTAAACGATCCCAAACAGGGTGAGCAACATAAGGATAACGCCAGTACAGTTTAATCTGTAATATATTTAAAACGTTCCATAAGGTTGCAATTTAGACAATAGGCTAGGCGTCTTAATATTATGTTTTGCTTTAATCGAACAGGCAATAGCACAAGTAAATTGTTTATTTATCCTTACAATGTGTGTGTGTGTGTGTGTGTGTGTGTGCGTGTGTGTGTGTGTGTTTGTTTGTTTGTTGTTGTTGTTTTTTGTTTTGTTTTTTTGTTTGTTTTTTTTTGTTTTCCTGTTTTAAAGTAATGGTTTTTAAAGGGAATTGATACACTTCAAAGGGAGAATACTCTGTCAAAAGTATTTTTGTCCCCTACTGAAAAGGGGTCTACTCTATAAGGAAATCATTTGCACCCAGAGGTAGCAAATTCTTTTCTGATAGAGTAGACCCCAGAGGGGGGCAAGTTCTTTTCTGAGGAAAAACCCCTGTTCAAAAGGGGCTTGGCATGTAAAGCCAATCAGGAAGTCACAAAAAGTGTTACCCTAGTGGAAAATGGTATGAAATCTGTCAGGTGTATCCAGTCCCTTAAACATATTTCAGCTAAACATGAAGACATTACGTCACTTCCGTCCAGACGGGTTTCGGAATACTCTTTGGTGGACACCATCAAAGGCAGGAGAGTGGATCCGTCTATGCTAAATGAAGCTGACATTCTCCTCAACTCCATCTGTGATACAAACGCCATTCAAAAATTCCTGATCAAGTGGAAGCTTGATGATCATACTCTAGGATTTCCGGTTCATCTCAGGAATAAATGCGCTGTCGAAAGTACGCAGGCTGTGTTGACGTGTCTTGTCAATGGTTCGGAGCCGTTAACTGTTCGTTGGTATAAAGATAATGGGGAAATATTTGATGGAGAAAAATACTTCATAAGGGTAAGATTGTTGTTTGTTTCATTTCTTAAGAATTTATCTAAAGATCATATTGTAACTTTGTCTTGTGACGTCAGACTTCTGGTTCCGACTGCAATTCGTCAAGTAGAAGATTGTAACCAGGGCCCAGTTGCTCAAAGCATCGATAGCTTAACGAGCTCGTTGGTGGTCAAAATGTTTACTGTTCTAGTAAGTACAATATCAAATTCACAGGTATTTTTGCTGAAAAAAAATGTGAGTACCTTTTGCAAATGCAAAACTACTCACATTATTCAGCAAAAAAATATTAGCGTATATGCCGTATTTAATGATAAAAGTTTTAACAATACGTTAACTAATAACGTCGTTACTTTTGAACAATTGGGCCCAGAAGTCTAAGGTGATCGGAGAAGGTTAAATTTATAGACTGGCGGATATATGAATTTTAAGGGGAACTGATAAATTTCTGGGGATACACTATCAAAATTGTCTTGCCTCCCTTCTTGAAAATGGATCCTCCTTCTAGATAATGGCGGGAAAACTAAGTTAACCAGGAAGCACAGGCTGTCGCATACAGGACAGCATATGCAGCCTGTAGGCAGATCTGCATTTATCTCAGTCCAAAATATTCTTAACTCTTGCCATGTTGAATAAATTAAGATGCCCACTTCTAATTTTCAGCAAATTAGATTACTTGATTCAGGTTGTTGATAAAAATTAACACACTTAATGACAAACAGTACAGATCTAGATCAGAGGTTCTTCAGAAGCCAACTGATTTGGATCTATACTGTTTGCAAACGCAGAACATATCCGGATTCAGCAGCAGAAGGGTTGACAACAAAATATTGTTAAACAAAAACGAGATTGTATGCTTAGGCTTGCAGTCCGAATAGTTAGGGTAAATATATCCATAAAACAAATATATACATTTATTACTTTTTCAGCAGTGATTTACTGAGATTTATCAGTGAATTATAATCTATAATTCGCCGAGTGAATTATTTCATTTCGAACATTTTGATGTCATAACTGCTAGGCGACGTTGCTGACGTAGTCGGTAACAACAATAACAAAAGTTGATGTTTCGCGGAAAATTTGATAAAATCATGGAAATCAGACTGCAATTTTCACGCCCAGTTGGCGTTTTTGAGGTAAGACCTGCAACACAAACATAAAGTATGATTTTCTTTATAATCCAGTTCAACTTTCGTGACATTTTCATGACTGTATTTCAAGCACAGGATGAGTTTTGCATTACAGTGAAAACAAGATGGCGACTGATTTTCAAACTAAACCACGCCTCTTGAAATTCATGCACTGACTGGAACTATTTTGGTAGGAAATCATAGCGGTTGAATGTAAAAATTCAAAGGTAAAACATGGATGAAAATGTAATAAACAGTTTATTTGGTTGTTTTGATCGATTACGAAGAAATAATTCACTCGTGTTCTAAGGTTTGCTTGTAAAAAAAAAAAAAAAAAAAAACTCGTTCGCTTCGCTCACTCGTTTTTTAGTCGCAAGCCTTAGAACACCAGAGAATTATTTCTCCGTAATCGATCAAAACAACCAAATAAACTCTATGTACAAATCACTGCATTTCAGAAGCGATCCAGTATGCTGAGTCTAGACATCCCGATAGTGGAGCTTACAGACACTGGACAGTATATGTGTATTGTTAGGAATGACCAAGGAAAAATCTTTACATCCTGTTATCTACAAATTGAACGTAAGTTTCTCTGTAGTCTAACTGACCGTTTTATTAACGCTTAGCATTCTGGGTAAACATTTCAGCAAGCGACTGTTTGAAATACTTTTTTTTTCTCAGAAATAGGCTTTAAACTTTCATGCAACTTGTCTCCAATGAAGCCAATTTTCTTGAAATGTCAAAGCTTATTTTCTTTGGAAAATAAGAAAATTAAGAAAAAATAACTTCTCCGGAAACAATTTGCATGCCACAGCCTATTTCAATGAAAAAAAAATGAGAATAATGTTATCAATTTGTCGTCTCCAGAATATGCCCAGAGTGTGGTAAAGGTTAAATGACACATACATTCATTACAGAGGACTAGACAACACAAACTATATATATGTATGGACATTGAGAAAAATTGCCATATCAAATTGTAATAAAAAGATAAGAAATTTGATGTTATATTATCTGAACATTACTGTCCTTTTGACATCACTCGGAAAGACGTTTTTCGCTTGGCGTTTGTTCTAAACGATTTTTCCTGATTGACAATATCTTATCCGAAACAATTTGTCTTTTCTATTTCTGCACTTTATTTTAAAATATTTATTGTAAAATTAATTTTACAGCCAAAACCTGGGCCTGGCCCCTGCAATTTCTTTAGTAAATTAGATTTCTGAAAAACTTTTCTAAGATTTTTTTTGTTTTGTTTTGTTTTTGTTTTTCTTCATTGATTTTAAATGTTCCATAACAATATTGTGAAAATTTTATCATCACCATTGTCAAAATCAATGGTATCATTCTTCTTTTAGCTAGGTTAGAAAAACTGTCGGCGGAAGTACCAACGAAGCCTTTCTTTACTAAGCCTATGAAACGACAAACAGTGAACGAAGGGGAGCTGATAATCTTTCGTGTGGCTGCAAAAGCGCACCCATCTCCAGGATTTAAATGGTAATGTTTTATTGTGATTACAAATAGTTGTAGCAGTAGTTGCAGTAGCCAAGATATGGTCGACAGTGTCTGCTTCCTGGCAACTAATCTTCCTCAGTTTTGGTTCCCAATTTAGAGTTATTGCTGTGCATATTTTAAGGGAAAAGGTAATGTTTGTGAAGAGATACGAAAAATATAAGTAAAGATACCCAGGAAATGCCACAATCGCAAAGCACAGCCCTCCCGAGGCACCAAAGGAAGGACAAAAGGGAATGTGATATGTGCTTGTAAATGCAATCCCTGAGGATGAAATAGTAACAGCATTAAATGTATGTACGGGGAGACGTTTTACGCCCTGATGCCGCAACGTCAGAAAACATACCATTACGAAAACAAGCCTATTTAAATATATTGAAAATTTTACCACCAAAACCTGAAAAATTTTAAATAATTCTGATATTCTTCAAATTTCTGCTCAAAACATAGATTGTGGGCACTCATTAGAACCGCCTCGGCGGTATATACAGAAACATAAAATAAAATACTGTTAAAATATTATTTAATTAAGATTTGTAAATTTAACTAAGCTTTGATCCTGATCTCTTCATCTTCGTCTTCGTGACTCTGATATTTCCAATGAAATTTCATGTACATTTTATGACATCACAAATTCTCATTAAATATTCAAAATGACCTAACCCATAAAATAATTTTGAATTTTTCAAACCTCTCTCTTATTCTTGCTTCGTTTTCTATCAAATCTGCATAAACATTCATGATCTTTTATTTCAAACATATTTTCATAAACGTTGCCATGACGTTTATACAGCGTCGCAGTAACGTCGATGCAAATTCATGACGTGCATCGACGTTAAAGCGACATTCTAACACTCCTCGCCTATATAGCCAATGGTTAAACTCAGTGATATATTATGCAATAAATCACTGGGCGGAAACGCGCGACGCTATCTGGCGCCTTTCCGACGTCATTTCGACACGCTGCTGACGTCAATCTTAGTTTCTACGACATTAGACGGTGTAACGTCGTTTTTCTCACTTCAACAACGTTAGAAATGCATGTAAACGTCAGCGTTACAGTCAAAACTTTTGGCGGGATTTCTTTATTCGATGGCGGAAAGTTTGAAAAATCTAAAGGATACAATTACATTTTCGTCGTTTTCTATGTGTTAGAATCGAAATAGATCAGCTCTTGTGTGTGATTTGTTTAGTAATAAATCACAGTTTGTCGGTCAGTTGTAAGAAGATAAATCACTCGCGCTCCGCGCTCGTGATTTGATCTACTTTACAACTGACCTCCAAACAGTGATTTATTACTCAACAAATCACTGCTAGAGCTGATCTATTTCTTAACTTTATAAACGCTGCATCAACGTTAATGCGATGTTGTATAAGCACCATGACTTTGCATCGACAAATTAATGCGACGTTATATAAACGTCATGTGCCCGCTGGATGCATACCCCTTAAGTACTGACTTGTAGCAAGTATAAACAGCCGATACAAAAGATAAAGCTATATTAGCGAAAATGCGCATCATGTGCGGATTCACATTATCCTCAGCATGTGCAAGGTCTCATCCAGGCATTTGCTCTCCATTGAAACATTCTATAGTATACAACGATCCTGGGTTTGTATGAAAATCTAGGCTTTCACTGTTCGCATATGCCCAAAAACACATTTTCGCATGGCGCGGCCCATATGCAAATAGAGATGTCCTCAGGTGAGCATAGTATTGTCTGTTTGTATATACAGTTATCTCTTGGCAGAATACAAACAGGCCCTTAACAGAAAGATGAGCCGTAACCGACAAGCACCGGCTCTATTCAGTCTTTTTTCTGCAGTATTAACGCAACTCTAGACAAGGTGATAAATCCAAACAAAATGTAAGAGAAATGTTCAGGGAGTGCCACAATCACAAGCTGCAGCCCTTCCCAGACACTAAGAGGAAGAGGAAACAAACAAAACGAAACAAGCGCAAATCGTACGGAAAGCACTAAGAGTAGCTCTCTCTTCCCCAAGCGATGTAATCGCAATGCTAAAAGTACTGAACAGCTCAAGAACAAAATAACACAAGGCAAGACTTAAAACAAATCGCCTTGTGGAATAAATCACAAAGCAACAAAGAGTAAGACTAACACCGGGACCGCCGCCTTAGAACAGTCAGTAGAATAATAAACGTCAAAAAGATTGACTTTGGAAACAAAGACCACACTATGGATTTGAAAATGGGAGTCTCAGTTTTATTGAGACTCTTCATAAGCAGTTATGAATTTTGCAAACCACCGGGGGTTTAAATCACTTTTACAGCCGACTAAATTCACCCTGGGTCCCGATGCCACTCTTAATCACAACTAGTAAAGCAGAAAGCAAAATTGGCAGCTGTCCAAGTCATAATTTGGATAATTTCTATTAGTTTTTGCACAAAAACAAAACATGTCTTATGATAACTCATTGTTATGACCTCTCTCAGGCGATTCCATTTAGAAGCATCAATAGAATGTTTTGATACAAAATCAATAAAGTGATCTTCCGGTTTCTTGATTTATTTGGAACTGAGATTGGATAATAAGACTTACCATTACGAAAACACACCTATTCAAATATATAGAAAATTCCATCTCCAAAAACTGAAAATTTTCGGATAAAAAACTCTGATATTTTTCATATTTCTGTTCAAAACGTAGATTGTGGGTACTCGTTAGAACCGCCTCGGCGAGGCGGTTCTAACGAGTTCCCACAATCTATGTTTTTTAACAAAATAAGAAAAATAATATATACCCCTGCAAACCCCAGTTTTACTATATAAAAATGGGGTTTATGGGGGTCAAATTTATATAGGTATGTTTTCGTGATGACTGACACTAAACCCTATCTAAAGCATTGACGCCATGCCAGAATTACGCATGATAATAATTTCCTTAGTAATAACGAAAACATTGTGATGAACTAAAATACTTGCCTGTCAAATGTTGTTATTTATCTCTGCTTTCCAAAGATACAGCCGAACTTCAATGGCTCGAACATCTTTGAGACCATGGAAATTTGTTCGAGATATGGATAGTTCGGCCACTGAATGTTGATCATGGCGCCAGGTCATGAAGCAAATAGCGATAATTTAGGGAAATCTTTTCGATCTTCTACACAATAATGGTGTGTTGAGTGTATTCATTAGAATCGCCTCGATGAGACGATTCTAATGCGTACACACAACATATAATTTCATGACAAAACAAGAAAATTTCCCTAAATATTTGTTTTCTTGGGCTATCGGAAGAATTTTGTAGGGACTCAAAACGTGTTTGAATTAGGTATGGTAAACGAGCCATCGGTGTTCGAGCCAATGAGATAATTTTTAGCTTTCCAAACGTATATTAATAACTATCTAATAACGTCTGTAGGTTTAAAGACGCTCAAGAGCTACATGACAGTGCCCGTATAAACACAGAGGTGCTGCGTAATGGCGTAGCCCAACTCACAATACACATGGCTAAGGTAACGGATATAGGATTGTACGTTTGTGAAGCTCACAACCATGCTGGAAGGGCTAGAAGCATGGTGCGCTTGAGTGTAAGAGGTAAGATATACTGTATTTACCCATAATATTCAAAACCTGAACACTTCAGTATATTTACCCTAACATTTGAACAAATCTGTGAAGTCTGGAAACTGCTGGATGAGTGGCAGTGTGGATCATAATCGGACGTCGTGTTCCACTCTGTTGTGTCTGTTCTTGATGACTGTTTGATCAGGCCTGCCGTCTTTACCTTACGTATTCGGACACATAGCACATAACCATACTTGTCCCAAAATTTGAACAAGTCCATTTTTTTTCTTGATGATATCTAAAACGCTGGTTGAGTGGCAAACGGTGTAGAACTTGATTAGATGCTGCTGCAGCTTCTTATCTGGGTTTATCTAAATATAACTCTTTGATGATCTTTTTTACCATTCAGCAAGAAAACATTCATTATATATCTCTTTCACTGCCACATGCGATAATAATAGGCTTTTGCAAACAGCATAGATTCGGATGAGCCATCTCATCCGGATCAACGCTGCTTGACGTTCAGTCCTTCAGCTTTACATATAAAAAAAAACCTTGAATCCAAGCGACAGTTTGTTTAAATAAAAAAAGACGGCAAATGTCGTCTGAAATTTTGCACCGAAAGAGATATATAACCAAACAAAGCTGCATAGTATTCACGATAATTATGGTCGCAGTGCAATATTAGACAATTCATTCTATTCACCTGTCAGAACAGTTGCATTTGTTTATTATATTGCCGTCTCCTTTGGGAATATACTAAAAACAGAATGAAACAACAAACGGAACGCGGTGCAGAAGATTAAAACTATTTTGGGAAGGATAATTTGTCATTGTCTTTACCTGACTTGCTAATGTCTAATATTAGCTCCCCCTTTTACCGGTATGTAGTCATAAAACACAATGTTAACGTTTTTTTTTTTTGTTGTTTTTTTTTTTTTTTTTTTTGTTTGTTTGTTTTTTTTTTGTGTGTGTGTTCTTTTTTGTTTTGTTTTTTTTTTTTTTTGTGGGTAAATGGCAAATGTAACTACATCTCAAACAAATAGCGAAAGTTTGATGAGGCATCGAATAAGTCGATTTTTTTCTCCCAGTTAAGCTTTGTAGTTAATATTCATTTCAGCATTGATTTCATATGTTCAGATTACCAAACTTTTAGCATAACAATACAACATTAACTGCTTAATGGAAATAATCAACTGAACAGTAAGCCCTACTCATTCATTTTTCACGCATTCTTAACCGTTAAAGCGCGAATCACAACTGCACCAGACGACATTTGATATATATTCGATGTGTGTGTGTGTGTGTGTGTGTGTGTGTATGTATGTGTGTGTGTGTGTGTGTGTGTGTGTGTGTGTGTGTTCGTGCGTGCGTGCGTATGTGTGTGTTCGTGCGTGCGTGCGTGCGTGTGTGTTGGTGAAGCGTCTGTCGAATATTATTTGAAAAATAAATTTTGCTTGGTACATTAAGGGTTAAAGTAGGTTCTAAGAGGAGGGAAATGAAGTAAATAGCCATGGGTTTAACACTTTTGCAGATAAGTACGAAGTAATGCAAGACGCTGCAAGAAAGCCGATTGAGGACATCGAGGTATCCACAATAGGGTCTGCAGAAGATACAGTTCAACAGAATGGCAGTGTAGTTCATAATGAAGCTTCATATATACCTCAAGTTGAAAGTGAAATCTTCCCAAGAGCACCAGTAATAAACTCACCGCTTCCTAAGACAGTTGTTATCAGCGACCGAGGACGTTTTATCATTGAATGTTGTGTTAGTGGATTTCCGAAACCGAAAGGTAAAGACACTGCACTATTTCGGATTGAACTGCTCATTTAGATGTTTTATCTGTTCTGTTAAATTCGCCGTGATTTCTTTCACCAAATCAAATACAGCAGCAATAAAATAAATATATTGTTCCATATTGTAATATCAATGTTAGTTAAGTAAACAAATTTCAATACATCCATCTTTTAATAGGTAAATCTTAAATTCAGTATTGAATTTAGATGAAAAGTACCTACCTCAGGCACACGGAATGCGATCAGGCACTCGCGAGTAATATCACTCATGTTTAGCATACTGAATCATATTTATCCTCCTGAATGGGGAATGATAGAGGAGCGTCATATTTGAATATAGGGATCAAACATGGTTTTTCATGCATTAACATTCACCAGGTCCCGAGGGAGGTGTTGAACATTTGCTACATTTCGCGTTATTTCTTGCACTATTTTGTTTCGCCTTTTCACAGCTGTCTCGCGAACGTAATTTCCACGGACTGTGCTCGTTCTAGGGCCGGGCAGTACACATCTCGTAACGGCAGCAAATCTGTGGCCCCGGTACGATCATATTGAAAGTTATGTAGGCGTGCATTGACAGCGCGTGAATTACCTTGTTAATACACGGCTTTTCGCCGGTTTGCACGACTGTTAATAACGTGCGAAGCTGCTTTATATGCAATAATATATGATAAATATGTGAAGAATAGACTAAAAGGAATGAAAAATCGACGAACATATAAGTTTTAAGTGTTGATAGTAACATAACCCTGTGACAACACTCTGATGGTCAGCAGCTGCCTTGAGCTAGATGTATTTGCACAAAGGCAGCAGAAAGACGCATAAGGAAAGAATATGCTGGAATGGCCGCAGAATTGTGTAGTATAGTTCCAATAGGGTATTCCATATTATTCTACAATTTATTTTACAACATTTTTACTACAGTTTAAATCGCGTTATTATAGAGGTATAAATACTACTGATACTTTTTATACTGTCACGTATATGTATACGAAAACCTTGCATCCCTGCAAAACTATAAAACAAAAGAAACAAAATAGAAGTGTTTAAGACCACCTATGTGTTTCAAAGTTCAGCTATAGTTCACGCTTCACGGCATCTTCTTTTGTGGTCACATCAGTTTGTGCAATGTAACAATTCCACCGTTTGTCAAAATGAGCCATGACGTAAGAAAAGCGTCATTATTGTAAAAATTTTGAAGACCGAATGTCCTCTCTACGGAGCTCAATTGAAGCCAAAGATCATGATAATTATTTTCTACGGTCATTCTCTCCCTTCCGCTGATTCAAGAAGGGCAGTTGTCAGTTTCTGGCGAAAGAATGTGCACAATACTGGTTAACCACTTAGAGGACTAAGCCTGCCCAGTAAACGTGTGGATAAGTAAACTGACCGCGCTCGACATGACCCCATTGGGTTGACTGGGCCGTAAAACCTCAACACAAACAAACAAACGTACATTCTTCTATACAGAGGCTGACAGACTTAGGTCAATATGATCTTATAAGACTTCGTTTAAAAGATCTGCAACAGAGAAACTGCCATGGAACGATAAGCAGAATCAAACACAAGGGGCTTAAACCGTTTACACTCAAAGGAAACCTCGCGTTTAATTCAAACTTACAAACATGGGTTGGGTCTGCCTAGGATCGGTCAGCAAAAAACAACCAAAAAAAATACCGTGGGCTTGAACTCCCCAGCGGGGACCTGAACGGAAAGCAATACAGGTAGAATATCACTGATAGTCCTTTCTATTTCGACATTTTATATCTTTTCGTGTTCATTTGCAGTGCAGTGGGTGAAAGATAATCAGATTCTACAAGAAGATGACCGTCTTAATTTCCTGTCTGTCGGGGACTGGTATGGACTGGAGGTCTTGGAGGCACTTCCCCGAGATGAAGGAACATACACTATAAAATTGGATAACTCGGCTGGTTTTGTACTGTCTTCTTGTAGAGTAGACATGAAACTCCCAAAAGAAGACCCAAAATTCTTCCATACTCAGGAAGAACCTTTAAAGGGGTTCTTTGGTCGGTAAGTCCAACACTCTACCACATCGCTATAAAAGCCGACATGTACCGCAAGATGTTAAGTTTGACTTTTGACATATATCCGGTGAAATTTATTATGCCCCCAATTTCGAAGACGTTGGTGGGACATATTGGTTTGCCTTTGTTTGTTCGTCCGTCCGTTCTTCACGCTTTTTCATGCATGCCAGATCTCAAGAGTCATGCATAGTAGGGTTTTGAAATTTCATATGTAGGTTCCTTATGAAAATATAACAGGCATGTATTGTTTTTATCTTATTCGGCAAACTTGCACTTTCACAGTCATGTTACTTTGAAAAAAAAATCAGAATTAAACCTTCTCAGCAAGATATCTGAAAAGTATTTATTCTAGGAGCATGAAATTTGGTATAATTATTGGAAATGATATGTAGATTATCTGATTAAATTTGAAGGATATTCGTAAAAATGACAGAGTTACAGTCCTTTGCAATTCTGGCCATTTGACCTTGTCAGCAATATTTCTGAAAAAGCGCTTAAGCTAGGATCTTGAAGTTTGGTATAATGATTGGAAATGATATGTAGATTATTTTATTAGATTTTTAAGAGATTTCCATGAAAAATTGACAGAGTTACGGCCCTTTGCAGTTGTGAGCATTTTGACGTTTTCAGGAAGATATTTCAAAAAGGATTTAAGTCAAGGTCTTTAAATTTAAAATGCTGATTCGAAATGAGTTGTAGATTACCTGATTAAATTTTGGGGGAATTCCATGGGAAAAATACAGAGCTCTAGCTGTTTGTAGCTTGGGCATTTTGATTTTGTCACCAAGATATCTCAAAAAGTATTAAAAGCTATGGTCTTGAAATTTGGGATAATAATTGGAAATGATGTGTAGCTCACCTGATTATATTTTGGGCAAATTCTACAAAAATTGACATAGTTATGACCCTTTGCAGTTTTGGGCATTTTGATCTTGTCAGCAGGATAAGGTCTTGAAATAAGATATAATAATTTGAAATAATGTGTAGATTGCCTGGATAGATTTTGAGTCAGTTCCATTTTGTTTATCGTAGTTACGGCCCTTTGCAAATATTAGCATTTGAATCTTCTCAGCAAGATGTTAAATGAAGTTGTTAAGGTAGGATTTTGAAATTTGGTATGTTGATTGGAAATTATGTGTAAAATATTTTTTTTTTTTTCTTGACTTGGGTTTTACGGCCCTTTAAAGATTTTTTCGCTTATATCGAGCCGATTTTTCATCAGTGGGGGGCGAAAACCGGAGAACCTGGAGAAAAAAACAACCTGACCCATCATTAAGCAGAGCTTGTCTTTCCCACATGTGACCCGAGCGAGGCTCGAATCCACAGCGGCGAGGGACTTAATGATTAAGAGTCAGCGCTCTTAGCCTCCAAGCCTCAGAGACTTGCATATCACCCTTTGAGCTAAAAATGTTAAAATGCTGCAATATTGTATCGAATCAGTGTTTGAAATCGCAAAGTTGGGGGCATAGTGTTTTAAAAACACAATTTCTAGTTTATTTATTTATTAATAATTATTTTGACTTTTGTTGTCGTTCTTTCTTTTCTTTTCATTACTCTAGACTAGCTATTTGGAACTTGTGTATAGCTGTGGAACTTTAACCTTTGATTTCAATTCTTAAAGGTAAACACAAGGTTGATGAAGAATATATCTGAAATGTAAGATCTTGACAAATGTAAATGTGATCGGTATTGAAAACAAAACCGAAGTTGGAGACATTTAAAGATTTCAAAGCCATTAATAGGTGCACCACCATTTTGAATAACTAATTAGGTTCTGAAATTTCAAACTGTTAAATAAAATCTTCTTTATGACAGAAAACACTGTGGTCTTCAAGTTATAATAAATTTCTAGAGATGAAACTATTTGCACCAAAACAGCGGTTGAATATTTCTGCAAACATGATTTTTAGGTTTTGCATAATTTATTAAGGCTTTATGGCGTCATAAATATTCAAAATGGCGGCGCCCATAAAATCGGTTCTCATATGTTTAAACCTTTATAACTTTCTTATTTTTCATTCGAATTTGATCAAGCTTTCACCAAATGCACGGTTTGTCAATCAATACCTTGCGTCTTAGATATATTTTAACGAACATTGCTGTTCCTTTTAATAAACCCCTCTTGAAATTGACAACGAGGAATACAAATCTAAATAGTTATCCTTGTATTCTGATATATAAATATGGCATGATAACTATAGATTTTTCTTTATGATATCTTCAGCAATGGCTCAGTGGACGTAACAACATTAAAGACTTCACGCAATTCAAATTAAAACTGCATAAATAACATAGAAGGCACAGAGAAAGAGCTATGGAATCTCTTTTCGGGTATATATCGTATTTTACTGATTAGGCTGAGACTTAAAATTGAACGAAATTTAATTTTGTTTTTGCTGTATTTTCAAGATTTATTTACTCTAGAGTTTCTGTTGCAGTCCAAAGCTCCAGCTTTTAGAAACGGAGTTCCCTTGGCATCAGTTCGACATCCCAGGAATAACGCCCAGTTTTCATCTTTGTAGGTACATTTCAGATACTTAATATTAAACAAACTTGTTTTTGTCTCGTCTCAGTATATCGATTTTATCTGCATATGGCCTCTATCATCTTTGAATTTGGACACTCCAACTGTTGTAAGTAGGGATGTCAATAAAAATCAAACAAAAATGGCAAACTGTGGAGATGTAGATCCTGACCTGATAGCACATTGTGCTTTATCTGGCTCGACATTGTTTGCAAATGTATGTGATTTGGTTCGTAGAACTGGGAGGATTAATATGATTTGTCTTTAAAGAATGCATGTAAATACTCTTAGATATGTGGAACAATTTTAACTACAGTAAACCTTCAATGACTCGAACACCGATGGCTCGTTTATTCTGGCTGATTCGAAATTGTCTTTGAGTTCTTATGAAATTCTTCCGATAGCTCAAGAAAACAAACCTTTAGAAATACTTTAGAGAATTTTTCTTATGTTATCATGAAAATGTATGTTATGTGTACTCATTAGAATCGCTTCATCGAGGCAATTCTAATCACAACACTAAACATAAAACTAAACATTTATAGAATATCGAAAAGACATCCCTAAATTATCTCCATTTGCCTCCTGATCCGGAGTTATGATGTACCCTAAGTGACTCCATTCTACCCATACCTAGAATACATGTCCATGGTCCCAAATATGTTCGAGCCATTGAAGTTTGACTGACTATTAATAAATGCTTATTATACGTCAAAAACAGTACCAAGAATTTAATGCACTTTGTACTTGTTGACAAAATTGAAGAAAAAGAAAAAACTAAGTACATAATATTAGCATGATGGAGTTAACCCATCCCTTGCTGAACACGACATGCCCTGTCTTAGCAAACAGTGTAGATCCAGATCAGTTGGCCAGCTGATCTGGATCTACACTGTTTGTCATTAAATACTTGAATTTCTATCAAAAACCCGGATCAAGTAATCTGACTGGCTAGAAATTAGAAGTGGGCGTGGCATCTTAATTTATTCAGCAAGGCAAGGGCTAATGGTCAAACTTCTGGCACAAGAAAGAAAGATTGAAACGGTTGAAACTGCGATTTAGGCAACAGATACACTACGCATGTTTTGGTATAGAACAATGTCTCAAGAATAGCAATCTATGTTATAGTATTCTACTTCACACGGGATTTCCGAGATAGTTGTTGTTTTATCACGAAAACATGCCTATATAATTTTGACCCCCTTAAACCCCACTTTTATATAGTAAAACTGGGGTTTACAGGCGTATACATTATTTTTCTTATATCTGCTCAAAAACACAGATTGTGGGTACTCGTTATAACCGCCTCACCGAGGCGGTTCTAACGAGTACCCACAATCTATGTTTTGAGCAGAAATATGAAAAATACCAGAGTTTTTTATCTGAAAATTTTCAGTTTTTGGAAGTGAAATTGTCTATATATTTGAATAGGCGTGTTTTCGTAATGGTTCGCGCAATACTGCCAAGACGTAGAAAATGCTCGTTTACATATAGCATAGCCTCAGTTGCAATGTAAATGCGATACACAGGAATGCATAATGTTTCGTACACTGATCTCTGTAGCTCAACTGAATTGTATCTTGGAGGCAAAGCATTTGTTATAATTCTGAGTATAAAAGTAGCACTCATTAAGCACGTTACGCATGCGCGTAAGGAAAACAATTTGCATTAAAGAGACATCATCTAACAAAAAATACAGTCGAACCTCGTTATCTCGAACTCGCTTATTTCGAATAACCGCTTTTCTCGAAGTGAAAATCTGGTCCCTGTTGTGACATGAAACTATGACAACAGGTAACAAAATAATTTGGAAAAGAGGTGAAATTGCTCCTCAGGAGCAATTTCTCTTGTCCACATTATTTTATATATATATTTCTAACTTCAGGAGTCAAATTACATATTCATTTGTTAAATGTGGTTGTTCAATTTATTGTTTTCCTCACTCTCTCAACTCTGATATGGCGAAGAACGGATATCTCGAAGTGTTTCAGTGAGTCCCCTGGAATTCGAGATAACGAGAGTCGACTGTACTGTGTTGTAATTTCTGCAATATCATCATGATACACTAAACTCAAATAAAAGTTAAGTTAACAGTTATACTTCGAATCAGTAATGTTTGCTCACTATATCAAGATTTAAGTTAAGATACTAAAGTTACTTAAGTTAAGATACTAAAGTTTTACATTCTTTTGTGTTTTCTGTCTAGGCAATCATGAAGTTGATAGAACTGTGCATAGTCTCAGAGGTAGATAATTTGTTCAAATGAGTTTTACCCATGTTTGCCTTCGTCTTTGGTTGTATTCCAACCCAGTATTTTTTCCTTTCTGTTTTTCTGTAGTGTGTGTTACGTTATTACCATCCCAGCGGACGCACAACGCTGAAATAACGTCGTTTTAACGTTAATTCAGCGCTCTTGACGTTGAATCAACGTTGAAACGGCGTTGTTTGAACGTTGTGTGCCTGTTGGGATATAGTTCTTAAATATTATATTTCGACAATTAATCTCACAGATTTTTGAAAAGGAAAATACGTTTTTGTGACAAACAATTTTTCAACTTCTGTTCATGCATTTTAATGTGTTCTGTATGTTGTAGTATTTTCTGTCCTTATTATGTATTTCCATTATCTATTCTCTTCTAAACTTGTTCTGTTCAACTAAATATATTTTAACGTAATACGAGTAGTAACATTTATCACAAACTAACAATGAAAATAACAAGATATGCACTAAACTATACAATAAGAATAAAGTGGCTACTAATTGTTAATATTTGACATATGTGTATTAAACAATTTGCAAGTGCAAATCAAAAGTAGCTGAAGGACTGGCAATTTTACTCGTTAGTGTTTTCAAACCTTAGGCATGAAGACTTAAGCCGACATTAAACTGTAATGATAAACTATAATTTAATATTTACTCTCATTTAAGATTAAGGAATATCCTTTACCGAAATAACTGAGTCCCTCTATTTACAAAAACGTCCCTATGACATATGCGACCAGAGTAGACCAGATCTGTGCCGTTCGCTAACAGAATGTTTGGTCCACAGATTATGTTAGTGAGCAGTGTAGACTGACCAGGCTGTGTGGATCCTAGTCTACGCTGGTCGCATGTGTCATAAGGTATTTTTCATCTAGAGAGGCTAAATGTGAATATAAAATTTTGTTTGTTCCTTCCCTTGAAGTTGCTACCTCCTTCTGACATGCCTAATTGTACTCTTGTTTTTCAAGTCATTATAGTATTGTAGTATTGTTTATTTAAAGATGTTATATTCACAGTAGTCTAGATACAGGTAGGACCGGTGCATGATTCAGATGAATAGTTTGTAATCAAAGTAGTAGAATGCACTTGTTTCGCGTATAACCGATGTAGCCGTCGGTTAACTGGCTGCTTGCTGGTGTAATGTGCGCTACAGCCGCTGCACAAATATATAAGGCAATCGGTTAACATCCGGCTATCGACGCTCCCTGGCAGATAGAAACAAGATCCTTAGTCTTTTCGGTGCAACTATACTGGAGTAAATGGAAATGTCCAGTTGCCGCTGCATCATTCAGAGCATGTATGGTATCCATACAGTTAAGCATGAATTCACCATGTAGGTCTGAATATGTCATTCCTATACGCGACTATCAAAAGTAACACTAAACAATTTGTTCCTGTGTCCTGAGGCATGCGTCATAGCTCCAGATAAGAAAGGATAATCCCAAAATATTTTTTTTTTCTTATTTCTCCACGAAAATATATCGTGTGGGTACTAATTAGAAGCGCCTCGGCGAAGCGCTTCTAATGGGTACCACAACACTGTGAAAAAAAAGACAAAACATCATTACTGTCGAATCTCAATAGCTCGAACACCGATGGCTCGTTTACCATGGCTAATTCGAACGCGATTTTGAGTCCCTAGGAGTTTTTTCCGATAGTTCAAGAAAACAAATATTTAGGGATATTTTAGGATTCTTTTTCCTATATTTTCATGAAAATGTATGTTGTGTGTACTCATTAGAATCGCCTCATCGAGGCGATTCTAATGAGTACATTCAACATACCCTTAATATATAGAAAAAAAGAAAAGACATTCCTAAATTATCCCCATTTGCCTCCAGACCTTGCGCTATGATTAAACCTCAGTGGCTCGAACTACCCATGTCTCGAACAAATTTTCATGGTCCCAAGGCTGTTCGAGCCATTGAGGCTCGACTGTACTTTTCGATTGAAAAAAAAGTGCTTTATCTGGAGCTATGGAATGTGTGATAATGTTGGATTTAACATAAGAGTACTGTAACTAACTTGAAGTATGACCTTACCTGGACTACAATAACTCAGGTAGCATTCTTTATAACTCTATAGCGGGCCGTTATCAGGCCGTCAGCTCCGCTGACGGGCCGATAACGGCCCGCTATAGATTGATAAAGAATGCTACCTGGGAACCTCCACCATCGGAAAATTATTGTACACCTGTTGACTAGTTTTGTTTGTCATAGCCCTGCCTTCAATGTTATTTAGATGTATTAGATTTATTTTAGCTAATACTTCAAAAGAGAACATGGCTGCCATACTACAAGGTGCTATAAATCCTTTAGTGTAGTTCATGATATTTTCAAGATATACTTTTGCAGAAAAGATATACCGGCTCAATGTATAAGTTAAATAATTTTAGCATTATCTGTCCCCTTATATTCTGTGTTTATTAAAAGCAATGTTCAAACATTTTCCATTTGACACCGTGTTTAGTAATATTGTAAGGTCCACTAGTGGACAAGTTGGATACCAAGTTATGAGCAAAACTTGGATGGTTTGTTTAAAGCTGAATTAGCGCATCCGCGCAGCCTGATCACAGTCTTCGCTGATCGTATGTGCCTTCTACAGCCTCTGGGCTATCCAAAGAGGAATAAACGAGAATCCTTGCCATGCCATATGTGGATGTATAGGCTGATCTGAGTCTTTGCTTGTCACACGGATCTTATTGTAGGTTTTGTTGTACGCCGGCTTATATAATATTTGAGCTTCTCCAAATACTCGTAGTAAACGATCTTAAGACATATGCGGCCAACGTGGAAGTAGCTCTGCATGCGAATCCGCGAAGTCTGAGCAGGGTCTACGCCATTCACAAATAAACTGTTTTCGGTAAAAAATTATGTGAGCGACCAGAGTCGACTTTGATCAGACAGTGCGGATATCTGATCTAAATGTACGTTGGTTGCATATGTCATAAAAATATAATAGATTATACCCAGCAAATGCTGCAGTTATGAAGACTAGCCCCTCCCTGGCACCAGTACACGGAACAGACATTAGGTCTTTTTCTATTTGAAAGGAGCCCTCGTCAATTCTTTCGGCGCCAGTTCAGACTACATTTGTCGTCTGGATCTACGCTGTTTGCAAAAGCCTATTTTATCGCCTCTGGCAGTGAAATGGTTAATTAATATGATATTCTCTATTACTACATGCATTACGAAAACACGCCTATTCAAATACATTGAAAATTTACAACCTAAAAAAGGAAAATTTTCAGATAAAAAAATTCTGGTATTTTTCATATTTTTTCTCAAAGCGTAGATTGTGGGTACTCGTTAGAACCGCCTCGGTGAGGCGGTTCTAACGAGTACCCACATTCTATGTTTTTAGCAAAATAATAAAAATAATGTATACCCCTGTAAACCCCAGTTTTACTATATAAAAGTGGGGTTTTAGAGGGTCAAAATTATATAGGAATGTTTTCGTGATGTTAACCCATTTATGCCTAGTGTCCCATAAAAGGGACATTGGCAAACAGTGGACCCAGATCAGATGCCGCAGAACGCGGCGTCCGATCAGGGTCTACACTGTTTGCATTCAAAACGGAAATTTCTATGAAACATCGTTATAATAAAAACTAACCAGACACCCTTTAAACCGGAAATGGACAGGTCCAAAGAATTAAGGTAGGAGAGTCCACTCGGCATAAATGGGTTAATATTTTGTGTTTTAGAAGTATGTATTGTTGATACGCTAGAGAGTCCTCAGTTTACCAAACCACTGCCTGACATCATTACCCCTTTTGAATCGGATAACGATCTGAGACTTGAGTGTGAAGTTGGAGGCAAACCTTGTCCTAATGTCGTCTGGTAAGTTACTTCTGCTTATATCGAAAATGATACGCAGCGTGAATAATTGTCATTATGCCATATGCGAACGACGAAGATCCAGATGAGCATGCTCATCCAGGAAGTCAGGTCTGGACATTGTCTGTTCGTTGAAATATACTACTATACATTTATATAGCATTCTATAATTCTGTAAACGGGCAACGAATGCTCTGACGAGCCTAGGCGATAAGGGTCTGTGTTGTCTGCAAATTGCAAAAGGGTCATTTTCGTGCGTTGCGCATCAGTTATGAGGTTCGGTTGCAGACACACTGTGACATTTAAATTTGCTTTACTACAGACCAACAGCTTCAAATTCTTAATCCTTAAGGGGCATGTGTACATTTTCAAAGAAGATAACCTTTGTTTGCCGCTTCTGAAAAGGAGTCTACTCTATAAGTAAAAACATTTGCTCGCCATGAACGGCTAATATATGTTCAAACAGGTAACTTTCATTTGATTATGTCATGAACGGCTAACAGATATTTGATAAGTTTGTGACAATTGACTATGCATATGAATTTAATAATGGTCCCTTTTAATATGACAGGATTTTTATTTTCATTAAAGGTTCAAAGATGATGCTGTGCTTGAAACATCAGAGAATGTCACTGTTGCCTGGGACCCTGAAACGAGGAAAGCAGCGATAGCCTTTAAAATTATTGGGTTGGCTGATTCTGGAAAGTATACATGTATTACATATTCCGATGTAGGTGGACATGCCACGACGTCGTCGGTGGTTCAAGTGCGAGGTAAACTACTCGTTAATTTATTTTATATAAATGTTATACGTATTTAATTGTACTTTAAATAACGTGTGATACATTATAAATGAACAAGATTATTACTTCTGTTTCATAAAACCTAGATTAAATTGGTATGTTTATCATCTGCTACTTTTGAAAACGTAAGATTAACTCATTTATGCCTTGCGTCCCATAAAAGGGAACTTTACAAACAGTGTAGACCCAGATCAGACGCCGCATAACGCGGCGTCTGATCATGGTCAACACTGTTTGCAATTACATAGGAAAGTTTCAATAATAAAAGCAACCATGCCAAATTCTTTATAACACACCGTTGACTATATAATGAACCTATCCAAAGTTCATGATGGGAGAGTTCATTGAAAATATTCAGGCATAAATGGGTTAATCAAATATCGAACCCTAAAAGCGCTATCCAAAATTGTAGCAAGCGACGTTCGTAAAAAGGCAAACCCCATTTTCGCTGTCAAAAAAAACAAACAATAAAAAAACAACAGAACATCGTCTTCTTCAATTCTACATGACACCAAAAATATGAATGAAGCTATTCGGGAAATGCCAGAGTCACGAAGCATAGCCTTCCCGAGGCACCAGAAAAGGAGATGAGGAATAAACAATGAGGGTAGTACTACCCGGAGCCGCCTCTTCTTGGGTAGATCTAAAGGCTGGTGTCCCTCAAGGTTCCATTCTAGGCCCCCTTTTATTTCTCATTTACATAAATGACATAGTTGAAGATATACATTCTACAATACGGCTTTTTGCCGATGATACAAGTCTATACATCATTGTAGAAAATCCGATTACCGCAGCCGAGCACCTTAACGCTGATTTAGCTAAAATAAACTTGTGGGCAACTAAATGGCTAGTAGCATTTAACCCTACTAAAACCGAGTCAGTCATTTTCTCTCGAAAGCAAAATAAACCCTACCATCCCCCTATTACCATGGACCAACACCAGATAAGCCAGGTAAATTCGCATAAACATTTAGGCCTCATCTTCTCCAGTAACTGTACTTGGCATGACCACTTAGAATACATTAAAGCGAAGGCATGGTACCGGATCAATATAATGCGCAAACTTAAATTTGTCCTTGACAGAAAGTCACTTCAAACAATATACATTTCTTTTATCCGGCCGGTCCTCGAATACGCGGATGTTGTCTGGAACAACTGCACCCAGTATGAAGCAAATGAATTAGAAAAAATCCAAAACGAGGCTGCTCGCATTGTAACAGGGGCAACAAAACTAGTCTCTATACATGCTCTCCTCTCTGACGTTGGCTGGGAATCCCTTTCATCCCGAAGAGAAAATCACAAGCTCATTCTCTATTATAAAATGCAAAATGACCTTGTACCTGATTACTTGTCTTCTTTGGTACCACCAACTGTTGGTAGTACGGCAGTATACAATCTGCGGAACGATTCTGATTTAAGAACTATTTCCGCAAATTCCCAATTATATTATAATTCATTCCTTCCATCTGTGACGCGTAGTTGGAACGATCTGTCAGAAAATATAAAAGACTCAACGTCAGTCGCAGCATTTAAACATAAACTCCAGGGTACTACAAGAAACCCGCCAGCCTACTTTAATGCTGGGAAACGGTTAAGCCAAGTATACCATGCCAGATTAAGATTAAATTGTAGTTCGCTGAGGCATCATCTCTTTTTAAAAAATGTTTTAGACAATCCTTTTTGCGAATGTGGGGCTGTCGAAGATAATAAACATTTCCTCTTTGAGTGCGAGCAATTCAGGCTGTTACGACAGGAACTTATCGATACTGTTTCTCTTATTTGCCAGCCGAATCTCGATAATTTACTGTATGGTAGTGAAAATTTGACAAACGATGAGAATGAAAAAATATTTTTGGCAGTGCAGGAATTTATCATCAAATCTAAACGTTTCTGAACCGGACGGTCTCTTTATCATTAAGTACACTGAACACATCAAAAGTTGTTGATGATTTTCTCAAATATATATATATATGTGTATGTGTGTATGTGTATATATATATATATATATATATATATATATATATATATATATATATATATATATATATATATATATATATATATATATATATATATATATATATATATATATATATATATGTGTGTGTGTGTGTGTGTGTGTGTGTGATTGTGTGTGTGTGTGTGTGTGTGTGTGTGTGTGTATGTGTGCGTATGTGTGTATATATATATATGTATATGTATATATTGTATCATTGTTGAAATCTGTTGATGAGTAAGAGGGTGCTTGGTTATTTAATTGGCTGGTTTTAAGACAAAATTGTTGATGACCGCGAGACTCGACTTTGGCTGTTCTTTCGTTCTTTCTCTCTTTCTTTCATTCCTAGAAGACCTCTCTTCAACATGGAAAAAAGAATTTTAACTCCATTCCCCGTGGAGCCCCATCTTTATTTAGATACTTAGTGCAGCTTAAGTTTAATAACTATAATTGTAACGATGATTTAAAATTGACATGATCACGAAATTGTTAAATAGTATAGAGTTATTGCAGATATGGGATACAGATTCAAATAAGTCTCAGACTTTTTTCTGGATCCCTTTTGTATAATGTGTGTATCATGAGTTTCATATTTCTATATATCTGTACATGTTATACAAATGAAATAAAGTTTAAACCAAACAATGACAAAACGAATGCCATATACAAACCACCGACGCACAAAGAAGAACTGCAACAAAAGAACTGCCTTGTTTGTTTCTCCTTCTTTGGTGCCTCTGGAAGGTTATGCTTCGTGATTATGGTACTTCCTGGGTATCTCTACTAATACTTTTTGGACGGTCAGTAGAAAAACTAAAGCGATCTGTGATTGTGGCACTTCCTGAATTTCTTCTATATTTGATTTAATTCCCAATCATCAACAAAGGAGAAGGCAGTTTTCACTAAACAATATGAAAATATTTATTTATTGTACATAAATTGACTTAGTAATAAACGTGGAACGTTTTTAGTTTATTAACTAATTGGATGTCATGTAATAACGCTTCTTGACTATATATGCGCCACAACGTGAGAGAACGTACCTTCTGACATGTTCGCCCAACGACGACTCAAATTAACCTGCGCATCCGCGTAGTCTGATTAGAGTCTTCGTTGTCCGCATGAAGAAAGTTTGCTTCCTTGGCTGTCCAAACTACGACCATTGAAGATTCTGACTAGATTGTGCGAATGCGCAGGCTGATCAGAAATTTTCCCTGGGCGCAGATGTCCAAATGTACATTTTCTGATGTTGAGGTTTATATGTGTTGCGCGTAATGTACTACTGTCCTTTCGACATCTCTTGGAAAGACGTTTTTTGCTTGGCGTTTTATTTTAAATGAAAATATTTTGTTCTAATTGACAATATCTTATCAGAAACCATTTGTCTTTTATGTTTCTGTGTTTTGTTCTCAAATATTTACACAAAAATTAAAGTTACAGCCAAAAATTTGTCTGACCTATGCAATTTCTATAGTAAAGTGATTTTTTGGGATTTTTTGTCCAAGAAAATATTTTTTACTTTTCTTTGCTGAATTAGAATTATTGATGTTTTACAACAATATTGTGAAAATTTCAGAAAAATTGAACAAGCGGAACTTGTTGAAAATTTGGCTCCAAGTTACTTGACCTATAGATTTCTGCATGATTTGTCTTCATTTTTACTATGAGAAAAAGTGGAAATATTGGATTTTTTTTAAAACCAATGACTAGAATAAAATTTTTTGTACATAGGTAGTCACGACAAATGGTTTCGCATTAAATCATGACAAAAATTTGCAAGTTTACTTCTTCTGTGTAAAGCGCCAAGCAAAAAATGACTTTCTGAAAGATGTCGAAAGCACAGTAGTATATTTTGGAGCGTGATTGTGTAAAAAAAGCAACTTTCGCGTTATCATTTATTTTAGTCAAAGCCAGTAATTATGCTTTTAAAATCGTTTGACCCAGGGCCCAGTTGTTCAAAGCATCGTTAGATTAACGAGCTCGAAAGTTGCCAAAATGTTAAGTGTTATCAAATTCACATTTTTTTTCTTCAGCAAACATATTAACGTATTTGCCATATTTTGTGAACAAAGTTTTAACGACACGTTAACTAACGACATCGTTAGTTTTAAACAACTGGGCCCAGACCATGGAAGCATTGAAGTTGATATTAACATAAGTTGTGTTGCTAAAGAGGCGTTTGTTATATCAGTCACTGTGTATATCTTACTTTTATAGTGGAGTAATTCTAAAACGAATTAAAAATACTCGTAAAGTGATGACAATGGCACCGGTAAAAGGACTGACTCAAAAACAATAAACTATCCCAGCGGGCACATGGCAATTATACAACCTCACATTGACATCGATGCAACGTCATGGCATTTATTCAACGTCGCAACGTGGATGCAACGTCGTGACGTAAACAACGTCACATTAATGTCGATGTAACTTCATGACGTTTATACAACGTCATATTAAAGTCGATGCAAAGCATCGACGTTTATGCGATGTTGTATAAACGTCACGTGCCCGCTATCTTATAATATTTTGACAAATGCATTTACTTTGGTTTCAGGTCTAGATTATCCAGATAAGGAGAAGGATTCCAGTAAAAAGACGCATCCTGAATTCAAGGTAGACATCGGTTACTCTTATATGGGCCATCCCAAGCAAAACTATATCATTCAAACGTATGTAGTTAGTGGAAACCCCAGATTACACTGCACGTCTAAGATGCATGGTCAGGGTCTTGGCTGTTTACTTACAGAATGTTTGAATACTGTTGACTGTCACCTTTTGTCACTTGACGCAGCTCATATGTTCGTATTGTAGTTCTAGCCTTAGTCTAATAACCCACTTATGCCTAATGGACTCTCTACCTTCACTCTTTGGACACGTTCATTTCAATACAAGTAGTGTCTGGTTAGTTTTTATTGTTACCATGTATTATTGAGATCCCTGGCCTAAAAGCAAACAGTGTAGACCCTGATTAGACGCCGCGATCTGCGGCGTCTAATCAGGGTCTACACTATTTGCCAATTCCCTTTTATGGGACGCTAGGCATAAATGGGTTGAAGTAATCGTATCGATTGACGGCCTGAGAGATAATTTAGACGGACTTATATGAAAAAAAAATGGCAGTATGAATCAGAATAAATGAAGGTTAGATTAATCAGGTGCCAGCAAAAGACAACATCCCATTCATTTCTAGTTATACTCTAATACAAAGCGGAGAGGAGAAGTATCAAATTGATGTCAACCTTCGCAAGTAGTAGAAAAAAAGTCATACGACTTCCAGCTGACATTGTCCGGAAATCCAGTTCAGTGTTCAATTGATACCCATGCTTCAAATCAAAAAACAAAAGATATGTTAAGTCTTGTTTGTACCATTGTGAACATGACACTTTTGTAGTGTTCAGTTTATAATTGGGAAGGGGAGGTTGCAAAACAAAAGGACATGTTTTGTTTGGACTACAGCGCAAGAAAAGGAGCAAATTTGTTATTTTCCCTAGCCATGATATTTGTTTTCAAGCATAAATGTAGTGGTCAAATATTGGAAACCGACCTGGTATAAATGAAATGTCTAAATTAGAAGTTTTCAATCTAGTTTCAGCACAGAACTTGTTTGTATCTCTATGCCTATTTATGATTCTCAGCTGACACTGAATTCATTCGTCTTGTTCTGTAGGCGCAAGTTGAATTTGTTTTTCGTTTTATTCTAGCTATATGTACAATTTAAAATAGCACGAGAATTTACTGATAAATCATTGATGTTTGCTTGTAATGCGTATTGCAAAAAAAAAATAGACGTTTGAAAGCAAAAAAAAATCGCATCATAAACCCTTTTCTTGAAATGTTATCTTTCAACAGAATACATTTTATCTATTAGGTTAGACTTGAAGACAAAGAGGCAGCACCTGGGGAAGAAGTTAGGTTAGAAGTCAAAGCAGAAGGATTTCCGACTCCGGAAGTCCAGTGGTACAAGAACACTGAGCCCATTACTGCTGCCATAGATAAATATTCAATAACGGTAATTCCCACCCCTACAACGCCCACACACAAAAAAGATGAATTTCTGACTCGTGGCCACGTAAAATCTATTTAAGCCCCAAAGTAAGAAAAGTTTACTGACCGTTCCAAGGCGGTGCTTCTGCTGTGGTTTACTATTCCTGTCAGTGTTTGTCTTTGCATGACTGTCCTGGTGAAATTTTTATTCTGGATAGTCGTTTGGCCAATTTTGGGGAAAGAAACTGTCCTTTTGGCTTTCAGCTTGTAGTGTTTTGATTGTGATGCCGTTGCTTTAAGATCGTTCTTCTTTCCCTTTGGTGTCTTGGACTGAAGGTGTTAGGTAATTGTATCGATCCCTGATCATTGCGAGGCGGTTCTAACGGGTACCCACAATTTATGTTTTTGAGCAGAAATAAGAAAAATAATGTATACCTCTGTAAACCCCAGTTTTAATGTATAAAACTGGGGTTAAAGGGGGTCAAAATTATATAGGCATGTTTTCGTGATGAGAAACGCCAAATATGAAACTACCTACACACAAACAAAGAAGAGCTGCAACAGAGGAACCGCCTTGGAACGGTCAGTAAAAAAGAGTACTGGGGGCTTAAAGCCCGGTTTCTGGAAAATAAAACTAGTTTGCTTTATACTATAATTCCTTGTGTCACTGCTGGCTGCTTACACATATGTGAAACACACACACACACACACACACACATATATATATATATATGTGCGTTCGTCTTCTAAATCATAAGTTGAGGTACGGTGAAGTGGGGCTGGTAATGTTAAAACCTTTTCTATTTATTGTATTTAATTATACATTTAGTAATCGCATTATGCGATTGTAGATATAGTTGTACTGCAAAGAGACATTGTCTTTTTCCTTTGTTTACAAATGTTACCTCTTCCCTTTTGCCCATTTGTTCTGACACTTAATGTTCGCAGAGACATACATGTCCAACACTCATAAACATGTCCAGTATTCATTAACATGACCATTTTCAAAACTTCTGATCGAAGTCTGATTGTTTCACAGTCATTTCAGTGACTGTCCATTAAATAAACTCTATAAGGAATGACCATTGACAGCAACGAAAACTCACACAGAAATCTTAAAATTCTTCGAGCATACATGTTTTCTGAGACAGACTAGCCAGTTTCGGTCAATAAGATCTCATTAGTGATCCACATTTTTTTCTAAGTCCTAGAATGGGCTCGATGATCACAATGGACCGGAAGATATTTAAGCTACAACATAGTGACATATGGGGAAACGTTTTCATACTAACACATGATTTTACCTAGTTAATCGAAAAGATATCCTTATGCAGACAACGTAGACCCACATCTAGCCTACAAAAAGAGCAACGTATCAGGGTCTTCCTTACTATTCTGAACGGTTGGCAATCCAGCCAGCACAATGTAAGCACAACCAACACCAAACTGACAACATAGATGTTAAAAAAGAAATGTGGATACACAGAGAAAGCCATAATCACGGAACACAGCCCTCCAAAGGCACCAGATAAGAGTACTGTGACATATAAAGATAAGTAGGGTATGGATATTCAAGTTCGAAGATTAAATCTTGTCATGCTATGAAATCTAGATGCCATGCATGCTTCTAATTGTCAGCCAATCAGAAAACTTGATCCGGGCTGTAAATACAAAATCACACACTGAATGACATACAATGTAGATCCAGATCAGTTGGCTTCTTTAGAAGCTAACTGATCTGGATCTTCACTATTTGCTGAAGGGGTATATCCGGCTTCAGTAGAACCCGGGTTAAAGGTATTAACGTGTATTTACTTTCATCTTATTTTTAGAGCAGCGTAGAAGGTTTTCACACATTAGTTATTCCTAGCATTCATCTCTCGGACAGTGACTGCTATAAGTGTGAGGCTAAAAATGACTATGGTGCTGTTTCAACTTGTGCCCATGTGAATGTGCAAGGTAATGGCAATATGGCTTCACTAGTTTCTATTTTATTGTACTTCATTCTTGTATGTAATATTAGATGTGTGTTTTTGTGTCCCCCGATTTCCAGAATTAATTTGTCCTGGAAATATGTTACAGTATTAAAAATTACAAAATATACTAGCCGCTAGATCAAAAAACGTATTTTGGACATGTGCGATCTTGGATACTCGATAAGCATGCAGTGTCTCTTTACACAGTCAACGAAACCTCTGATCAAACTGTGGAGATGTGCAGGCTGATTTGAGTTTTCGTTGGGTACATAAGTCTCACGTTACATATCACAAAAACATGCCTATATAATTGTGACCCCCTTAAACCCCACTTTTATATAGTAAAACTGGGGTTTACAGGGGTAAACATTAATTTTCTTATTTCTGCTCAAAAACATGGATTGTTTCTATGTTTTGAGCAGAATTATGTAAAATATCAGAATTTTTTTATCTGAAAATGTTCTTTTTTGGTGGTAAAATTTCCAGTATATTTGAATAGTTATGTTTTCATAATGAACTCATATCTTTTGTTCTTTCCGCTACACCCATAATATACAGAGAAAGACAGACAGACAGAGAGACAGGGACAGAGAGAGAGAGACAGAGTAGAACCTGACTGTCAATATTAATAACTGGCTTAAACATGTAAAAAAACTTATTGCGTTTGACAAATACAAGCAGTAAAATGTCTAGGCAAGAGCCGAAACCAAAATCAGTGGCATACATATACTCCAGGATTAAATGCAGTTGATGTTTTATTGTTTGCTGGTATCAGAGAATATCTGAATAAAATAACCGCAATGTCAGAAAACGTAGATTTCTGTCATACGCACCTAGCGTGGATTCACAGCATTCGCACAGTCTGATCTGAATCTTCACTGAGCGCATTTTGTATAGCCAAAGATGTAAAGTTTCTTCATGCGGACAACAAACACTCCGATAATACTGCGTGGATGTACAGGCTGATTTGAGTCTTCATTGGGAGCAAATGTCAGAAGGTACGTTTTCTCGCGTTGCGGCTCAAATATGTCTTCGACGGGCAGAATTTTTTAACCAATTTTAGACTGAATAAACACCCCACACTATATATCGGAAGACTCAAATTTCAATTTTAGGTATATCAGGCTATAGATATTTCGAAAGAAACCTGGCTTATCTATTTGCAAACAGTGGAAACACTGATCAGATTCTGCAATGTTTTCCATTGACTCTTTTGGAGGTCTCCAAACTAAAACGGGTTAAGGTGATTTTTAAGCCTAGCTAGGCCTTTGGATCCGTACTCAGCGAGGACGCAACGTTGAGAAAACATAAGTGTCGATACAACGTCATATGGAATACGTTGCCTTCTGACTAGGTGTGGATTATATTTTCATCTTTTACAGAGGCAGCTGAAATCCACAGTAGCAGCTCTGTTCGTCCGTATTTCGAGGAACCGTTGCACAGCATTAGTATACCAACAGGAGAAGATGCCACCTTCAAGTGTGTCGCAAAAGGCAACCCAACACCGGTTTTCAAATGGTATTTATAATTGTTCTGTTTTTGTTTTTTTGTTGTTGTTTTGTTGTTGTTGTTGTTTTTGTTTTTATTTTTGTTTTTCAAGAATATGTAAATCACCGATCACTCATTCAAAGAACGTGTGTTTGCTTGCAAAATACCAAGTAGATTATTATTTTAGAGTATAAATGCAATTATATGTTGTAAATAATATGTCGATATCTGCCTTTGGTATCAGTAAGAAGATTCTAATCGGAACTCTCTCTTTCTCTCTCTCTCTCTCTCTCTCTCTCTCTCTCTCTCTCTCTCTCTCTCTGAAAGATAGATTAGAATCAAGGTTCAATCTTTGAAGTCTGAGTCTGGTTCAATCTTTGAAGCTTCTAAATGCGCGGCTCAGTGGCGCGAGGGCTATTGTATTTTTGATTAGTTTTCATAACATACACAATCAATTGTGTCTACCTTTTTTAAACATTTGATATTTTCTTTACTTTCACAGAGTTCCTATTTTCAGATTATGAAATTTAAATACTGATATAAGTGCTTCTGATAAATTGACTGTTGTGTCAAGAGCTTAATAGAGATGCAACTTCGTTGTGTTTATTGCTTTTCCTTTTATGTTCGGTATTAAAGAATGCATTATTAATTTATTTTAACAGTTCGCTGTTTTAACTGATTGCATTAGCTTATAAATAGTATTTTTTCTAAATTTTGGCATAGCCTTTACAGCCCAAGGAGTGGAAATCAAAACAATAAAGTTTCATTAGACCTTTTCGAAAACATTTTAATTTCTAAAAGAATTAATTCAAAAGCAGTTTTGCGAGCCAAATATTCATTTGTATTTTTATATTTGAACCTAGGGTAAAAATTTGGAAAACTTAAATCGATATATCGATAATTAGCCCCGGAAGTTTTTACTACTGATCCTTTTAAGGCGATGTTTCTAGTGCCGTTTGTTCTTTGTGTGGCCGTTTAGCTGCTTGCTTTTTATCGAAATTGTCCTGTCTTATTGTTGTATTTGGATCCTGTCTTGCATTGTGATCGCTTTGTTCAGGGAAGAGGGAGCTAGTTGCTTTGCTTTGATTTCTTTAGTCTGTGGCTTGTGTACCGACTGACATGGTTTGTTTGCTGTACCTCTTTGTGCCATTAGTAGGCTACGATCTGTGCTCATGACTATTCCTGGACACCTACTTTACTATTGACTTAGTTGTGTTTTATTGCTTTCCCTGCTGTTGACAATATTAAACATTTACACTGTTAACTTTTATTTTTGAACATTTTGCCGTTTTAATTTTATGCATTTGTTTATGAATAGTATCAATCTAAATTTGGCTATCCTTTAAAGCCCACGTAGTGTATAACTCTAATCCTCAGACAAACTTTGCATTTGCATTTAACATAGTACAAAAATCAAATGACGATTGTCCAAAATAATTCGATTCAAGAAGGTCGAGAGATTTAAAGTTATTTTGTCTAACGGATCAGGTGTAGTCTCAATTACGAGTATAACTTCAGCGGATTAATGCTAATGGAGCCTCTATGAGAGATGAACAATCATTTTGCATTTGTTACAACACTTGAACCTTGGATGAAAAGTTGGTACTAGTGAAATCGATTTAAAATACCCGGTAGTTTTTACGACTGACTTTTCTAAGGTGGTTGTTCTGGAGTTAGTTGTTCATTGTGTGGTGTTGTGGCTGCTCGCTAGGAGGCTTTTGCTATGCCTAGCCCTCATCGTTGTCTTATATTGATGTTAAGGAAATCATGTGTAGCATTGTGATCACCTTGTTTGGGAAGAGTGAGCTGGTTGCTTTGATTTCTTCAGTCTGTGGCATGTGTAATATCTGTATGCCCAGTAAGCATTCTGAATAAATCTACAGCGGGCCGTTATCGGCCGGTCAGGGCAACTGATGGGCCGATAACGGCCCGCTATAAATTTATGAAGAATGCTAGCTGGGTGGTTTGTTTGATCTACCTCCTGGTGTCATTGGTAGACTATGATCTGTGATAGTGGCTTATCATGGACACATTCTATATTTTTCTTAATAGTATGTTATTTGTATTGATACACTAGGTTGAAGCAAGGTCCTACTGACATTGATCCAGAGAGAGTAAAGGTTGAAGTGTTGGAAGGGAAAAGTACTTTGACATTGAAGAAAATCAATATCCACGATGCTGGCCTATATTATTGCTTTGCAAACAATAAAGAAGGAACAGTAAAATCCTGTGCCTCGCTGACAGTACTCGGTACGTCAAACATATGAGCCGCCGTGTCAGAAAACGTACCTTCTGAAATGTGCGCACTATGAAGACTCAAATCAGCCTGCGTATCGGCACAGTCTGATCAGAGTTTTCGTTGTCCATATGAGGGAACGGTGCATCTTTTGCTATCGAAAATATGCTCAGTGAGGATTCTAGTGAGACTGCGATAATGCGCAGCCTGATCTAAATCTTCGCTGTGCACTCATGTCTGAAGGTACGTTTTTTTGACATTGCGGCGCGTATATTTTTTTCATGCTTTTATTGTATCCTTTGACATTAGTAACAAATATACACCCCTGAGCAGCAATTCTAAAAGCCCAAGGACGTACGTATTAAATACAAGCAATATAGATCTATAATCAAGTTTTACCGTTTTTGCAGACATACAACTCAGTTTCTTATGCAAAACGCGTGCGGATCTTAATAACAAATTTACCACTTATAAACAGAGGAAAAATGATGTCTTGCTTGAATTCTCCCCTATTTCTTCATCCTTAACAGATAACAGTCAGAATGTACTATTGTCAGACGTCATTTTGAATGACAACATATAAGCCTAACGCTGATAATATCATAAGTGAACAGTGATGTTTTTCAATTACTTGGAAGTAATTGTCTAGTATAATAATACAGATACGAATAAAAAAAAATAAAAATATTTTTTTTAAATGTAGTTGCAGCACCTATAGTGTGTGTAAGTGACTGTTCTGATCATTAGACTATAGTCGATAAAGGAAGGTTGTTATTTAGATTAATGAAATTTCTTGCCTCAGCAAACGAAATCTTATGTCGTGATACTATTTTGATCGGCTCTTGATTCTTTCCCACATGTTGCTTTGCAAATGAATGGTTGTACAAGACTTCTTGGAAAACTGCTCTTATATTTATTTACTTGACAAGTATGTATTTGAAGTCAGTATTCTAGTACAATATCTAAATGAACAATTCGTAGCTCAAGGGACAGAATTCGCCCTCTTTCAAGGGTGTTTGTTTTAATTGTAACAGAATAAAATGTCATTTGTCTAAACAAATTGCAGCTTTTACAAGCCTACTAGATTTTCTTACATTTATTGGTACACCAGATACATGAATCCGATCGGGCACATGAAGTTTATACAATGTCGCATTAACGTCATAACGTTGTGTCGACGTTCATACGATGTTACATGAACTTCATAGACGTAAATATGACGTTATATAAACAATATGACGTACCGTCGTTATACCGACGTTAATACGACGTTGGATAAGCGTTATGACGTTGCATTGACATTAATGCGACGTTGTATAAACGGTATGCGCCCGCTGGGGACAGATTCAGTGTTTATTTAATTTTTCTAGGAGGTCATACAGATGTCTCGAAGATTCAAATGACAGAAGTAACAGACATAACAGAAGTACCCAAATATGAAAACGAAAAGAATAATATTACTTTATATGAAGAAGACACTTTTAGAGGTAAACACTGGTAGAGTAATGTCACATTGTAACAATTAGTGCTCTCTGGGCAAATTCATCCCAGTGGGCACATGACGTTTATACAAAGTCACGTGACGATGCATCGACGTTAATTCGATGTTGTATAAACGTCATATGCCTACTGGGATCGGACGGTATTGATGATATTTTCAGTGTTTCTCTGAATATTTTATTTTCATTATGCTATTCGTTTATCATTAGTGTTATGTAAGGTCTAAAAACGATTTAGAGTATTAGTATGTTATTATCGCTCCCATGTGAAATATAATTTTTTTGCATGCTATGAAGTTGCTATATATTTAAACTGGCTTAAATGCAGTTATTATTGTGCTTATTCTAATCTTGCAAAATCGCAGCAAACAAATGACGTTGTTTCGATGTCGCGGCGACGTTCTTATGACGTTGTATGGTTACTAAAATCTTTCATTAGCAAATGATAATATTTTGATAAAGGAATTTGTAAAGTACCTCTTCAGAAATTTAGCATCTTTGGCACTTCTTGTTTTGCTGTTCTTATTATTACTACTACTACTACTACACTACTGCCGCTCGAATAATCAGATAACTTAAGAACTCTTATCATATTAATTTTACAGAAGAACTATCCGTAGTCCCAGTTAAAACATTAGACACGGCTTCTTCAGAAGGAAAAGATAAGACAGATAACATCCCTGACGTAAATAAAACTGCAGAATTGAAAGCTGGCCAACATGAATCTCAAGAAGATTCAAAAGATAAACATAAATTGGATGAGGAATCAAACAAGAAACAAGAACCCGATCCGGATGTAAAAGAGAAACATGAAAATGGTGAGGAAGAAAACGAGAAACTTGAGTTAAAAGCGGATGTAAAAGAAAAACATGAAACCGATGATACCATAACTGAAGATCTCGAATCAGACAAATCTTCTGAAAAGAAACCTAACACTGAAGAAACCTTAATAGACAAAAAAGATGCAAGCAAGTCTACACAGGGCAAAGAAGAATCAGATAAATCCATAGAAGATAAACCCGAAGCAACCGAACAAAACGCGCAATCTGATACAAGCATGGAGGAGAAATCTGATACTAGCTTAGAGGTAAAGGAGGAGAAGCAGAAACCTGATGATGTTATAAAGGAGACAGATAAATCTAACGAAACAATACAAGACGGGCATGAATCTAAGAAGATAACAAAGGATGTTCATGAATCTGATACTGAACTGGGACCTAACATTTCAGAAGAAGCTAAAGATTTACCAAAATTGCAAGAGACCGGTGAAAATAATGTGGCTAAAACAGAAACTTCAACTGACAATTCTTCAAAGAATGATGAAAAAGATTCCCAAGGAACTAATAAAGACAACGAAACAAAAGACAGTCCAAGCGATGAAGTAATAGCGGCAAATGATAGTACGTCTAGTGAAAAAGCTGAAACAGTAAATAAGACTAAAAGTAATGATAAACCTATAGGTACATCAGAAAATATTTCAGAGGCAACAAATATTTATGAGACTCAGAAAGTGCCAAAATTTATTTCACATCCAAAATCTCAATGGGTTCTATTACGATCACCTTTAGAACTAACGTTTGCAGCGGAGAAGTGCCAAGATCTGACAGTGGCTTGGTATAAGGACGGAGAAAGCTTAAAAGATGGTGAGTGATTTATATTGTTCCAGTAAAATTAACTTAAACACACAATAGCTTTTACTACTGAGCGTTCTAAGGCGATGGTTCCTATGTTGTACGTCCTTTATGTGGTCTTGCGGCTGCTCGCTCTGGCACTTTTTTTCGAGTTTATTTTTGTTTGTTACCTTATTGTTGTGTTTACGGGGTCCTGTTAGGCATTGTGATCACTTCTTTGATGAGAGATTCATTCATCACGAAAACGTGCCTGTACGATTTTGAACCCCTTAAACCCAGCTTTTATAAAGTAAAACTGTGGTTTATGTTGGTATACATTATCTTTCTTATTTTTTGCTTAAAATCATAGATTGTGCGTACACGTTAGAACCGCCTCGCCGGCGAGGCGGTTCTAACGAGTGCCCTTGAGCATAAATATGAACAATATCAATTTTTGTTTGTTTGTTTGTTTGTTTGCAAATTTTTAGTTTTTGGAGGTGAAATTTTCTATATATTTGAATAGGCGTGTTTTCGTAATGTGTAGTTTGTTCTTTTCCTCATATTTGCCATTGGTAGGCTATATTCTGGTGAAAGTTGCTCTTTCTGGATATCACCTTTAAAATTTTATTACTGCTTTATAATAATGCTAGGTAGCTCTTGGATATTTATAAAAGAGTGTAAATACAGAAGTACACAAACTGACCAACTTAAATTGCACTGACATTGAGGAGTATACTGGATGCTTTAAGCTTTATCAATATTTGTCCATATTTTAACATAACGTGAAGATTTGATTTAACCAAGGCAGTTTTGGTGTTATTGGTTGTTTGTGGGCCTTGTGACTGCCTGCATTAGGATAGTAAAGAACGTGTTCTGAAGCAACAATCACAGAACATAGCCCACCAATGATATCAAGTGGATGGTTTCGTGTTTTGTCCTCTCTGTTGTATTATTGTTGGTTTTGGTGGGTCCAGTCTAGCATTGCGATCACCTCGATGGAGAAGGACTTGAGTACTTTTCACTGTGAGCTGTCCGTTGTAGATTGTTACTCTACAGCTTGGTGCCATTAGTAGGCTATGTTATATGGTTGTGGCTCTTCCTGGACATGGTAGTTACTGTTGATTGATACCAGTAATGAAATTTGCAACATTAGCACTAGCTTGACCGATATTCTATTTTTTTTTTTTTTTTTTTTTTTTTTTTTGTTTGTTTTTCAAATTATTTCAAATGGGCTCAATGAGCCAAAAGGACAAAACAAAATACAAATTAAACTATGGTGAAGAAAGTACACTTCTAAAATACCGATTTCGATTCAACGGAGTAAACTGAACGGATATAGTTTTACCACAAGCTAGCGTTATTTCCATACCATATTCTTATTTAAATGGAAAACCGAATATATTCAGATCAGCACAAATTAACATTTAAAGATATGAACGTCGTCTATAGTTGATCTGTTAGTTTTGCACATGTAAAAATATACAAATGGTGGAACTATTAAGATTTGATTACCGTTCAGTATTAGAATATATTTACACCTCGGATGTGTGCTAAAAATAATCCTTTGGAACATGTCCGTAATAGAACATAACGTGACTGCCATAAGGCAGGTTACTTGCACGGTTGTTCACCATTGTCCATCCAGTCGTGACTGAAAACTAGCTCCCAAGCTGAACCTCAATCTGAATGATGATTTCTTCCAAATTCTGTACTAGATTGTTGGTTTGATTACCGATGTCTTTGGTTGGTCTATCGCTGTCCCACAAATGGGTTCCTCAAACTCTGTGTTATGACTTCTACCTCACTATAGTGTACTTAGTATTTCTGGCTATGTGTGACCATTAAATCTATTACGGGATTTCAAACTGTTATATGAGGCCACCGATGGAGCCTATTTGGCCGAAATTAGCTTGTTTGTCCCAGAAAACTTCGACACTTAAGCAGTTGTCATTTTGGTATGTGTTTATTGCTCTCAAGGTTCATTCCTTTTCGTGCAACTTTGTTTCATCATAGTTATGTTAGTTATATTCATGTGTTTACATAGGCTGAGTAGGAATTTCTAGGCAAAACAAACAATTATGTATAATTCAAATAATATTGGGATCTAGGGTGAAAGGATCCTGTAAAACGGGTTGACCCCGTCGCCGGCGTTTTTAGTTCGCTTGTACGAAGTACAAGGAGAGCTATTGTAGTCACCCCGGTCGTCCGCTGCGCGTGCACGTTTGCGTTCCTATTCCCGTCACACTGTGTTAAAGTTTTTCAAATGCTTATATCTCAACAGTCACTTACCACAGACCAATTATATTTGGAACATGGGTGCTTGGGAGGGTCATCTGCGATTTCATATGAACAGACCTGTGGGTTCATGCTCTGTGGTGGGGCCAGGGGTAAAAATTTAGGACACCTTTGTAAAATGCTCTATTGCTGTGTTTAAGTTTTTCATATGCTTATATCTTAGTAGTCAGTTGTCAACAAGCATTCATATTCAGAACTTGGGTGCCTGGAAGAGTGGTCTAAGTGTTCATAGGTATCAGCCCCTGGGTTAATGCCCTTGGGTGGGGCTAGGGTTCATAATCCAGGACACTTTTGTAAAGTGTTTAGTGCATTTCTGTTATGCTAGCATTGTAAACACATCCTAGGTAATACATCAGTCAATCTTGTGAAATTGCTTTAAGTACCATTAGGTGAAGGTCATGGTGAGCTATATTTCCCAGTCCAGTGACCTTTTTTTGATGGTTCAGTGCTTTTGCCTTATATTTCTAAGACTATTTGATGGAGAAATGGCATACCTTGGATATTAGTTCCATGTGACACAAAGAGTGACCTTAAAATATAATTAGGTCAGTGTGACCTATATTCATTGTCCAGTGATTATGCCTCATATCTCCAAGACTATTTGATAGAGAAATGTCATACCTTGGGTATTAGTTTCATGTGACACCAAGAGTGACCTGAAAATATATGTAGGTCAATTTGACCTATATTTCATGATACAGTGATTATGCCTTATATCTCAAAGACTATTTGATAGAGAAATGTCATACCTTGGATATTAGTTCCAGGCGACGAAGTGTGACCTAAAAATATAATAGGTCAGTGTGACCTATATTTTATGGTTCAATGATTATGCCTCATATCTCGAAGACTATTTGATAGAGTAATGTCATACCTTGGATATTAGTTCCATGTGACACGAAGAGTCACCTCAAATTATATGTACGTCAGTGTGACCTGTATTTCATGGTCCAGTGATTATGCCTCACACCTCGAAGACTATTTGATAGAGAAATGTCGTACCTTGGATATTAGTTTCATGTGACACTAAGAGTGACCTCAAAGTATATGTAGGTTAATTTGACCTATATTTCGTGGTCCAGTGATAATGCCCAATAACTGGAAGACTATTGATAGAGAAATGTCATACCTTAGATGTTAGTTCCATGTGACACGAAGAATGACCTCAATATATATGTAGGTCATTGTGACCCATATTTTATGGTCCAGTGATTATGCCTAATATCTCGAAGACTATTTGATGGAGAAATATCATACTTGGATATTAGTTCCATGTGACAAGAAGAGTGACCTCAAAATGTATGTAGGTCAGTTTGACCTATATTTCATGATCCAGTGAGTATGCCTTGTATCTCGAAGACTATTTGATATAGAAATGTCATAACTTGGATATTAGTTTCATGTGACACTAAGAGTCAACTCAAAGCACATGTAGGTCAATTTGACCTATATATCATGGTCCAGTGATTATGCCTTATATCTCGAAGACTACTTGATAGAGAAATGTCATACCTTGGATATTAGTTCCATGTGACACGAAGAATGGCCTCAAAGTATATGTAGGTCAATGTGACCTATATTCCATGGTCCAATGATTATGCTTTACAGTTGATGACTATTCGATGGAGAAATGTCATACCTTAGATATTAGTTCCATGTGACACGAAGAGTTACCTCAAAATATATGTAAGTCAGTGTGACCTATATTTCACCGTCCAGTGATTATACCTCTTTCCTCGAAGACTATTTGATTATGCCTTATAGCTCAATGACTATTTAATGGAGAGATATCATACCTTGGATATTTGTTCCATGTGACATGAAGGCTGACTTTAAAATATATGCATGTCACTGTGACCTATATTTCATGGTCTAGTCATTTTTGCTATATTTTGAAGACTATTTGATGGAGAAATATCATACCATGAATATTATTAGTTCCATGTGACACTAAGAGTAACCTTAATATATGTAGGTCATTGTGACCTCCATTTCACAGTCCAGTGATTTTACCTTATATCTCAAAGACTATTTGATAGAGAAATGTCAAACCTAGATTTTAGCTTCCATGTAACCCGTTGATTGACGTAAAATATATATCTACGTCAGTGTGATAGTGTGTTCTATATGTTATCACTCAGTGATTTTGTCTAATAACTGGAAGACTATTTGATGGAGTAATTTCATACCAGGGACATTAGTTCAATATGATGCGATGATCAACCTCAAAATATACCTAGGTCAGTGTTCCATGTAACACATAGATTTGCATTAAAATTTATAGAGGGATGTGTGATTTATAATCAGACTCACAAAACTTATTGTATTTGGAATAGAATCAAATAAAAATACTAAAATCAATACACCTTTTGACGTGTTAATGCCAAACCATAGGTAGACAAGGCGCAAGCAGGCGAGCTATGCTGTCATGCGACAGCTCTTGTTTAAACCGCTGGTCGTTCTTAGGAGGTGATTCTGATATTTGTTCAAAGTATTACTTTGTGGTCTCTGGCTGCGAAAGTTTTTTCGTTCCATACTGATTGCTGCCTTGTTATATAAATATTTGTACTTGTACTGTCTTATCTAGCCCGTGATCATTTCACTTGGGGAGAGGGAGCTGGTCAACGGCTCGTCTTTCGGGCTGTGTATGTTCCAGTTAATTCGTTCTTCCTCTTAGTACCGGAAGTAGACTGCTATCCTTGACAGCGGTACTTCCTGAACTCCATATCTTTTTTACTAAAAGCAGTGGCGTAGCCAGAACGGAATTATTTAAACGCACACTCAAGAAAAGAAGTCAAACATTCTCCCCAGTATGACTTCCAGAATATGAGCTACACTTTAAGGAAAGAATTGGCTCCCACCCAGCTAGCATTCTACGTAAATCTACATCGGGCCGTCATCGGCCCGTCAGCTACCTTGACGGGCCGATGACGGCCCGATATAGATTTACGTAGAATGCTGACTGGGCAGAGGGAGCCAGTCTCTGGGAGCCAGTCTTTTCCTTTATGAGCAGCCCCTATGATAAAGAAGCAAATTATTTTATTTTAGTCTATGTCTATTTATTGCAAATATTTTCGCACGCGTGTTACGCACATGGGTAATGTGCGTCATGAGCGATACACCTATGATCAGACTACAAGTAAGAAAAGATCTCCAGAATAGCGTATCATATCTTAAATTTTCGATTTATCTTAAACGAACTTTCATTTAGATTTAATGGCAATTAGGCACTGACAGAAGTGTACCTGGCCGTCACTCTATAATTAAGCTTCCCGTATGTTCATTGTACAGGAAAGTGGATGCTATTTTCACATCACCACCCGACTACTTACAACAGACGATGGTAAATACCTGTACCAGCGGGCACATGCCGTTTATTAAACGTCACCTCAACGTCGGTGCAATGTCATGCGACGTTGCATCGACGTTGAGGCGACTGTTAAAGCGTCATGTGCCCGCTGGAACGCTGCTAAAACCGTTTATATAACGTCGCCTCAATGTCGATGCAACGTCATGGCGTTGCATCAACATTGAGGTGACGTTGTTTAAACGTCATGTACCCGCTGGGACACTGCTGAAACCTTGACATATCTTGCTGCACTTTTTCATGTTGTAAATATATCAAGCATGAATTCCTTTGTGTACACATTTTCACATTCTGCTTACTGTATTCACGATTTGAAAAGAGCGGCATCCTTCAAATGTTGCTTTCAGACTTAAAGGAAATGGATACACTTTCAGGGGAGACAACTGTATGTAAACTGTTTTGACCTCTTCTTAAAAGGAGCCTGAAACAGAATCCGATTTTTGTTCTTTTCTCTGTTCGGTGTTTTCCAAGGATAACTTTTATAGATTTTAATTGACTTCACCGCAGCTGGTGTAGAGTACCGTGTGGCGGCCGTTATGTCTCTCCGTACTTAATCATAGAGCAATTTTATATTTATTTTCCTTGGGATCATCGAGAGTGTGATATCTTAAAAAATGTACATCACGAAAACATACCTAAAATATTTTGACCTCCTCAAACCCCACTTTAATATAGTAAAACTGGGGTTTACAGGGGTATACATTATTTTTCTTATTTCTGCTCGAAAACATAGATTGTGGGTACTCGTTAGAACCGCCTCGAGAACCGCCTCATCGAGGCGGTTCTAACGATTACCCACAACCTATGTTTTGAGCAGAAATATGAAAAATATCAGAATTTTTTATCTGAAAATTTTCATTTTTTGGTGCTAAATTTTTCAGTATATTTGAATAGGCATGTTTTCATAACGGTTGCTTTTGAGCCGGTATTAGGATGCAGCACGATAAACAGAATTCTGCCATATAAATAGTCTCAATGAAACGGAGTCCGATTTTCTTTTCTTTTTTTTAAGTATTTATGTATTCAGTGTTTCCAAGGCAACCTTTAAAGACTTTAATCTATTCTATAAGGAAATATTTTGCTCCGAGAAGGGTGCAGTTGTTTCCTTACAATTTAGATCCCTTTCCAGATGGGGACTTCGCGTGCAGTAAGACAAACAGGAAAAAAGTCACTAAAGTTGTTTAGTGTGGCAGAAATGGGGAAAATCAGTATCCGGTCCCCTAAGACCATCCACAAGTCTAAAACTGCTACAGTTTTTCTCCGACATGAAAAGCTTATACAATATGTCACAGTGCATGGGTGTATTAAATCTTTCCTAGTCGCTCCCTTAATCCTTTCAGCCCTACAAACCAAAACCAGATACTTATACAAATAGTGTAGAACCCGATATACAAACAGTGTAGAACCCGATGAGACGGCTCATTCAAAAATGACAGAGCCCACTTCAGAAACTCAGGGGCTAAAGGGTTAAGTAAGGCAGCAACAAGTTTGGTTGTCAGAAGTTGCAGGAGTTCAGACATTCTCGCTACGGGTTGTCTTCTGTAGAAATGTGAATGGATACACCCGTGAATGGATACACCGGAAAGATTTTTTCGACATTTTGCAAAGGGTCAACATTTTTTACAGACAGGAAGTTGCTTGTCTACAATTTGAAACCTTTCATTTTTTTTTTTTTTTTTCGTGAAGCAAAGCATTTGTCAGAGTGAGCATTTTTTTTTTTTTTTTTTTTTTTTTTTTTTTGGAAGAGTAATCCCGCCCGCTCCGAAAGTGAGAAAGGAAATATATATTGCCATGTCAAGAGTTATTTTTCATGAAGGAGTGTCTGTTCATTTAAATTATATGAGCCGTATTGAACTGAAAATGTGTTGAATGCATGTGCAAGTAGTGAAGGCAGAGATCTGTCTCATTCGTAGCAAGAAGATTCTCGTGTACCTGAGGCTCCTACAAGAAAAAAAAAACAGTGAATGCCTTTTGATCAGGCAACGCAATTGCTCTAGATAAGGCATTTTTTTTTCAGTAAAACAATTATTTAATGGGAAGGGCCCACAAACTTCAACTGTCACTTCAGTAAAAAGGGGTTACAGAGGCAAACATTTTGCTACAAATTTTATGTAAATGGGTTGAGCGGTTTAGGAGATCTGGTCTTTTGTACATTTCACAATAGCTTTCTATGGAGGCCGCCATTTTGTCAGTCATGTCACGTGACGAAATAAGAAAATCGCTAATTTCAAGCATAAGGATAAGTTGTTTTCTCTTAAAAACAGTAAATTTTCATTATATGCAATAAAAGGGATATAAATTCACTGAATTTATCTTGCATCCGAAAGACTGTTGTTTGATATTTTTGATTGTGAGTTTACTCACACCCACGCTCTGGACTCACATTACCATTTTATAACTTTAGTAATGATTGGTCGATTTTCATGAAACTTTTTGCAAAATGCTAAGCTACCGGTCTTTCTTCCAGACTACAAGTAATAGTTTATGGGCCCTTCCCTTTAATACATTTTTTTTTCTTATTTCTCCACAAATGAGTACCCACAACATATGTTTTCGTGGAAAAATAAGAAAAATATTATGCACATGGGTACCCCTAATGATACCCGCATGTGCTGTTTGCATATGTGTTAAATTTCGATTATGTGTGACACGGTTTATTTGCACGTATTTCGTGTTCTTCACACCTGGCTTATAAGGCTGACTTCACATTGCTTGGAGGCATATAGGGTGAAAGAATCACCTGCAAGGAAAATTCTCTGTCTCTCTCTCTCTCTCTCTCTCTCTCTCTCTCTCAATTACGCGCAGGTCTTTCTGGGCAAAAAAAAGAAAACGGTACGCCATACATGCCATAAGCTGTTGACAGACATCTGTGAGATTTTGCAAATTTTTAGGGGAGATTTGATGAAATTCTGTGAGATTTTTATGAAAATCACTTTCAAGCTTATATAAGTAAGTTAAAAACCATTATTTTAATGAATTAAGCTTGGGATAGCCATGCTAATGTGTGGTTTATTTTTAGTTCTTCAAAAAGTAGCTTATTAAATGGTATGAAAATTCTGAGATTTGAAAATCTTATGGAAAATGGGGTCCAGAAGGGCCTAATTTCTGTGAGATTTTGTCTCACAGTGTGAGGTATGGCGTGTATGGTACTCAGCAATGTGGATAAAGTGTCTTGCTCGCTGGGGTTGAAAATGCTAACTCGATCTTGAATCCGACGCTTTACCACTGCATCATACGCTCCACGCTAAAAATAATGCTGACCAGAAAGTAACTGCCTCCCTTCTCAATGAGGTCCACCCTAAACGTAAAAAATGCTTTCTTTTAAATGTAACTCCGTTTCAGAATAGAAAATTATACCTGCGAAGCATATTGTCTGCTGCCCCTTCTGAATACGGCGACAATGATCCACAACGTCAGGAATTGTACCTTCGAACATGTGCATCAAACGAAGACTCAGATCAGCCTGCGCATCCGCGCAGTCTGATCAGTCTTCGTTGTCCGCATGAAGAAACTTTGTAACCTTGGCTATCCAAAATGCGCCCAGTGAAGATTCTATTCAGACTGCGCGAATGCGCAGGCTGATCTGAATCTTCACTGGGCGCACATGTCCAAAATTTACGTTTTCTGACATTGCGGCTCCATTGCTTTCAGTTCAGAATGGTCTCTCTTTGAATAATTCCAACTCCTCCTCTTTATAAACATTTCACGCAATTTGATTGGTTGAAGGAAACGTTTTACGCTTAAAAAGGGTCCATCGCAGGAATCTGTCGGATCTGCTTTCCTTCCGTCGTCTCAAAAGATTAATATTTTTGGCAACATTTGTAACATGTTGATGACAAAGTTGACATTATAAGGAACGAATGATTATTGGCCCCCCACCTTTTCGAAGAAAAGCGAGGGAACATACCCAGCTAGCATTCTTTATAAATCTACAGCTGGCCGTTATCGGCCCGTCAGCTACCCTGACGGGCCGATAACGGCCTGCTATAGATTTATAAAGAATGCTTACTGGGTATACCGTTTTCGGTTTTCCGTGATGCGTATTTCGTGGACCGAAAGTGGTACCACTCACTAGTGATTTCATTGCCCCTATCTAGGCGCTGTGCAGGAGAGATCAAAGGCATGCCATAAAGAGATGATTGCGAAATTCCAGCTGCGGCTTGTAAAGAGGCCTTCTGAATGTAAATAAATTTTGTATAACTATTATCGCACCCCGGCTGATATTATCGATATAAGCCACGGATTAGATCAGTAAGCCAGTACTAAGTCCCCTATGGGGCTTCTACCTGTTCATCGCATATTGACAGATACTAGGTTTTGTTAAGCCCAGGCTCATCAGTTATAAGACTAATGTCTTATGTCGTTAAAGCCACTAATATTTGTATCTTTTTTCAGATCGGTTCCAGATGGTTTGGGAATAGACCTAGTTCTGGAAGAACCTGAAGCCTACATTTGCCATGAAAAACTTTCCCAGCCATAAGCACAACAGAGCTACTCCAACCAGAGTTAGATCTTCCATTAACGAGAAAATACCACCATCCTATATCCAGTAATGTTGTAGTCCGGTAACATTGCGCACTTAAGGAAGTTTTTGTTGTTGTTTTACGTAGACATACCTAAGGTGGAAACGTTGGTTTCCAAATGCTGAAGAGATACGTTTTCATGCAAACAAAATAATTTAGGAAATATGAATAATTGCAACAATAATACTTTGAATCTAACTACATGACTGAAATTGCTTTGGCGATTTTGTCGCCAAATATTGTGCATGGATAACTTCTAATCCTTAAACTATGTCATATATACATGTACTATCTTTATGCTTTCTTATTATGCTTTGTGTACCTCAAGGACGTTAAAAACATTTTGAATAGAAAACTGTTGCACATAACACAGATGAAAATTAGATTTCCATTCGGAAGTTTTCAGACTTTTCCATCAAACTACCTCATCTAGCAGCTCATCTGATTCTACCACCAGTACGACTAGCTCTATCATAAACTCTCTTAATCTAAATCACCACCTATCATTTGTTCATTATAATGACCAGAGTATTACTTCTAAATTAGATGTTCTGTACACAGAGCTCTTAGACTTTGATATACTAGCTTTCTCAGAAACCTGGTTAAGTCCAGCGATATCGACTGAAGACCTCTTATTGCATTCGTACGGTACCCCAGAACGTAAGGACCGTGAAAGAGATAGGTATGGCGGTATCATGGTATATATAAAAGAGGGCATTTACTATAAACGTAGATATGATTTAGAACCACGAGAAACTGAGTGTATATGGATAGAACTCATAAATAAACATAAGCATGTATTATTCGGCATTTTCTACAGGGCACCTAACTCGGACGCGCTTTACTATTCCACAATAGAAGATTCGTTGCATTTAGCTGTAGATACTGGCATAAATGATATAATAGTGACTGGCGATTTTAATTACAACATGCTTACTTCACAATCATCAAGGAAAATTGAGGATCTCTGTAGACAATTTGCCCTATTCCAGACAATAAATCAGCCAACACATGTTACTGAAAATTCCTCATCCCTTCTTGATTTAGTTCTCATTAGTAACAAGGATCATTTGGTAACAAGCGGAGTGGGAGACCCTTTTCTTTGTCAAGATAAGCGTTATCACTGTCCAATATATGGCATATTTAAATTTTCTAAACCAAAACTGCAATGTTATAAGAGACACATTTGGTCTTACAATCAAGGTGATTATAATCTTTTAAGAGCCAAAGCAGCAGCTACAGACTGGGAAGCCTTAAAAAATTCAAATATAAATACCTATGCCCAAAACATAACTCAACACATAATTTCAATCGCGAAAGAATGCATACCTAACAAAATCGTCACTATAAATACTTCAGACCCACCCTGTATCACCACAACTATCAAACGCTATATTCGGAAACGTAAAAGAGCTTATCGTTAAGCAAAATTACTCAACACTTTTACAATTTGGGCCAAATTTAAAAAACTGAGGAACAAAACCAATTCTATGATATGCAAATCAAAAACCAAATTCTATGATGATATTGCAGAGAATCTAAAATCAGATTCTTTGACTTCGAAAGACTGGTGGACTACACTCAAATTTTTTATATCTCCAAAAGCATCATCCACTATCCCACCCCTTGTAATCAATGGTTGTATTTTTAATGATGATCATGATAAGGCTCGTGTTTTGAATGAATTTTTTTCAAGTCAATCCCTTCTTGACGACAGTAATGCCGTGCTTCCTGATTTAACGCCACATGCAACCAACTCAGTACTTGATACTATTATTATAACGCCACTAGAAGTTGAATCGTCTCTCAAATCCCTTGACACTTGCAAAGCTTCTGGTCCAAATGGTCTAAGTAATCGCATCCTCAAAGAATTATCTAAAGAACTCTCTACTCCCCTCTGTTCACTGTTCAACTTATCTTTAAGCACAGGAATACTTCCGATTTCATACAAAGAAGCAAACGTTTGCTCTGTTTACAAAAAAGACGACCCTTCATTAGTCAGTAGTTACCGACCTATATCACTACTTAATTCCGAGGACAAGGTATTTGAACGAATAGTTTTCAAACATTTATTCAATCACTTACAAGACAATAATATACTCACACCTCTACAGTCTGGGTTCATACCAGGCGACTCTACTGTAAATCAACTCACTTTTCTATACAATACCTTTTGTCAAGCTTTGGACGCTGGTAAAGAGATCAGAGTTGTCTTCTGTGATATAAGTAAAGCATTTGATAGAGTGTGGCATAAAGGTCTTATTCACAAACTCGAAGCCGCTGGTGTTACCGGAAAACTCCTCGCCTGGTTTAAGAACTACTTATATGACAGAAAACAGCGTGTAATACTACCTGGTGTTAGTTCCGATTGGTCCAAAATTCTAGCAGGTGTGCCGCAAGGCTCAATTCCTGGCCCATTATTATTTTTGATTTACATAAATGATATTGTAAACGAAATAGGTTCTAACATTCGGCTCTTTGCTGATGATACTAGCCTTTTTATGATTGTTGAAAACCCTATAACATCCGCCAAGCAGCTTAATGCAGACTTAGTCAAAATTCTCAAGTGGGCTGAAACATGGCTTGTGTCTTTTAATCCAACAAAAACTGAATCACTTCTTATTTCCCGTAAAATTAACAGACCTTTACACCCACCCCTTTATATGCAAAACCAACAAATAACTGAAGTCGAATCTCATAAACATCTAGGACTTTACTTTTCAAACAATTTAACTTGGCACAACCAAATTAATTATATACCAAAAAACCAAACTGGTAGCAACACTTAAGAAGTTCTATGGGAGACATCATGATCTAGTCAATCCCTACAATGTGGCAGTTTCCAGAATTGTTTCTGATGTTTTTGCCAGTGACGCACCATAAGTAGACTTCCCAAATCCCGGACATACGCTTCTACCGATATTTCCTTCGTTCAGGCCCATGGGCATGGTGGGCGAAGCTTGCTTACCAAGTAATGCTTACTATCCACGGACGCCTGATTACACCCTTTGTTCTGGGGTCCATGTCTGTTGGTCTGAACATTCTGATTCGTCATTCGTTTATGGATTTATGATTTTGAATTACGGCTTTGGTACCATGACCGCAACTACTTATATACTTGAGAAGGCCTGGAGAAGAATAAATGTCATGAGAAAATTAAAGTTTAGATTAGACAGAAAGTCACTTGAAGTAATATACACATCATTTATTAGACCAATCCTGGAATATGGTGATGTTGTTTGGGATAACTGCTCTCAATACGAAAAACAAGAAATTGAAAAAGTACAAATCGAGGCAGCTAGAATAGTTACTGGTACCACCAAATTGATTTCTTTAAACTTACTGTATATTGAGGCAGGATGGGATTCACTAGAAAAAAGACGAAAATACCACAAACTTACTCTTTTCTACAAAATGATTAACAATAAATCTCCTTCCTATCTCTCTGATCTAGTTCCCCAGTCTGTCAATTCCATTTCCCATTATAATCTACGGAACGCAGATGATCTTGAATCTGTAGCCTCAAGAACGAATCAGTATTACAATTCATTCTTGCCATCGGTAGTTAGAGAGTGGAACGACCTAACTAACGATGTTAGACAGTCAGACTCCCTTCGTTCGTTCAAATGCAATATTAACAGGGAACGAACTACAGTTCCGAAACATTTCTACAGTGGCACAAGGAAAGCACAGATACTGCACACACGACTTCGTACAAATTGTAGTTCACTAAATAACGATCTCTATTCAAAAAACTTAACTGATTCTCCATTGTGCCGCTGTGGATCTGTGGAAAATACCAAGCATATTTTCCTTCAGTGTACGTATTATAACGAGAAAAGAACAACGCTATTAAATTATGTCGCCCAGTACCAGACAGTAACGCTCAAACTGTTATTATTTGGAGATGTTACACTCCCTCTTGATATAAACATATCTATATTCAATAAAGTTCAGAAGTACATATTAGATACAAAACGGTTTACATAACTCTTAACAAATGTGTTGTTACATAGTCAGGAATGCGATGGTACTCAATATTTTAATAGAACAAACCCCCGAAAGTCATGTTGTTACCGGTGCACAAACCCTAAACCCCTTCCTCTGCCTCCCGAAAAGCAAAATTCCAATTCACTTGTTGTCATTCTGTACATTTCCATCTTGTAATTCTCCTTATTTTTTCTTTGTCCAAAATTCTGACATCATATTAACTCAATAAACATTAGAGTCTACTCTCATTGTCTCAATCATCAAGGACTTGACTTGGTCAATATTGGTTTGCGATATCAGCGTTTGAGATAATGTGAATGGACTGTAATTGCTCCATCAGGGAATTTATTTCTCCTAATATTTCATAATGGACCATGTTAATTTGTTTTCTTTCACTCAAAACTTGCCATATACTTACAATGTAGACTTTGTATGGAGAAGAACTATATAAGCTTGTATGCTTCCGTTCTAATCCTGTATTTTATTGTTTACAATATTGTAGTTTAAATTGATACTTTTGAATAAAATATGTTTAAACCAAATGCCAAATAATAATAATAAAAAAAAAATCCGCCAAACTGGATAATTGGCACATGTATGTGAACTTTTACTATGACAATTAAAATGACATGCATTTGTTTAAGAAATGGTAATACTGAAAGCCATCTACTTTGAAAGGCAGCCTATAGGTGCCGGGTGCGCAAGGTTCATGGCCGCGCAATGTTACCAGACTCGATTGTACTAATATTCTGGCAGGCAAGCAAAGTGAGGGTGCACTGAAGATCAGATGTGTATTGAAAATATTGCAGTACAGTGGTGAACACAGATTATATTTCAGTGGCTATAAACAAGTATGCTGCAACCTCTTTATAAGTTGGGTCAGTAGGAGATGATTTCAGATATAAAACGGTTTAAAGATGTACCACAAGTGTTGTATCCAAACAAAACTGTATAGATTATAGTTGAAAAATGACCATTTAAGGTCATTTTTCTATAAAATCTGTATATTTTTGTCTGGATGCAACACTTTTTAGTGTTTGTAGCCAACAAAATACATTGATTATGTAAAGAAATGACCATTTATGGTCATTTTTCTATATAATCTATACATATTTGTACATATGGTCATTTTCTATATAATCTATACATTTTTGTTTGGATACAATGCAACTGTTTCTCTCACATGGTTTTTGCTTTGGATCCCAGCAAAAGTGTTATAAAGAGGTTGTGGTATATCTTTTTTGCCCTGAAAACTCTGGTTCATCTGAAATTCAAAATAGGCTCAGAATAAGACAGCAGTAGTAGTCAATAACCAGTAAGCTGAGATGAGATTCTGACCCTTAACCGTTTCATCCCCGTGTTTCTGAAGTGGACTTGTCCATTCTTGAATTTGGACAGGTCCACTGATGCAAATAGGGGCTTCATTCAGAAATCAAAAACCGAATGGCAAAGTATAGATCCTGATGAGAAAGCTCATTACCAGCCATCTCATCTGGATCTACACTGTTTGCACAGGTATGTTTTGGTCTGCCGGGCTGTAAGAGTTAACCCATTAATGCAAAGTGGACCCTGGACCTCAACTCTTTCAACAGGTCTATTTCCAACAGAAAAGGTATAAGATTACTTTTTATCCTTACCATGTTTTATAGAAATGCGTGTATTTAATGCAGTGTAAACCCTGATCAGATGCTGCATTCTGCAGCTTCTGATCTAGATCCACACTCTTTTATGGAAGGCTAGGCATAAATGGGTTAACATTTCATATTTGTGATGTTTTCTTCAGTCATTAGAACAGGAAAAAGAACTATATTTACCCAAAGTATTCAGACATACAGGCCCGAGCAAAAATTGAATACCCAGCTAAAAACACTATAAAATGCAAATTGAGAATGCCTTGAATTTCAGCAGTATCTGATCCAGATCCACAGTTTGCCACTTATCCAGCAGTTTTTATTGTTTGTGTTGAGGTTTTAAGGCCCATTCAACCCAATAGGGTCATGTCGAGCGGGGTCAGTTTACCTAACCACACATTTACTGGGCAGGCTTAGTCCTCTAAGCGGTTAACCAGTATTGTGCACATTCTTTCGACAGAAACTGACGCGCCCTTCTTGAATCAGTGGAAGGGAGAAAATGACCATAGAAAATATTTCATGATCAATCTCCACGAAAAAACGTTGCTGACCTCGGCAGGAGTTGAACCCGCGACCTCCTGGTCTCCAGTCGGACGGCGATCCAACTGAGCCACCGAGGCCGGCTAACCAGCAGTTTTTATTAAGGCTGGCTAATCAGAGCTGAAAACATAATCGATTATCAGTCCTGCTATTGTGATCCATAATCGATTAGTAATCACTGAAGATTTGGTCATAAATTTACCTGTCTGAGCATGACTCTTACCAAATGTTGTACTTTATTGTATCATGTATTTGGTCAGACAGGCCTGAGCAAACAGTGCAGACCCAGATGAAATGCGGCATCCCATCAGGGTCTACACTGTTTGCCACTCATCCAGCTATTTGAGACACAAGAAAAGGTAGTAAATTATACTTGTTCAAATTTTAGATAAAGTATGGTAAGGAGTTGAGGTGCCTCAATACTAAGGGTAAATACTGTAAAATAACAGACACAGACATCAAATGATCGATTATTAACAAATCTGTAATGATAATCATTTTTGTGGTATTTATCAATCAATTAATAGATTATTCGATTAATCGTGCCAGTTTTTATACACATCAACAGGTAGTAAAATGGTCTTGACAATTTAGCTGTTTTCAGTTTTGTGAGTGTGTTCATTTCTCACATGGTTCATCCCTTTTAGAATCTAGTTCAAATATCAAGACAAGTATGGTAAGGAAATAACCTGTCCTAATGTTTAGGGTAAGTACAGTAGACGGCTGATATGGAAAAAAGCCACATCATAATCTATTTATCATAGGGGCCATGTCAAGCAAAAAAGTACCTTCCAACATGCGCATTCGGATCATCCTGCGCATGCTCAAAGTATCATCCAGGCCTTTGCTTTCCATTCATACATTCTGTAGTATCCAATGATTCTGTTAGTGGACAGTGAAGGCCCAGATCAGCCCCCTTATGCCCAGACAGGTTTTCGCATGGGGGGCTGATATAAAAATGCCATATCATAATCTATTGATATTTTTCCGCCAGTTTTCCTTAAACCAACCTTAAGAGATTTGATACCCGACATAATTGATACATGTGACCTGCAGGAATTTGTGTTTGCCTGATGTATAACGGACTCATTTCTGTCTAAATTGTGTTGGATTAGTGTCAAACTGTGCAGATCCTAATAAGATTTTGATCTGGGTCTACACTGTTTGCTCATGTGTTCTGTCCTAATAATAGGGTAAATACTGTATAATGTAACTCTGTCAAATTGTTTGACTCCTATTTTTATTTAGTATTTCATAATAAATAACTTAGAAGATCACTTGATAAACAAATCCTAACCATCATTTCTCTCTTATATGCAATTTCATTAAATTTGTTCATTATTTCCATATTTTGTTCACAAAAGGACACAAAATAAAAATGAATGAACTTGTTTAATGAATGTCATGAAATGAAAACTTACATGACACACCTAATGTATGCATCATTGAGCTGCAATATCAGAAAGTGTACTTTCGGACATGTGGCCCAGCAAATATTCAAATCAGAATCTTCACTGGGAATATTTTGGATAGCCAAGGATGCAGTTTCTTCATCATCATGAAAACATACCTATATAATTTTGACCCCCTTGAACCCCACTTTTATATAGTAAAACTGGGGTTTACAGGGGTATACATTATTTTTCTTCTTTCTGCTCAAAAACATAGATTGTGGTTACTCATTAGAACTGCCTTGGTGAGGCAGTTCTAATGAGTACCCACAATATCTGTTTTGAGCAGAAATATGAAAAAATATCAGAATTTCTGTCTAGAAACTTTCAGTTTTTGGTGGTGAAATTTTCAATATATTTGAATAGGCATGTTTTCAGAATGTGCTGTGTGGATGCACAGGCTGATTTGAGTCTTCATTGGTAGAAGGTATGTTTTCTCACATTGCAGCTCATTTGTTTCTGTAACAAGGTCAATTATTATCGATATGTGTGTCCATATATTGGTAGCTCTGAATGACTTTGGTTCATGTCCAAAATGTATCAGGGGTGTTTTAACTTCAATAAACTTCAATCCTTTTTTCTGGGACTTGCTTGTTTTTACTCTCAACAGACATAAGAATCCTCAGAAACTGCTTTTACTGGAAATAGGGCACCTTAGCCTGTCTGTTAAAATACTTTGGGTAAATACTTTTATTAAAAGTTTTGACACTTTGCGAGACTATTTACCAAAACTTTTAATGATGAATGGACAGCCTGACAAAAAGTAGATACCCCACAGCATACTTCATATGCCAGGGATATTCAAAAGGGTAAAAATTTGGTTTATGTATTTAACAGAGTTGTTTCTGGAATGAGAGATGCAGTTTGAAATAACCATTCATTTTTGCTATCAGTTGTTTCATTTTATTACCAAATGCACAAAATAATGATTTGGTGTTACATCCATTTCAACATTACAGTTGACTTTCGTTATCTCAAAGTCCAAGGGTCTCCCTGAACACTTCGAGATATCCATACTTTGACATACCAGATTTGCAGAATTGAGGAAAAAATAAACCAAACAACTACATTTCACAAATAAACATGTAATTTGACTCATGAAATTACAGATATATTAAAAAAATTGTGGAAAGGAAATTTTCCACAATATTTTGTTACCTATTGTTAGATTTTCATGTTTAAATAGGGACCAGATCTTCACTTGGAGATAAGCAGTTATTCGAGATAAGCCAGATCAAGATAATGAGAGTCAACTGTATTTACATATGTCCTGCTTATGAAGAAAGGGTGATAACTGAAGGATCTGTGTAATGAAGTGGTGCCCAGTCATGAGCTGACATCCCGTTCATCCGGATTTGAACCATAAACCTTGTGATCCGAAGTAAGAGAGCTAACCATTTAGCCACCGAGATGCTTCATACCAGAATACAAAAATAACAAGCAAAATAAGGTGTTTGTTCTTTTATTATAGCAAATAAGAAGTGTCAATAACAACTGCTTATTAGATAACCCCTGCAAGCAAAAACAAAAAAAAACAAGAGCTGTCATAGGACAGCGTAGCTCGCCTGCTGGGTACATTTTATATTGTAACATTTTTATCATTAAGCCATATAATATAGGTCACACTGACCTAGATGTATTTGTATGTAAATCATTTTGTCACATAGATATAATAATCCAGGTATGACAATTCTCCATGAAAAAGTAATAAAAATAAAAGGCAAAATCACTGAAGCATGAAATATAGGTCACAATGACCTAGATATAGTAAGTGGTCATTCATTGGGTCACATGGAAGTAATATCCCAGGTGTGACATTTATCCAACAAATAGTATTCAAGATATAAGGCAAAATCACTGAACCATGAAATATAGGTCACACCAACAGAGATATATTTTGACGTCAATAATCGGGTCACAAGGAACTAATATCCCAGGTGTGACATTTATCCAACAAATAGTATTCAAGATATAAGGCAAAATCACTGAACCATGAAATATAGGTCACAATGACCTAGATATAGTAAGTGGTCATTCATTGGGTCACATGGAAGTAATATCCCAGGTGTGACATTTATCCAACAAATAGTATTCAAGATATAAGGCAAAATCACTGAACCATGAAATATAGGTCACAATGACCTAGATATAGTAAGTGGTCATTCATTGGGTCACATGGAAGTAATATCCCAGGTGTGACATTTATCCAACAAATAGTATTCAAGATATAAGGCAAAATCACTGGACCGTGAAATCTAGGTGACCTGGACCGTAAAATGTAGGTCACCATGACCTTCACTCTCTTACACTTAAACCGATGTCACATAGTCAGCTGATGTATAACCAGTTGTGTCTATAACCTGTAGGCATATAAGATTTTACAAATGTGTCCTAGATTTTGACCCCTAGCCCCACTCCAAGGCCCACCCTGAGGTATGAACCCAGGGGTATGTTCTTTTGGAATCTCAGAAGACTCCTCCAGGTACCCAAATTCTAAATATGAATGCTCTATGAGGAGTGAAAGTCAAGATATAAGAATTTGAAAAACTTTAACACAGTATTACAAAGGTGTCCTAGATTCTGACCCCTAGCCCCACCCAGGGGCATGAACCCAGGGGTTTATTCTCTTGGAATCTCAGAAGACCCTCCAAGGTACCTAAGTTCCAAATTTGATGCCTCTGTGAGGAGTGACTGTTGAGATATAAGCATTTGAAAAACTTTAACGCAGTGTGACGGGAACGGGAACGCAAACGCAAACGAAAACGCAAACGCAAACGTGGACGACCGGGGTGACTACAATAGCTCTCCTTGTACTTCATACAGGCGAGCTAAAAAAACATAATGGATGGTGAGACATACAGATGGACAACATGAAACCTATATTACTCCCAACCCCTACCACCAATATTACCCCCAACGGACAAGCAAATTCTTTTTTTCTAGAATAGACCCTTTTCTGAAATTGCCTGGTGTGCAGGAAAGCAAACAGGAAGTCACAAAAATTGTCTCCCTTGGCAAAAAATTACAAGAAATCTACCAAGTGTATGCAGTCCAAGTCCTGTTAAGATTTTTCTACTATATCACTTTACAAATGGAATGTCAATCTGCTTCATCGTAATCTTTCTCATCATCTTTTGGCTTTGGAATTGCCTGCAGCATTTTTACCATGGTCCTGAAAAAATAAAATTTCACCCTTAAGTTATAACTCTTAAAGTGCCAATCACAACTTTTTCAAATAGTTTTGTATTATTTTTCATAGAAAATAAATTGATATTTCATGTCAGTCACCTGCAGATGATTCACATGAAATGGCAAGACTTATTTTCTGAGAAATAAAAACAAATTTAAAATATTGTCTGCTGCAAACTTTGCTTGCTGCTTTAAGAGTTAAAGGAGCTATGTTGGTGTAGAAAATATCTGCAATCCAAGATCTTGACAAGCCATGCATTCCGATGCAAATTTGATCTAAATCAGATAAAAATATAAGAAAGTTGTCAGGATTTTGAAGATGTGAATACTGCTTTTTTGGGTGCCACCAGCTTGAATATTTAATTTGTAGGATTTATGATGTGCTTCAAGTGCCCAGCTACATTGAAAATCTAATTCAAGTTCAAGCCACAAAACCTTAATTAAATATGCAAAACTTAAATAAATAAGAGTTGCAAAAATATTTAACCTTTATAAGTGCGTCCAACGGGAACTGCAAAGCAGTTCCCCAAATCACAGAATGGTTCGGCGTGCAGATGCACTACTATAGACTTCCTATGTGACCAGTGATGTGTGGGACCAAAAATGTGATGGTCCAACAAATGCTTGGGTGGTTCGGTGCTTATCCCCAAAAACAATAAGCGTTTTGTGATTTGGTAGAAGCTACTGACATGACGGCCGTGCCGATAATAGCATAAAAACATCCAATAACGCCAAGTATTCCAATTGCAAGGGGTTGAAATCACGAGACTTATGACGTCAGCCTACAAAATATCCGATCGCAGCCATTTTGAATTTTGTCTCCACTTCGAATTTTATTTCTATCCATTCTCTGTCTATTTACAAGCTAAGCATGATTCGTTTTGTGCATAAGGTACACTTTGATGTAGATTTTTAGATAACACATAGACTTTACGCTTTTTTCACATGATAATCTTAAAAAACTTCGACACATGTAAGCAAACAATAGTATATTGTCATTGTACCTGTCATCGGCATACACTAGTTTTCGGTATTCGGAAAGCATGGCCCTTGCCCATCGGGGCCCGCAAAATAGATGGGCTGCCTAAAGCCTCCATGGCAGAGCTGCTAGTAACTAAGCAGGACCCGAATTCATGTGATCAGGCCAGGTAAAAGTCCCACAAATTTGGAGGCAATGTCTCTGAACTACTGATATACTGTTGACTTGGACGTTATATCGCAATTCATGCAGTGGATAAGAAGTCAAGCTTGGTCTGAAATCAAATTCAGTTAGATCTGACCAACCCACCTATGAAGCGTGATGATAATTTGGAAGCACGGATATAGGAAGCACCTATTAATCCATATTATTTGTATAGGCACTTATGGATTTTGCTTGAAAACAGAATTAATTTACATCTGAAAAACGATTTTAAGTTAATATTTTGAAATGTTAAGAACCTCATTACCTATCATCACGAAAACATGCCTATATAATTTTGACCCCCTTAAACCCCACTTTTATATAGTAAAACTGGGGTTTACAGGGGTATGCATTATTTTTCTTATTTCTGCTCAAAACATAGATTGTGGGTACTCATTAGAACCGCCTCGCCGAGGCGGTTCTAACGAGTACCCACAATCTATGTTTTGAGCAGAAATATGAAACATATCAGAGTTTTTTATCTGAAAATTTTCATTTTTTGGTGGTAAATTTCTCAGTATATTTAAATAGGCGTGTTTTCGTAATGTTAAAAATGATGGCACCTTTTATAATGGATTGGAAACCTTTTAACTGTCTTTAACTTCCTTAGTTTTTATCTGATTTTTAAACAAGAGGACCATGATGGTCCTATATCGCTCACCTGAGGAAACAGATTTGCATACTTAATGTTGAAGTTTCAGCCAAGTTCACTGCTCTAAAATTTTATGTATAAATTTTATAACCATGACGAATCATGACAGCTTGAACAAACTTGGTAGAGGGTAACCAAAGGAACATTCCTGCCAAGTTAAACTGAAATCGGTTCAGTGGTTTCTGACAAGAAGATATTTAAAGTTTTCTATTTAGATATAGAGGGAAAATAAGCCACACCCACTAGCAGGCATGTTTTTTGACAAATCAGGATTGCTTGAACATTCTTGGTAGAGGGTCACCAAAGCATTATTGAAGTTGGTCAGGAGGTATTTGACAAGAAGCATTTTAAAGTTTTCTATACAGATATATACCGAAAATAAGCGCCGCCCCCTGGAGGCCATGTTTTTTGACATATCATGAAGGCTTGAACCATCCTGGTAGAGGGTCACAAAAGCAACATTCTTGCCAAGCTACATTGAGCTTGGTCCAACAGTTTCTTACGAGAAGATTTTTAAAGTTTTTTATATAGACATATAGAAAAAAATAAGCCCTGCCCCGTAGCGGCCATGTTTTTTGACGATCATGACAGCTTGAACAACCTTGGTAGAGGGTCACCAAAGAAACATTCCTGCCAAGTTATATTGAAATCGGTCCATTGGTTTCTGACAAGAAGATTTTTTAGTTTTCTATATAGATATATAGGGAAAATAAGCCCCACCCACTAGCAGCCATGTTTTTTAACAAATCATGATTACTTGAACAATCTTGGTTGAGGGTCACCAAGGAAACATTTTTGCCAAGTTGTAATGAAATTGGACCTGTGGTTTCTCAAAAGAAGACTTTTAAAGTTTTTCTATATAGATATATAGGGAAAATAAACCCCGCCCCTGGCGGCCCTGTTTCTTGATGAATCATGACGGCTTGCATAACCTTGATAGAGGGTTACATAAGAAACATTTCTGCAATGTTTAATTGAAATCAGTCCAGTGGTTTCTGACAAGAATATCATTAAAGTTTTCTATGTAGATATACAGGGAAAATAAGCCCCGCCCCCTACCAGCCATGTTTTTTGGCAAATCATGATAGCTTGAACAATCTTGGTAAAGAGTCACCAAGGAAACATATCTGCCAAGTTATACTGAAATCGATCCAGTGGTTTCTGACAAGAAGTTTTTTCAAGTTTTCTATATAGATATATATAGGGAAAATAAGCCCTGCTCCCTGGCGGCCATGTTTTTTGACAAATCATGACGGCTTGAACAATCTTGGTAAAGGGTCACCAAAGAAATATTTCTGCCAAGGTATATTGAAATCGGTCCAGTGGTTTCTGACAAGAAGATTTTTTCAAGTTTTCTATATAGATATATAGGGAAAATAAGCTCCACCCCCTAGTGGCCATGTTTTTTGACAAATCACGATTACTTGAACAATCTTGGTAGAAGGTCACCAAGGAAACATTTTTGCCAAGTTATAATGAAATCGGTCCAGTGGTTTCTGACAAGAAGATTTTTCAAGTTTTTCTATATAGATAATATAGGGAAAATAAGCCCCGCCCCCTGGCGGCCATGTTTTTTGACGAATCCAAATGGCTTGAACAATCTTGGTATAGGATCACCAAAGGAACATTTATGCAACATTATATTGCAATCGTTCAAGTGGTTTCTGATAAGAAGATTTTTTAAATTTTCTATATAGATATATAGGGAAAATAAGCCCCGCACCCCCTGGCAGCCATGTTTTTTGATGAATCCAAATGGCTTGAACAATCTTGGTAGAGGATCACCAAAGGAACATTTCTGCAAAATTATACTGAAATCGGTCGAGTGGTTTCTAACAAGAAGATTTTCAAAGTTTTCTATATAGATATATAGGGAAAATAAGCCCCGCCCCCTGGCCGCCATGTTTTTTGATGAATCCAAATGGCTTGAACAATCTCGCAAGAGGATCACCAAAGGAGCATTTCTGCAAAATTATATGGAAATCAGTCAATGGTTTCTGACAAGAAGATTTTTAAAGTTTTCTATACAGATATATAGGGAAAATAAGCCCCACCCCCTGGCGGCCATGTTTTTTGACGAATCCAAAAGGATTGAACAATCTTGCAAGAGGATCACCAAAGAAACATTTCTGCAAAATTATATGGAAATCGGTCCAGTGGTTTCTGACAAGAAGAGTTTTAAAGTTTTCTATACAGATATATAGTGAAAATAAGCCCCGCCCCCTGGCGGCCATGTTTTTTGACGAATCCAAATGGCTTGAACAATCTTGGTAGAGGATCACCAAAGGAACATTTCTGCAAAATTATATGGAAACTGGTCCAATGGTTTCTGACAAGAAGATTTTTAAATTTTCTATATTGATATACAGGGAAAATAAGCCCTGCCCCCTGGCGGCCATGTTTTTTGACGAATCCAAATGGCTTGAACAATCTTTGTAGAGGATCACCAAAGGAACATTTCTGCAAAATTATATTGAAATCGGTCCAGTGGTTTCGGACAAAAAATTTTTTAAAGTTTTCTATATAGATATATAGGGAAAATAAGCCCTGCCCCCTGGTGACCATGTTTTTTGACGAATCCAAATGGCTTGAACAATCTTGGCAGAGGATCACCAAAGGGACATTTTTGCAAAATTATATTGAAATCGGTCCAGTGGTTTCGGACAAGAAGACTTTTTAAGTTTTTAATTAAAAAATCTATTTTTAGCTCCTGTGACCTAGCTACGCAATGAACCGGAACCATTTGAACAACTTTGAAAGGGGACCAACCGAGGATCATTCCTGTGAAGTTTGGTCAAATTCCCACAAGTGGTTTAGGAGGAGATGTTGTTTAAAGATTGTGGACAGATGGACATCCGGACGACGAGGACGGCGACGACGACAACGACGCCGCCGACGACGACAGACGGTGAGTGATCACAATAGCTCACCATGAGCCTTCGGCTCAGGTGAGCTAAAAACTTACATCAAAATGCATGACTGATCAAGCTCTTCCATCTCAGATACCCTCTTTACCAACCTTGCATTTCCCTTTAACCTTTACCGCTCCATGGGCAGATTCAGCAGATGACAAATTGGAGATATTTTTCCCAGAAAACAGTATTTGACATTTCAGCAAACTGTCTCCATTGGAGACAATTTGCATGAAATGTCAAAATCTGTTTTCTGGGAAAAAGTTCAAAATGTTGTCTGCTGAAAATTTTACCCAGATTGCTAAGCTTTAAAGAACCAATCAAAAAATTGTAGCAGACAATTATAGCTCTAGATAAGGCATTAATTCAACCAAAAATTCTTATTCCTTATTTCTAAAGAAAAAGAAAATGGTGTGGGCTATCATTAGAAGCTAAGACACTTCCAATGAGTACCAACAGCGCATGTTTTTAACCCTTGTCCTGCAGAACACAGACATACCCTGCCTTTGCAAACAGTGCAGATCCAGATCAGTTGGCTTCTGAAGCAGCCAACTGATCTGGATCTGCACTGTTTGCCATTAAGTGTGTGAATTTATATCAACAACCTGGATCAAGTAATCTGATTGGCTGAAAATTAGAAGTGGAAGTGGCATCTTAATTTATTCAGCATGACAAGGGTTAAGAAGAAATAAGAAAAATATTATGTGGATACCCCGCTCATCTGGAGCTAAAACGTACTTAAATATTTGTTTCGATTGTTCTGTGAAAATAAGGCCTGATGACAGTTCATGTGAATCATATGCTAGGTAGGCAATTCACACCTTATTTTCTCTGAAAAAAAACAAGAATATCGGTGAAACCGATGGATGCTCCCCGAACATGCAATAGTCGGAACAGGAAACATTATCCTAGATAAAGAGCGGTATACTGTGTATACTCACTGTACTTCAAAATGGAGTATCACAAAACCTGTTGGTGGACAGATAAGCTTGCCTGAAGGCACTGTCATACAAACATCAGCAACATAAAAGTTGGAATAAATGAAAGGAAGTGTTTGAATTTCTGCCAGTATTTGCTAAGAATTTGCGTGGACACGAACAGTACCCTATATATTCATGCAGAACTCATCAAAGGGCAATAACTCTTGGAAAAATCATCGAACCAGAACACGCAGGTGAATGTCGAACATGCTCAAGATATTTAAAAGCTGCAGTGACCTTGACATTGAGCCCAGGACACTGGAAATTGAAATTGCTTGAGATGTTATCATACTCAACATTTTTGTGAAATTATATTAAAATCCATCAATAAATCTAGGCACTAGAGCAAAAACAAAGTTTTTCTAAAAATAGCCACAGTGACCTTGACCTTGAGCCCAGGACCCTGAATGTCAAACATGCTCAAGATATTATCATACCCAACATTTGTTTGAAGTTATATCAAAATCCATCAATAAATGTAGGCACTAGAGTGTTGACAAATTCTTTTCTAAAAATAGCCAGTGACCTTACACTGCAGCTTTAAACAAAGTAGCATGACTCTGTGACAAATCATCTAACCAGAAAGATTGAACAATATGCGCATCCCCTATTGCTGCTTAAGATTCCATTAAAATTTCGTTGAATTTCTGCCAGTATTTGCTAAGAATTTGCGTGGACACGAACAGTACCCTATATATTCATGCAGAACTCATCAAAGGGCAATAACTCTTGGAAAAATCATCGAACCAGAACACGCAGGTGATATGCACATCCACCTTCCATACTTAATATTCCCATGAAGTTTCAATGAAATCCGACTAGTAGTTTCCGAGAATTCGCGTGGACACGAACAGTACCCTATATATTCATGCAGAACTCATCAAAGGGCAATAACTCTTGGAAAAATCATCGAACCAGAACACGCAGGTGATATGCGCATCCACCTTTGATACTTAATATTCCCATGAAGTTTCATTGAAATCCGACAAGCAGTTTCCGAGAATTTGCGTGGACAAGAGCGGGACGGACGCACGGACACACGGACGTACGGACGCACGGACACACGGACGCACGGACGCACGGACGAAGCGGCGACTATATGCTCCCCCGAAATTCTTCGGGGAGCATAAAAATACCAAAAAGTTTATAATATATAAAGTTTTCAAATGTTGCCTGCTGCTGTTCTAATCCATGCTTTAAAAAGTAATAAGAATTACAAAGTTGCAATGAATTCTATAAGCCATAGGCTTCCGTTCAGATCCTCATATATCCTGTATTTGTGTATTTGTGTTGTTCATCTATTGGAATTAAAATAAAATATCGTTTAAACCAAAGTTGCAATCATGTTTACCTGAGAAAGTGAAGGTGTGGTCTCTCTAAAATTGAGGATGAGCAAGAAATGTCAATAAGCAGTGTTTATAAGATTCCCACTGCACAGAAACCAAAACATTAAGAAAGGGTGAACACCCACAAACAGTTTACAGGGGTATAAATAGTACTTTGAACAGATTATTCACAGCTCCGGATAAGACATTTTTCAACCAAACTGTAGTGAAATTTTTATTTATTTATACACAAAAACTTAAGTTGTGAATATTCATTAGAATATTTTTCTTATTTCACCATGAAAATATATGTTGTGGGTACTCATTAAAAGTGCCTCAATGAGGCACTTTTAATGAGTACCCACAATATATGTTTTCATGCAGAAATGAGAAAAATATACCAATACTCTTCCATACTTTTTTTTTTTTTTTTTTTTTCACTGTGTGGGGCGGAGTAAGCTAGCTTGGTGACCATGATACACAATCAAGCAGGAAGATTATATATAGCCTGGACAGTTAATGAGATCAAAAACATCCAGATAATTTTTCTGTAACCTTGTCTCCCCTTTGCAAAATGATGACAAATTCCCTTAGGTGTCTTTGTTCACCTTAATCAGGCTGTACCATTTTTCAGATCAGTGTTCACAAAGAAGACCCATTAAAATTACTAAATTCCAGGGCCCAGTTGTTCAAAGCTAACAACGTCATTAGTTAACGATTCGTTAAAATTTGCATTGAGTGATACGCAAATATGCTGAAATTTTTTGCTGAAAAAATGTGAGTAGCTTTTGCAGTGCAAAAGCTACTCACATTTTTTCAGCAAAAAATATCAGAATATTGTACATTGAATTCGCTAAAACAGTTAACGAAATGATCCTTAACATGCTTGTTAAGCTAACGACGCTTTGAACAACTGGACCCGGATTTGTCCGTGTAAAAGGTGAGGCACTTTTAATGAGTACTCACAACATAGGTCTTTGTGGACAAATAAGAAAAATATTAAGTGGATCCTCCTCTCATCTGGAGCTATGCAATATACTCACGCTTCTGCTGTAAGTAAAGCTTCTATTTTCTTATAATGTCTTGCTTCTTGTGTTTCATTAGTAGCCTTCATCAGAGCCCACATAATAACCCCTATTCCCAGTCTGAAACAAACGAAAATTATTATAGGAATGACAATCATTTTTTGTGAATTTTATCAATGTGTAAATACAGATTAAGTCTGAAAGGCTTTCTGTTAAGTTTGTAAGTGATTTAGCAAGAATTACATTACAAGAATTCAGCAGAGGCGGTGTCGCACCTGTGGGGTTGGGGAGGTGGGGGGGGGGGGGGGGTGTCAAGATACATGCTGAGTGAGGATGTCAGGTTTGAAGGTTTTGAAGGTTTGAAGGCTCTAGCAACTATAGTTGAAATAGCAAGGGTTGACGTGAAATTTGTCAAAGTCACTGGAGCATAAAATATAGGTCAAGGTCACCAGGTCAAGGTGCGTGTTGAGTGATGATGTCAAGAGAAACACTATGCTAAGTTTGAAGGTTCTAGCAACTATAGTTGATGAGATCGAAAGGGTTTATGCATAATTTGTCAAAGTCACTGGACAGTAAAATATAGGTCAAGGTCACCAGGTCAAAGTGCGTGCTGAGTGAGGATGTCGAGGAAAAACACTATGCAAGGAATGAAGGTTCTAGCAACTATAGTAGATGAGAGCGTGACTATTCCCTCCTGGGAAAATTGGGAGAAGTTTGCTGCTTCTAGGGAGAAGTGCTTTCTGACAGAGGACACACCACAGAAGCATGACTATATTATAAGCTCATATGAGCCTTTGGCTGATTTGTTTTTCCTATACTTCAATATCGGACCAAACAAAAACAAAACAAAAATAAACAACCAAAAAAAAAAAAAAAAAAAAATGCTGCAAGAAATTTTTTTGTAAACCTTTAACTTGTTTAATAATGATTTTATTTTTGTTCTTCAAGGGAAGCTAAATCAGAAGAGTATTAAAAAAAAAAAAAAAGATCCAAAAAGAATTATGGATTCATAAAGATTTAATAATGGCAACCTTTCCTTGCAAATCTAATAAAAGAAGAAAAAAAATCAATATCTTGCCCATATGACCAAAACTTTAGTTATTTGTAAAAAATGCACACTATTTGCACACTATTACCTCTAAACAATATGCTGCGAAAAGTTTACAAAAACTTTCAAAGGGGCATAAATCTGCAAATATTTGGTGCACTGTAACCTCGAAATAATATGTGCTGCTTCACATCAGCGTGTAACTATTTATGAAGTTTCATCATGATCAGATGTAAACTTTAGAAGGATTTAGCCGGAAACAAAAAATTTAATAATAGAATTAATAGAAATTTTCAACGGGGTTTAACTCTGCTATTTGGTGGACTGTAACCTTGAAATAATATGCGCTACTCCACATCATGGGCTAACTACAAATAAAATTTCAGCTTGACAGGATGTAAACTGTAGGAGGATTTAGCCGGAAACGAAAAGTCAACTGAAATTTTCAAAGGGGCATAACTCTGCTAATATTTGGTGGACTGTAACCGCGAAACAATATGCACTGCACCACATCATGCTAACTGTACATGAAGTTTCAGCTTGATTGGATGTAAACTGTAAGTGGATTTAGCCAGAAACGAAAAATTAATAGAAATCTTCAATGGGGTATAACTCTGCTAATATTTGGTGGACTGTAACCTTGAAATAATATGCACTGCTCCACATCATGGTCTAACTATATAACAAGTTTCAGCTTGATCGGATGTAAACTGTAGGAGGAGTTAGCCGGAAACGAAAAAGTTTATGGACGGACGCCATACCCCGTAATATAATAACCGGAAATGAAAAGTTTACAGAAATTTTCTAAGGGGCATAACTCTGCAAATATTTGGTGGACTGTAACCCCGAAACAATATGCACTGCACCACATCATGGTCTAACTATATAACAAGTTTCAGCTTGATCGGATGTAAACTGTAGGAGGAGTTAGCCGGAAACGAAAAAGTTTATGGACGGACGCCATACCCCGTAATATAATACATCCCGTTTTTCAAACAGGCGTATAAAAAATGAAATGCATTTCTTACAATTCCAACTGGGTCATTCTTACATCAAATAATATTGGTAAAATAGCCCATTTTAGAAATATGTGTAAAAAAATAGTTCTGGGATTCCTGCTCATTGGACATCAAAGTATAAATGCCATTTTCAAATTGCTCTTGGCCAGTCAAATTGCACTAAATAATTGTAGGCCTGTTGGAAATACATGCAATAATACTTTGTATTTAAACAAGAGGCCCACGGGCCACGGTTCCCTCACCTGAGTGACATAGCCACTGCAGACATGCAGATGTTCCCAATAATATATGCAAAGATTCAGCCATAAGGCATCCTCGGTTTTGGAGACTAAGATTTTTAAATGTTTTTTCCCATACAAATGCATAGGGAAGCAAACTTGTACAACCAATATTTAGCAACTTTGGTAGACCCCCTGTCCCCGATGATTTAAGCAAAGATTCAGCCCCAAGGCGTCCTCGGTTCTGGAGGAGAAGATTTTTAAAGGTTTTTACCATATATGGGCATGGGGGCCATCTTGGTCAATGAACCGCGACCATTTTAGCACTCTTTCATTCCCCCAACCTAAAGAGGATCCATATGAAATTTGAGCAAAATTGGCCCAGAGGCTCCAGAGAAGAAGTTGTTTGAAATTCTAAATATTTTTCCCATACAAATGCATAAGGAAGCAAAATTCACCTCACGGTAAAAAGGTCAAATGTCAATGTACGACCATTATTTTAGCAAATTTGGTAGACCTCCAGTTTCTGATGATATATGTAAAGATTCAGCCACAAGACATCCTCGGTTTTGGAGAACAAGATTTTTAAATGTTTTTCCCATATAGATGCATAGGGAAGCAAACTTGACCTTGCCGTAAAAAGGTCAAATGTCAATATACAACATTTATTTTAGCAATTTTGGTAGACCACCTGTCTCCAATGACTTATGCAAAGATTCAGCCCCAAGGCATCATCGGTTCTGGAAAAGAAGATTTTTAAACGTTTTTACCATATATGGGCATGGCGGCCACCTTGCTCAATGGACTGCGACCATTTTAGCAATCTTTCATTCCGCCAACCTAAGGAAGCTCCATATGAAATTTGTGCAAAATTGGCCGAGGCTCCAGAGGAGAAGTTGTTTGAAATTCTGAACATTTTTCCCATAAAAATGCATAAGGAAGCAAAATTGACCTCACGATAAAAAGGTCAAATGTCAATGTACGACCATTATTTTAGCAACTTTGGTAGACCTCCAGTTTCCGATGATATATGTAAAGATTCAGCCACAAGGCATCCTCGGTTTTGGAGAACAAGATTTTTAAAGGTTTTTCCCATACAAATGCATAGGGAAGCAAACTTGACCTTGCCATAAAAAAGTCAAATGTCAATATACAACATTTATTTTAGCAATTTTGGTAGACCTCCCGTCCCCAATGACTTACGCAAAGATTCAGCCCCAAGGCATTCTCGGTTCTGGAGGGGAAGATTTTTAAAGGTTTTTACCATAAATGGGCATGGCGGCCATCTTGGTCAACTAACCGCAACCATTTTAGCAATCTTTCATTCCCCCCAACCTAAGAAGGCTCCATATGAAATTTGAGCAAAATTGGCCCAGAGGCTCCAGAGAAGAAGTCATTTGAAATTCTGAACATTTTTCCCATACAAATGCATAAGGAAGCAAAATTGACCTAACCATAAAAAGGTCAAATGTCAATGTACGAGCATTATTTTAACAACTTCGGTAGACCTCCAGTTTTCGATGATATATGTAAAGATTCAGCCATAAAGCATCCTCGGTTTTGTAGAACAAGATTTTTAAAGGTTTTTCCCATACAAATGCATAGGGAAGCAAACTTGACCTTGCCGTAAAAAGGTCAAATGTCAATATATGATATTTATTTTAGCAATTTTGGTAGACTTCCTGTCCCCGATGACTTATGCAAAGATTCAGCCCCAAGGCATCCTCGGTTCTGGAGAAGAAGATTTTTAAAGGTTTTTACCATATATGGGCATGGCGGCCATCTTGGTCAATGGACCGCGACCATTTTAGCAATTTTTCGTTCCCCCAACCTAAGGAGGCTCCATATGAAATTTGAGCAAAATTGGCTCAGGGGCTTCAGAGGAGAAGTCGTTTGAAAATGTTAACGGACGGTTGCACAGACAGACGGACGGACGACGGATGAAAAGTGATCACAATAGCTCATCCTGAGCATAGCTCAGGTGAGCTAACAAGAGCTCCGCAAGCGGAGGCATTATACACCCGTGGCAAGTAATAAGATGTAGCACATAAACTGACTCCAGTATAATTCAGTGCTCTGGATGTAAACTGTAAATTGGAAACAAAAAAAAACAAAACTTCAAAGGAGCATAACTCTGCTGATATTTGGTGAACTGTAACCTCAGGGTCCAAGCTGGCCCCAAAATTTAGGGAGAAATGACTTCTCTCTCCTTGGAAAATAGGGAGAAGTTTGCTGCATCTAGGAAGAAGTGGCTTCGGACGGAGGACGGACAACAGAATCATGGCTATACTATAAGCTCATACGTGCCTTTGACTGATATGTTTTTCCTATACTTCAATATCTGACCAAACAGTAACAAAACAAAAATAAACAACCAAAAAAAAAAAACATGCTGCAAGAAAAAAATTTGTAACGCTTTAACTTGTTTTATACTGATTTTTTTTTTTTTTTTTTTGTACGGTACTTCAAGGGAGGCAACTCAGAAGAGTATTTAAAAAAAAATCAAAAAAGAATTATGTTTATAAGTTTTGATATTAGTAAAGCTTCTTAATTCCAAATCATTTAATAAACTTGTTTATAAAGATTTAATAATGGCAACATTTCCATGCAAACCTAATAAAAGAAGATGAAAAAAAATTAATAAATAACTTGCCCATATGGCCATAATTTTAGTTATTTGCAAAAAATATACCTATTATAAAATAAAATTAGCACACTATTACTTCTAAACAATATCCTGCAAAGTTTACAGAAATTTTCAAAGGGGCATATTTCTGCCAATATTCAGTGTACTGTAACCTCAAAATAATATGGGCTGCTCCACACCATTGCGTAACTATTTACGAAGTTTCCCCTAGATCGGATGTAAACAGAAGGAGGAGTTTGCCAGAAACAAAGAATTTAGAAATTTTCAAGGGGTATAACTCTGCTAATATTAGGTGGACTATAATCTCGAAACAATATGTGCTGCTCCACATCATGGTCTAACTATAAATCAAGTTTCAGCTTGATTGGATGTAAACTGTAGGAGGAGTTAGCCGGAAACAAAAAGTTTACCTAAATGTTCAAGGGGACATAATTCTGCTAATATTTGGTGGACTGTAATCACTAAACAATATGCACTGCTCCACAGCATGGTCTAACTATAAATGAAGTTTCAGATTGATCGGATGTAAAGTATAGGAGGAGTTAACTGGAAATGAAAAGTTAACAAATTTTCAAAGGGGCATCACTCTGCTAATATTTGGTGGACTGTTACCACGAAACAATATGCGCTGCTCCACATCATGGTTTAACTATATACCAAGTTTCAGCTTAATTGGATGTAAACTGTAGGAGGAGTTAGTGGGAAATGAAAAAGTTAATGGACAGATGGACGAATGCCAGACCCAGTAACATAATACGTCCTGTTTTTCAAACGGGGGTATAAAACATTATTTTTCTGTGCCTCCGTCCTTTCCAGTTCATTGTCTGTCCATCTGTCCATCATGCTATCTCCTCATAAACCACTGGGAAGAATTCAACCTAATTTGCTACATCACTTCCCCTCATGGTAATGGTAAGCCATAGCAACATTATTTTTCTGTGCATCTGTCCGTCCGTTGGTCTATTGGCCGTCCATCTGTCTGTCACCGTTCACCTCCTACAACACTGGGCAGAATTCAACCAAACTTGCTACATCACTTTCCTCTCATGGTAAGGATGTGTGAGAGCAACATTATTTTTCTGCACATCCGTCATCCATCAATCTTTCCGTCACACTATCTCCTCCTAAACCACTGGGCAGAATTTATTCAAATTTGCTACATGACCTCCTCTCAAGGGTAAGGGAGTGCAAGGGCAAGTCCATCCGTCCATCTATCCCTCCGTCTTGATATTAGCAACATTAGCAACGAGTGTGAGGATTTGTGCTAGTGTGCCATTGACTGCTCATTCTAGTTTGTTTTTAAAAGTTATTTTTGGCATATATTAACCCAAATAACTACTTTAGACACAAAAGGATGGTCTTGTAGGATGGTCTTGTGAAGAAGTGTAAGAGTGAAATTTCATGCTTAAAAAGAAAATACTCAATCCTGAAAGCAGATTAATCCTGAAGTTTCCCATCCCTGACTTTTACATGTCTTGGGATGATAATGAAAGGCTCTGTGCAATGAAGCTTAGTCATGAGCTAAATTCCACCTCTAGTGGGATTTGAACTAGGGACATCATGATTCTAAGTCACATTACAAGAACATGCCTATTCAAATATACTGTAAATTTTACCACCAAAAAATGAAAGTTTTCAGATGAGAAATTCTAAAATATTTCATATTTCTGCTCAAAACATAGATTGTGGGTACCTGTTAGAACTGCCTCGATGAGGCAGTTCTAACGAGTACTCACAATCTATGTTTTGAGCAGAAATATGAAAAATAATGTATACCCCTGTAAACCCCAGTTTTACTATATAAAATTGGGGTTTAAGGGGGTCAAAATTATATAGGCATGTTTTCGTGATGAAAAGGCCTTAACCACTCTGCCATCCAGATGCTTCAACTTACCCAAGAGTTGATCCAATAAGCCCTCCTGAGATCATTCCTTTCGGGCCTAAGAACCATCTTACCATAGCACCAGTAACACCTGCAACAATAACAAACCATGTCAATTTAGCTGCATTAGGTGATAATTCTGGGATAATTTTTCATCAGCCTCAGAAAGTCACTTCTAATGAATATCCACGACATGTTTTCATGGAGGAATTGAGAAATCAGCCAGAAAGGTACCTTCACCAGAGTATTTGATGATAATTCTAGGATATTTTTTCATATTTCTCCTTAAAAACATATGCTGTGGGTATTCATTAGAAGTGCCTCACTTCAATTCTAATGAGTACCTGTAACATGTAGTTTATGAAGGAATTGAGATTGCATTGGAGTTAAACAGCCCAGTCAACTTTATTATGATCATGCCGAGCCCATCAATTTACCTAACCACACTTTTCATGGGCAGGCTTAGTCCTCTAAGCAGTTAACCAGTACAGTGCACATTCTTTTGCCAGAAACTGACAACTGCCCTTCTTGAATCAGGGGAGGGGAGAGAATGACTCAGCTGAGATCCAGACCATGACCGCCCTATCACTAGTCAGACATGCATCCAACTAAGCTAGTGAGGCATGCTGATTATTCTGGGATAATTTTTCTTATTTCCCTATAAAAAACATACACTGTTGGTTCTCATTAGAAGTGCCTTGCCAAGGGGCTTCTAATGAGTATCCCCAACAATCATTTTAATTGAGATCTGAAGAAAAATTATCCCAGAGTTATCATTAAAATCTCCTTAACAAGCCTTCAGCCAAAGTATTCAGTAAGGCTGGCACAACTGACTGGATAATCCATTGATTGATCAATAAATTCCACAAAAAAAGATTATCATTACAGATTTGCTAATATCGATCATTTGATTTCTGCATCTGTTATTTTACCATATTTACCCTTAGTATTCAGACAACTCAACTCCTTACCAAACTAGGAGGAACACTTAACAGGAGATGTCTTTTAAAGGTTTTTTCTATTTTTAGCTCTCGCAGCCATTTTGTTCAGCCAAGAGGAACGGTTTTAGCAATTTTGATTGAGGGCCATTGGAGGAACACTTCTGTGCAAATATTTTGAAATCGGGCCATTGGCCAAGGATGAGATGTTGTTTGGAGTGGAACCATTGCGGCCATCTTGGATTTCCCACTGATACATTTTTAGCTTGTTTCGATCCAGAATTCATCCTGTTGCAACAGAGCAAGTTTTGGCTCCAAGTGACCAAAGCTTTGGGAAGAGATGTCGAAAATTGATTTTCAAGATGGCTGCTGTGGTGGCTATCTTGGATTTTCTATTGGCTCATTTAGCTATTTTGTCTACTAGGGGCTCTAATACAAATCATCAAGTTTTGATTCAACTGGATTATAGAGGAGATGTCTAAAATATGAATTCTCAACATGTTTCCTGTATAAATGTATAGGGCCCATAAAAATGCCGTAAAAAGGTCAACGTCAACATAGGACCATCATTTTAGCAATCCTATCCCCAATAATTTGTGCAAAGATTAGACGCAAAATTGACCTCATTGTACTAAGGTCAAATGTCAATGTGAGACCATTATTTTAGCAATTTTGGTAGACCTCCCATCCCCAATGATTTGTGCAAAGATTCAGCCTCAAGGCATCCTTGGTTCTGGAGATGAAGATTTTTAAAAGTTTTAGCTATATATATGGGCATGGCGGCCATCTTGGTCAATGGTCCATGACCATTTCAGCAATCTTTCATTCCCCCAATCTAAGGAGGTTCCATAAGATATTTGAGCAAAATTGGCTCAGCGGCTTCAGAGGAGAAGTTGTTTGAAAATGTTAACGGACGGACGCATGAATGACGGACAAAAACTGATCACTATAGCTCATCCTGAGCATAGCTCAGGTGAGCTAAAAATCTACATTCAGAAATGAGAGGTGTGCAAGAAAAAGAATCTATCATGGGTGTGATAGAAAAACCTGTCCCTCGCGATCACAGTTTGGCATCATTCGGCAAGCTGATGCCACACAATGATCCTCGGAACAGTTTTTCTATTTGCCCCTCACACCAGTGATAAATCCTTATTTCTGTAGCATGTGATCTGGGTCTACATTGTTTGTTGGAACTGGTGCTTTTTTATAATGCCGCCTCTTTTCAGTATCACATCCCAAACAAACTGACATCACAGCTACAGATAAGAGGGGTATCCACATAACACTTTTCTTATTTCTTTACAAAAACATATGATGTGGGTACTCATTAGAAGCGCCTTGCTGAGGCGCTGCTAATGAGTACCCACAACATATGTTTTCATGGAGAAATAAGAAAGATATCAGCATTTTTCAGATGAAAAAAAAAGGCTTATCTGCTGGTATGTGACATGATATGGGTACTACAACCAGTCATTTGTTTGTTTGTGTTGAGGTTTTACGGCCCAGTCAACCCAATGGGGTCATGTCGAGCGCAGTCAGTTTACCTAACCACACGTTTACTGGGCAGGCTTAGTCCTCTAAGCGGTTAACCAGTATTGTGCACATTCTTTCGCCAGAAACTGACAACTGCCCTTCTTGAATCAGCGGAAGGGAGAGAATGACCGTAGAAAATATTTCACGATCAATCTCCACGAAAGAATGTTGCCGACCTCGGTGGGGGTTGAACCCGCGACCTCCTGGTCTCCAGTCGGACGGCGCATCCAACTGAGCCACCGAGGCCGGCACAACCAGTCATATTATACTGATATCGATGAGACCAGTTCTATCTCCTCCTAAATAATGCTGAACACTTTGGAAAAGAGCAGCTAGAAGTTTTAGGTATGACTCACCTGGGGCTCAAACCTACAACCTCTGAATCCAAAGATAGACATTCTATCTACAGAGCCACTCACACAGGTATGCACATCCAGTTGACCTCAAACTGAATAATGTGGGTAATGTTTATTCAGATTTGTTTGTTTGTTTGTGTTGAGGTTTTACGGCCCAATCAACCCAATGGGGTCATGTCGAGCGCGGTCAGTTTACCTAACCACACGTTTACTGGGCAGGCTTAGTCCTCTAAGCGGTTAACCAGTATTGTGCACATTCTTTCGCCAGAAACTGACAACTGCCCTTCTTGAATCAGCGGAAGGGATAGAATGACCGTAGAAAAAATTTCATGATCAATCTCCACGAAAGAATGTTGCCAACCTCAGTAGGGGCTGAGCCCCCAACCTCCTGGTCTCCAGTCGGACGGCACATCCAACTGAGCCACCCAGGCTGGCTTATTCAGATTTGTAAAATGAGCCATTTCTAATGAGTACCATATTTACCCTAAGTATTGGGACACCTTAACTCCTTACCATACTTGTCCTAAAATTTTAACAAGTCTATTTTACTACCTGTTGATGTGTCTAAAATAGTACTGGGTGGTTGACAAACAGTGTAGAACCTAATCAGAGGCCACATTCTGTGGTGTCTGATCTGGGTCTACACTATTTGCTCACACCCGTCTGTCACAATATTTATGGATATTACCGTACTCACAATTTATGCTTTTGCTAAGAAATAAGAAAAAAATATCAGGGCCCAGTTGTTCAAAGCGTCGTTAGCTTAACGAGCTCGTTAAGGGTCATTTCATTAACTGTTTTAGCGGATTCAGTATACAATATTCTGATACTTTTTGCTGAAAAAATGTGAGTAGCTTTTGCACTGCAAAAGCTACTCACATTTTTTCAGCAAAAAATTTCAGCATATTTGCGTATCACTCGATTTAAATTTTAACGAATCGTTAACTAACAACGCCGTTAGCTTTGAACAACTGGGCCCTGGTTATTTTTTTGACCTGGAGCTATGAAATGAAAAATGAGCCAGCTCACAACAAAACCCACAATAACACCTTTGCGACCAGCAAAGGCTCAGGTCAGCCTGCACATCCAGCCAGTACAGCTAGTGGTTTCACCTTTCTCTCTTTGGCTAGCCCAAAAGCTGCAGAAGGCTCATGTAACTAGTAAAGACTGATCCAACTGCGCCGATGGACAGGCTGATCCAAGTTCACATGGCACTCGTGTGTTATTGTAGGTTATGTCATGCACTGGCTCATATAAAAAAATGTTTGTCTTTTTTGTTTGTTTTTTCTAAAATTACCCTAAAATAAAATTTACAGCCGAACATGGTCCAACCTAAACAATTTCTATAGTAAAATGAGTTTTTTTTGTTTTGTTTTTTTTTAATTTTTATTTAAGAAAATATTTTTGCTGTTCAAAACAAAAATGCTCTATCTGGAGCTATGCATACCTGCAGCTGCGACATACTCCAAGGGTGAGGTCTTATTCCTGTAAATTGCAATACCTTCAGAGAGACATCTGAAATATCAAAAAAATAAAATGGAAGTCAGTGCTTGCATTAAGAGAAATCAAGGAATCAGAGATTCCCAAAGAATGTTTGTTGTAGGACTTCCAAACGTTGATGCTTGGATGTCAGGACCTCATTTTAAAACTTGGCAAACAATTCAAATGAAATGTCAAGACTTACATTGTATTTTGTATGAAACATATAACAAAAAATATTTTAAAATGTTGTCTGCTGCAGTTGTGATTTGTGCCAAAAACCACCAACTGTATCCAGTCCTTATGACGTTTACCTGAAAGAACAAGCAAATTTAAAGAATAAATATCCCTCACCTTTTAAAAATCTTCCAAGGGTACAGTAAATGTCCTAAAATTTTGAACACTTTATTCCATACTTACAAACAGGTAAACCCAAATCAGACTGCTCCTTCAGGAGCAAAGTGATCTGGGTCTGCACTGTTTGCATATGCTATTTTGTCAAACTCTGATGTACAAAATTTTTGAACATTTATCGTACCTACTATATATACAATTTGAGAGAATTGGAGCTCAAAAAATAACTAACTAAAAATGGGGAAAAATGAAACAAAACTGATTAAATTCAAAATATGAAAAAAGTAATAAAAATCAATTTGAGAATTTCCAAATAACATGCATGTCTTCAGACAATGGCAAAAAGATCTTGACCTAGGCAGAAGGTCAAACTGAGGAAAGGGTGTGTGCTATTGAAAGGTCTAACCCTAAGGCTGGTGTGGGCCAAATATTAAAGCTCTGTCTTGAATACTTCAGCAGTTATGTACATTTTTCAAAACTTCAATGCAAAACTTAAACATGGGTGTAAATGACAAAGTAAGAACTGACCTTGACCTATATAAAGGGTCTAACTTGGGGATGGGGGTGTATGTTATTGAAAGGTCTTACCCTAAGGTAGGTGTTTGCCAAATATGATAGTAGTACCTTAAACAGTTAAATAAAACTGCAAGCCATGCACCATGCCCCGCCACACAGGGACATATTCCCTATGCACTTCTGTAGTACAAAGGCTGAAAACAATCTAAGTTAAACATGAAGAGAAGCAATAAACAGTTATTTCATAACTTCAAAAAAAAAAACAAAAAAAAACACCAAAAAGTCAAAGTTAAAAATGCAATAAAAAGTGATAAAAAATAATTTCAGGAGTCTGAAGAAAACAATATGTATATCTTCAGACCATCCTAAAAGCGTGTGTAAAGTTTCAAAAGGATCGGCCTGAAAATGTAGGAGTTGCGCGTACAAGGTACATACTCCCTATACATTTCTGTAGTATTAGGGCTCGAAAAAAGTCTAAGTTAAAAATGCAAAAAATGTAATAAAAAATAATTTCAGGATTCTGAAAAAACAATATGCATATCTTCAGACCATCCTAAAAGCGTGTGTAAAGTTTGAAAAGGATTGGCCTAAAACTGTAGGAGGAGTTGCGGGCAGACGAATGGTGGGGATGCTGATGTATGGACGGACAGACGGACACTCAAAACTTCAGAGGGTATAACATAATACCCTGCCACTTTTTTGGTGGCGGCGCATAAAAACTATGCACACCTTTGAAAACAAACATTGTGCTAACGCGGATGCAAACACGCACTGATGCTGACAGACGCCGACACCAATGAATGGGTGACAACATAAGTTCTCCAGGGACATAGTCCCGGCGAGCTAAATATGACTAATTTCACAATACGGAAAAAGTGCTATACATCAGAGGATTATATCCACATCACATGCACATCTTCAGACCATGACAAAAACATCTGTACAGTTTCAAAAAAGGATCGGCATAAAACCAGTAGAAGGATTACCGACACAAGGCACATAATGTCACAGAGTGTGAAACTACATAGCTGTTAGTTGCGTAAGGCATAACCAAAAAGTTATGCAACGAAAAATCTGCCTCCAACCAAGACTTGCGGGAAATAAATATGTCAACAAGCAGGTAAGGCCTCTTGCTTCTTTTAAATTTTTGTCACTTTTGCAGACAGAATTTTGAAAATCAGGCACTGCTATTCAAAACCATTTTCACACCAAATAAAACAGATATGAGCCGAGAATTTGAGCATCCAAATTTTTGTGCGATTTGTCTCAGATGAATGGGGACAACAAGTTCTGTTTTGATGACATATGAAGCACAGTTTTTGAAGTTTTCATAAATCAAGTACAATCAAGTTGGTAAGAGTGATAAGATAATACATTGTTTCAAATTAGCACATTGTTACCAGACTCTATGGAAAGCTAGACATAGCAATATTTTACAAGGCAGTCTGAAGGACAGCAATATCCCCCACCGCAGAGTGACAATGGAGCCGTCTCAAAAATCAAGGCTCAAACTGGTGGCCTTCAATTGTGACCCTGACCTTGAGTCTGCATTGTGAGTTATGGGTTCTGCATATCATCTCACTAAGGTGAACATTTGACCCAAATTTAAAATATATCTTTCAAAGGGTTCAGGGGATATGGAGTGAACATGAAATTCAAGGCTCAAACTTGTGACCTTTGTGACCTTGACCTTGAGCCAGCATGCTTGAGTTATGGGTTCTGCACATCGCCTCACTAAGGCAAACATTTGAAAATATTTCAAAGGGTTCAGGAGATATGGAGCAAACAAGAAAGAGATGGATGACCCTCAATTGTGACCTTGACCTTTAGTCTGCATCGTTGAGTTATAGGTTCTACACATCATCTCACTAAGGCAAACATTTGACCCAAATTTAACAAGGCAGTCTGAATGGCAATGGAGCGACCTCAAAATTCAAGGCTCAAACTGGTGACCTTAAATTGTGACCTTGACCTTGAGTCAGCATAGCTGAGTTATGGGTTCTGCACATCATCCCACTGAGGATCTGAAAATCCTTCCAGGGGTAAAGGAGATATGGAGCCGACACCAAATTCAAGGCTAAAACTCGTGACCTTTAACTGTGACCTTGACCTTAAGTCTGCAGGGCTGAGTTATGGGTTCTACACATTGTCCCACTGAGGTGAACATTTGACCAAAGTTTAGAGAAAATCCTCCCAGGGGTAAAGGAGATACAGAGCGGACATAAACTTCTAGGCTCAAACCCGTGACCTTGAACTGTGACCATGTGTGTCTGCATGGTTGAGCTATGGGTTCTGCAAATCATTTCACTGAGGCAAACATTTGACCAAAATTAAAAGAAAATCCTTCCAGGGGTAAAGGAAATATTGAGTGGACACAAAATTCAGGGCTCAAACTCGCGACCTTGAACTGTGACCTTGTCCTTGAGTCCCCATGGCTGAGTTATGGGTTCTGCACATCATCCCACAGGTGAACATTTGACCAAAGTTTAGAGAAAATCCTCCCAGGGGTAAAGGAGTTACATAGTGGACACGAAATACAAGGCTCAAACGCATGGCCTTGAACTGTGACCTTGACCTTGAGTCAGCATGGTTGAGTCATTGATTCTGCACATCGTCTCACTAAGGTGAACATTTGACCAAAGTTTAAAGAAAACCCTTCCACTGGTATAAGAGCTACAGAGCGGACGCGAAATCAAGGCTCAAACCTGTGACCTTGAACAGTGACCTTGACCTTGTGTTGGCATGGTTGGGTTATAAGTTCTGCACATCATCAAACTGAGGCAAACATATGACCAAAGTTTAAAGAAAATCCTTCCTGGGGTATAGGAGATATGGAGCAGACACGAAATTCAAGGCTCAAACCCATGAGCTTGACCTGTGACCTTGACCTGTGACCTTGACCTTGAGTTGGCATGGTTGACTTATGGGTTCTGCACATCGACTCACTAAGGCGAACATCTGACCAAAGTTTAATGAAAATCTTTCAAAGGGTTCAGGAGATATGGAGTGGACAAGAAAGTGTTACGGAAGGACAGACCGACATACAGACAGATGGACAGACAAAGGCCATTTCTATAATCCCCCATCCACTTCGTGGCCGGGAATTAAAAATATAATTATGACCTACAGGACAGGTTATCCCTTACGAACCGTGACCAATAACCCCTTACAAGTCTTAAACTAAGGATGGAAAAATCATTTCAAAAGTCTGTTTAAGTCTTTCTTATTGTTATAAAATATGAAGCCTTTATAAGCCTAGCCTGCACTGTTAGTAGCCCATGGGCTGTGGGTTAGAGGAGATGCAGGCACAGGTCAGACCCCGAAAATGTGAGGGCTGATTTTGGTCTTTCCTGGTCTCACATACCACTCAGCCAAATGTTTTATGCACGTTTATTAAGTTGATTGGAAACATGACATGGATCCAATGTTTTCATTAATACTGAAATGTAGTACATGTAGTTTAGAAATTTGAATTTCTGGGCAAGTCCATTTAATACCATAATATAATATGTATCAAATATGAAAATAATTTGTTTTATGTTTGCTAAAATAAAATATAAAGCAATGTGGAAAAAATTTGCAAACAATGACTGTGTCCTAATTATTGAAGACTGCCCCACCCAGGGGGCTGATCCAGGGGTCTTAAGGATACAGTCAACCCAAATGACCCAAATAAATCAGGTTTATACCCTTTTTTCAGCCTTTACCCAAGCAGTAACATTATCATGTTATATATCATTCTAAAGCTTAGATTTCATAATTTTAAATGACTTAATTGTTTTTTAACTAAATCTAATGAGTAAAAGGTGGTAAGCAAAATATGCCATTACAGCTCTGTCAGTATTATTGTTGATTCAGTATCAAAGCAAAGACCCCCAAAGACCCCCAAATTTTGGGACAGACTAAAGTAGTGTTAATGAACAAAACTGTATCACAAAATTTTGAAAAAAAAGTTTAGAAGTTAAGTTACAACTAAATCAATTATCCATAGTAATTTTTTTAGTCCTTCATTTCAAAAAGAACACATAAGTTCTGAATGGAAGCAGTTATAAAGACATGGTTATACAGTTTTTGAGACAATATATCACAGTTTAGATATGCTAAATTTCATATAATTTTGACCAGAAATAAAGGAGTTGAATTCATTTAAGTTTTCTAAGAGCCTTGATTTCCAGTTTTCAGAAATAAGCAACAATTGTTTGAAACCATGTAATCTTCATTTTTTCATGGCTACTTCAGGGCTGTATTTTGTGGTAGATGGCAGCCATCTTGGATTTCCTATCAGAACGATTTTAGCTATTTTTTTATCTATAAGTCACCCTGATGCTTCCTTCCAAGTTACAAGTCAACTGGCCTTTTATTTCAGGAGAAGAAGCAAAAAATTGATTTTTAAAAAACAGCAGCCATAGTGGCCATCTTGGATTTCTGATCAGAACAATTTTAGCTATTTCTGATCTACAAGTCACCCCGATGCTTGCAACCAACCAAGTTTCAAGTCAATTGGATTTTAAGTTCTGGAGAAGAAGTGAAAAATAGATTTTAAAGATGGCGGCCATGGCTGCCATCTGGGATTTTCGATTGAAATGATTTTTGCCATTTTTTATCTACTAATCACTCCAATGCTTCCTACCAAGTTTTGAGTCAACTGGCCTTTGGGTTAAGGAGAAGAAGAGAAAAATTGATTTTCAAGATGGCAGCCATCTTGGATTTTTGATCGGAACGATTTTCGCTATTTTTGATCTACAGGTTACCCGAATGCTTCCTACCAAGTTTTGAGTCAACTGGCCTTTCTGTTCAGGATAAGAAGCCAAAAATAGATTTTCAAGATGGAAGCCATCTTGGATTTCCTATCAGAATGATTTTAGCTATTTTTGATCTACAAGCCACCCCGATGCTTCCTACCAAGTTTCGAGTCAAATGGCCCTTCAGTTCAGAAGAAGAAGCGAAAAATAGATTTTCAAGATGGCGGCCATGGCCACCATCTTGAATTTCCGATCTTAATGATTTTAGCTATTTTTTATCTACAAGTCACCCTGATGCTTTATACAAAGTTTCAAGTCAATTGGCCTATCGGTTCAGGAGAAGAAGCGAAAAATAGATTTTCAAGATGGCAGCCATGGTGGCCATCATGGATTTCCGATCGGAAGGATTTTGGCTATTTTTGATCTACAAATCATCCCAATACTCCCTACCAAGTTTCCAGTCAATTGGCCTACCGGTTCAGGAGAAGAAGGGAAAAATAGATTTTCAAGATGGTGGCCATCTTGGATTTTGGACTGGAAGGATTTTAGCTACTTTTGATCTACAAGTCACCCCAATGTTTCCTACCAAGTTTCGAGTCAGTTGGCCTTTCAGTTCAGGAGAAGAAGCTAAAAATAGATTTTCAAGATGGCGGCCATGAAGGCCATCTTGGATTTCCGATCAGAAGGATTTTAGCCATTTTTGATTTACAAGTCATCCTGATGCTTCCTACCAAGTTTTGAGTCAATTGGCCCAGGTGTAGGAGGAGTAGGCTTTTAAAGCAAATTGTTGATGCCGCACGACGGACAACATACAACCGACTACCCACTACGGACAACAGACATTGACTGATCACAATAGCTCACCTTGAGCACTAAGTGCTCAGGTGAGCTAAAAATGCTTAAAAATAGCATCTTATTCCATACTGTATCCTTACTAATGCAGATAACAGGTAATCCTATAGAGATATCATATACCAACTAGATCGGGCAATTGATGGCACGCCATCGCAAATCCCCACGCTTCTGGCAGAAATTGCCCTTGTACCACATAGCATAGTTTTAAGCAACCAGGTTTAAAAAATGGAATATTTTTATGGAATTTAGAGTAATTCACTTGTCAATAAGTTTTCTGCTGATAAGTTGTACTAGGATATTGTTTGTAACCATCTTCATCCAAATACAATAATGTTACATCAAATATAATAATGTTACATCAAATATAAATATGCCACATGACCATGTTGTGAAAAACTTAATTTTTGACCCCGCCCCACCTCCAAGTCCCACCCCAAGGGTGTTCCTGGGGTCACAAAGTAAATCCCATTCAATATGTCTTACATCTATCACTACTGAGTATATGTGCAAAATTTGGCATTAAAGTCTTTTAAATTTCAATATATTGACCTTTGACATTTTGACCCCTCTCCAGAGCAGACAAGTGACCTTTGGGTCAAAATTCTACTTGTATGTTATTCTACACATCATTCCCTTCAATTTGGTATGCCACATGACCATGTTGTGAGAAACTTAATTTTTGACCCCGCCCCACCCCCCAAGTCCCACCCCAAAGGGTGTTCCTGGGGTCATAAAGTAAATCACGTTCAATATGTTTTACATCTATCACTACTGAGTATATGTGCACATTTTCGCATTAAAATCTTTAAAATTGACTGTGAAATTGGAAATTGTTAATATTTGACCTTTTGACCCCTCCCCAGGGCCCCTGTAGGCGGGGCCAAAAATAAACGTGCTCTTGCACGCCCCACTTGTGTAAGCAAGCCACTCACCAAATTTGGTTGGATTCTGTCCAGGGGTTTGGGAGGAGATAGCATAACGGACGGACGGACAGACGGACGGAGGCGACAACAATATCCCTGACGCTTTTTCTAAAAAGCGTGGGGATAAATATAAAATGAATGTAGGGCGTACAGACAGATGGAAAAAAATACGGACATAAATAAAAACCTATATATACTTCTACGTGCTTCCTATGCCTAGGGCATAATGACCAAGACAGACTTTTAACTTTACGACTCGTATGGGGTAACTGATCCAAAAGGCGAAGCATTTTCTGTTCGCCATAATTATAATAAAACATATCTAGCTTTCCACAGAGTCTGGTAACAACATGTTAATTTGAACAATATATTATCTTTACAACATGTTAATTTGAACAATGTAATCTTAAGGTTAGCACTCTGATCAACCTGATTGTCCTTGATTTCCTAAAAACTCAAATAAAAAATGTGAGTCAATCATTATCAAAACAGAAATTGTTGACCCCCATTCTGATTCATCACGAACAAACTACACAAAAAATTGGATGCTTGCCGTTCTATGCTCATATCTCCTTTATTTGGCGTGAAAATGAGAGTTGTTGGGAATAGCACTGCCCAGTTTTCACAATTCTATCTGCAAACCTGATAAACAATTAAAATTGCAACAGAAGTCACCTATCTGTTGACATATTTACATCCCGTAAGTCATGGCCAGTAGATGGCATAATGATTTTCTTTGCATAACTTTTGGTTGTCATTAACTATGCATCACGGAAAGGCCAAGGGACAAAAAAAAAACAGGGAATTTGACCTTTAGCACACTCTAGGGAAAGTCAGCAGACACAAAATGGGGATATATTTTTTCCCTTGAAAGTATGACAAACTACACAAAAAATTGGATGCTCACCGTTCTATGCTCATATCTCCTTTATTTAGCGTGAAAATGAGAGTTGTTGGGAATAGCACTGCCCAGTTTTCACAATTCTATCTGCAAACCTGATAAACAATTAAAATTGCAACAGAAATCACCTATCTGTTGACATATTTACATCCCGTAAGTCATGGCCAGTAGTTGGCATAAGGATTTTCTTTGCATAACTTTTGGTTGTCTTACGTGATCTCCAGCCATTAACTATGCACCACAGAAAGGCTAAGGGACAAAAAAGACACAAACTGGGGATATATTTTTTCCCTTAAAAGTATGGCTTGATATTTCATGCAAAATGTATTAAGGCTGGCACAATTAATCGGATAAATGATATATTGATCAGCCTATAAAAATACATTTTCGGGGTAGATGCATAGTATATAAATTTTACAAAAATGCTTATCATTACAGATTTGCTAATAAGCGATCATCTGATTTCTGTTTACCGTATTTACCCTTTCTATTCAGACATAACTCCTTACCATACTTTATCTAAAATTTGAACAAGTACAATTTACTACCAACTGTTGTGTCTAAAATAGCTGGATGAGTAGCAAACAGTGTAGACCCTGATGAGACACTGCATTGCGGTGTCTCATCTGTTTCTACACTGTTTGCTCAGGCCTATCTGGCCAAATGCATACAATAAAGTGTAGCATATGGAAGGGTCATGTTCAGACAGGTAAAATTATGACCAAATCTTCAGCAATTACTAATTGATTACCGATCACAATGGCAGGACTGATAATCGATTATCTTTTCAGCTCTGATTAGCCAGCCTTAAAATGTATCCTGTCTCAGACTAAGGAGACAATTTGCATTGGATGTCATCAGGAAAACATACCTATATAATTTTGACCCCCTTAAACCCCATTTTTATATAGTAAAACTGGGGTTTACAGGGGTATACATTATTTTCCTTATTTCTGCTTAAAAACATAGATTGTGGGTACTTGTTAGAACTGCCTCAGTGAGGCAGTTCTAACAAGTACCCACAATCTATGTTTTGAGCAGAAATTTGAAAAATATCAGAATTTTTATCTAAAACTCAGTTTTTAGTGGTGAAATTTTCAATATATTTGAATAGGCGAGTTTTCATAATGTTAATAAATGTAAAAAAGATTGCCTTTGGAAACAAAGAACACACTACAGATTAGAAAATGGGAGTCTCGGTTTTATTGAGACTCTTCATAAGCAGTAATGAATTTTGCAACACTGCTTACGCTCTCTAGCGTAACGTCATATTTTGTAGGATAAATACTAAAAATACTTTAAATTTCATCTGCTGCTATCTAAATCCATCAGTCTGAGTTTAGTGTACACTTACAGCAGTGATGTAGCAAAAAATCCTAGTTTTAAAACGATTGGCAATCCTCCCTTGATACTTCCAAGAAATACTTGATCTGTCAGCCGCCTCTGAAAAAGACATAAAAATGTAATCATAATATACGGCTGCAAAGAAAAACAAGAAATCCGCGGAAAGCGATGTCACACCTGCGGGGATTAAGTCATAACAGTTCCTATTTGTATTGAAAAAAATCTATTTTGCAGTATTCAAGAAATTGATGGGTTAGAAAAATGGACAAAGTAGAAAATTTGGAATATTGGCTTGCAAAATTTTATCTAAACCCATCCATTATTTCACAAGATATTGATATTGAGCAGATATTATTTTTGCCCATTAATCAAGGCCAGTAACTCAGCTGAAAATTGACGAAAATGTCATGCGACAATCCCAAGTTAGGTATTGTTAACAACAATATGTATGCAAAATATGATCCTAATCCATCAATTCTTTCACAAGATATTGAGTGGAAACCAATTTCGGGCATAAATCAAGGGCCCCTAACTCTGCTGAAATGAATCTGAGATTTATGTGCAACCAATATGCACATCTTCAGACCATGACCTAATCATCTGTGAAGTTTCAAAGCTATTGGCCTAAAATGCAGGAAGAATTGCGCTCACGAAACACCCACTGACTATAAGGGTTTTAGGCAAAAACTGACTAAGTTAACAAAGCGAAAAAAGTTGAAAAAAAAAATCTGAGATTTATGTGCAAACAATATGCATATCTTCAGACCCTGACCTAATCATCTGTGAAGTTTCAAAACTATTGGCCTAAAACAGCAGGAGGAGTTGCGCTCACGAGACACCCACTGACTATAAGGGTTTTAAGTAAAAGCTGACTAAGTTAACAAAGTGGAAAAAGTTGAAAAAAAAAAATCTGAGAATTATGAGCAAACAATTTGCGCATCTGCACACCATGGCCAAAACATCTGTGAAGTTTCAAAATGATTGGCCAAAACTGTAGGAGGAGTTGTGCTCACGAGACACCCACTGACTATTAGGGATTTAGGTAAAAACTGACTAAGTTAACATAGCGAAAAAAGTTGAAAAAAAAAAAAAAATCTGAGAATTATGAGCAAACAATATGCACATCTACACACCATGGCCAAAACATCTGTGAAGTTTCAAAATGATTGGCCAAAAACTGTAGGAGGAGTTGCGCTCACGAGACACCCACTGACTATAAGGGTTTTAGGTAAAAACTGACCAAGTTAACAAAGCAGTAAAGTTGAAAAAAAAATCTGAGAATTATGAGCAAACAATATGCACATCTATACACCATGGCCAAAACATCTGTGAAGTTTCAAAATGATTGGCCAAAAACTGGTGGAGGATATGCGCTCACAAGATACCCACTGACTATAAGGGGTTTAGGTAAAAAACAACTAAGTTAACAAAGTGGAAAAAGTTGAAAAAAAAAAAATCTGAGAATTATGAGCAAACAATATGCAAATCTACATGCCATGGCCAAAACATCTGTGAAGTTTCAAAACGATTGGCCAAAAACTGTAGGAGGTGTTGTGCTCACAAGTCAATTGTTGACAAACGGGTGAATGGACGAACGGACAGGTCACGGCACGCCTATATCGCACCTGCATGCTAACGCAGGTGCAACAAAAAAGTGCATGTACCACAAAAGCCCTACTGGGACAGACAGACCGGAGCAAATTGAAAGAGTGTAGACTCAGATCAGATCCCACAGAATGTGGCCGTCTGATCTGGGTCTACACTATTAGCTACTAATCCAGCTATTTTTAAGCACAATGACAGGTAGTAAAATGGACTTGTTCAAATTTTAGGATATGTAAAGGAGTCCCAATATCAAATGGCGTGAGTACAGCACACAGAAAAAGAAGAGGTCAAACTCTGACAGAAGTAGGGTAGGCTGGTTATTATTTGACAAACTCTCATAGTCCCTGATAGGGGCTAAATTTTTATGGTTATAGAAAGCTTTTCTTACATTTTACATAAGACCAGAGCTGTTTATCTTAATGTTAACAATAAGTTGCTGTTGGAAGGGAGGAATAAAATTGAAAATATGAGAAAGCTTGGGTCGATCAAATAATTTTCGAACAAGAATACATGTGAAAATGCAATATTTCTGTACAAATTTGAAGGCTGAGACATAAAAGAATAATAAAATTTGAAATGCAAATTTCATTTTTCAAGAGGGCTAAAATCATAGGGTAGGCTGTCATTTAAACCTAAAAAATAATTGTTTTTCTTTTAGAGGTGATCACTTTTCACAAGGGAGATTAAACAATTTTGGTAAGTTGCTTTAGCTGAACATATATTCATGCCCTTTATTAACGGGAAACCTTCACAAAAAAAAAAAAAAAAAAATATATATATATATATATATATATATATATATACTGTAAACAAAAGGTCTTAGGAAGATTAACATTTTGCAACAAGTTTCACGAAAATCACTTGAATGCTTTTGGAGATATGGCTTTTGAACAGTTCAAAATGGCTGCCAATGGGGGTGGGGTGGGTGTGTGTGTGTGTGTGTGTGTGTGTGTGTGTGTGTGTGTGGGGTGGGGGGGGGGGGGGGCGCCATCTTGAAAACTTTGTCGCATGACAAATTCGAAAACTGCTTATTTACAGCTGTAGCTGTAGTAGGCTTTTTGTTTTTCTTTTTTACATTTTGAAGGTTAATATGCATTTTATTCAAAACAGAGAATTATAACGAATTTAAGCAACCTGCAAAGTGGTTGCTGACTAGTTTCCCAAGTCTACAGCGGAGTGTATCAGCTTAATGTTGAACCCGAAAACCAACGATAATTTATGTCCGTTGCCAGCCTGGTTTCCAAAAAATATGATCAGATACGCTCCACTGCAAACATGGAAAGCCAGTCAGAAGGATACATTTTTTACGACATTGACACAGATAAATGCATGACTGATCTGTGTTTTAGCCGCCATATTTAATTTGTGACTTCTCTCGCATTAAACAACATTTTCACATATTGAAGTGTAAATACTGAAGTTGTGCCGTAAAATAAAACTGCAAGCCATGCTCCATGCCCCGCCACAGCGACATTTTCCCTATGCACTTCTGTACTTCTGTAGTATAAGGGCTGAAAACAATCTAAGTTAAACAAGAAGAGAAGCAATAAACAGTTATTTCATAACTCAAAAAAAAAAAAAAAAACAAACACCAAAAGGTCTAAGTTAAAAATGCAATAAAAAGCGATAAAAAATAATTTCAGGATTCTGAAAAAAACAATATGCATATCTTCAGACCATCCTAAAAGCCTGTGTAAAGTTTCAAAAGGATTGGCCTGAAAATGTAGGAGTTGTGCATACAAGGTACATACTCCCTATACATTTCTGCAGTATTAGGGCTCAAAACAAGTCTAAGTTAAAAATGCAAAAAATTTAATACAAAATAATTTCAGGATTCTGAAAAAACAATATGCATATCTTCAGACCATCCTAAAAGCGCCTGTAAAGTTTGAAAAGGATTGGCCTAAAACTGAAGGAGGAGTTGTGGGCAGAAGGTACATACTCCCTATACATTTCTGTAGTATTAGGGCTCGAAAAAAGTCTAAGTTAAAAATGCAAAAAATGTGATAAAAAAATAATTTCAGGATTCTGAAAAAACAATATGCATATCTTCAGACCATCCTAAAAGCGCCTGTATAGTTTGAAAAGGATTGGCCTAAAACTGTAGGAGGAGTTGCGGGCAGAAAGTACATACTCCAGATACATTTATGTAGTATTAGGGCTCAAAAAAAGTCTAAGTTACAAATGCAAAAAATGTAATAAAAAATAATTTCAGGATTCTGAAAAAACAATATGCATATCTTCAGACCATCCTAAAAGCGCCTGTAAAGTTTGAAAAGGATTGGCCTAAAACTGTAGGAGGAGTTGCGGGCAGAAGGTACATACTCCCTATACATTTCTGTAGTATTAGGACTCGAAAAAAGTCTAAGTTAAAAATGCAAAAAATGTGATAAAAAATAATTTCAGGATTCTGAAAAAACAATATGCATATATTCAGACCATCCTAAAAGGGCCTGTAAAGTTTGAAAAGGATTGGCCTAAAACTGTAGGAGGAGTTGAGGGCAGAAGAATGGTGGGGGCGCTGATGGAAGGATGGACGGACGGACGGACACTTAAAATTTCAGAGGGTATAACATAATACCCCGCCACTTTTTTGGTGGCGGTGCATAAAAAATGGATTACATTGCTACAGCATATAACAGGAATTATGCACGGAGAAGAATTTAATGCTGACAACATTATAAAGGTTGGGTATGTGCTGATTTCAGTTGACTGGCGATCAGGTGATCGTTTGCGGTATAGCTAAAAGGAGAAATCAAGTTTTTTGGGGCTTTTTGACAAAATCAGCCTATAAAAATACATTTTCGGGGTACATGCATAGTTTCTTTTTACTATAAGACTAAATATTTATTTATAATTTACCATTCACTGGTAACTCTGCACCAGAATGGTTTTTATCTTATGTTTTTAATTGTGAGGTTCTGACGTCATTTACTCACAGCCTCGTTCTGGACTCAGACAACCAAGATTTTAAAACTTCCATAATGCCTTAAATTTTGATTGATTTTCATGAAATTTGTTGCAAAAGTTTCAGCTTTCTGTGGCCCTAATTTTAAAGTGCATGTTGATGTTTGTGAGTGTTTTCCTTTAAGTACTGGCTTCTCTTGCTGGGCTTACAAGCCATCAGGGCCCACAAAACAGATTTTATTCCTCCCAACAGCAAATTTTTGAGAAATCTCCCATAAACCTAAAGATAAAAGCTCTGGCCTACAAGGAAAGAATATGAATTACCTCACCTGGCCCATTCTAATATGAAATCACAAAATATTTCAACTTTTTATACGATAAAAAATTTCATTTCAAGCTATGATAACACAAAAATAAATTAAACCTTTATGACTGAGCAAATTCAGCAGATAACAAAATGATGATACTTTTTTTATTTTTCCCAATAAATAGGCTTTGGCATTTCATGCAAATTAGGAGATAATTTGCATGAAGTTTCAAAGTCAATTCCTCATAAAATTAAGAAAAATATTTCAAAATGTCATCTGCTGATATTTTTCCCAGCATGAGAAGCATTAACTGATCTTACCATAGCCATGCCCTTCGTAACAAACACTGTTGGTTTATTTTTATGAATAAACTCCTCTCTAGCTCTAAGGCCACTAAATACCATACTCCCAATACATATCGGAAACAGCATTACTGCCAATTGTGCCTGTATTCGCTTCAATTCTGGAGATGACTCAGCATGTACACTAAAAAATGAAATAAGTGTAAATAAGAATGGCATTTTAGATACACCCTGCAAGCAAAATGTCATGAACAGACACATAAATGTTAAAACAGTATATCCCCCTCACACACATACACAAATACATGTACAGTTCTCAGGGGTATACAAAATGGACATAGTTGTAGACAGAACAGCTGTAGAGTAAGAGAGAAATATTTTTCCAATTTCTCCAAGAAAATGTGGGTACTCAAATGAAGTGCCTAAGCGAGGTGCTCTTAAAATGAGCACCAAAACATATGATTTCATAGAGAAATTAGAAAACTATTTATCTGAACAGCCCTCTCATCTAGAGCCCACAGCTCTAGATATTATGAATTCAGGGTCTGCCTAGAAACCGGCATGGCAACAGCTTAATTTTCAAAGTCAACTGAAAAGTGTTATTGTTTTTGTTGATGCAGGACAGAGTCACAATCTGTAATGATGCAGACGAAAAAAAAATACACCAGACAGTAGTGGTGTACCGATGACAGGTGGTATCGATTGGCGGCGTGCTGGAAGCTCCCGATTCTGATAATAAATTGAACTTTCTCACAATCGACCATCGGCAAACTGACTGATGCTGCATGTTTTCAATTAACCACTTGGGGTAAAACAAACAGTTACATTGTACCTGTTGATGTACTCAGAGACTATACTTGAGTATTCACGGAAGTGTTTTCACAGTGTATGATGACATCTGTCACTGATTACACAACTCATTGACCATAAAAATTTGTGACAATAAGCCACCGCTTTTAATTTGCAAAACTACATAGTAGAAGGCAGGGCAGAGCAAGTTTCTTTTATTGGCTAGTGTGTAGTTATGACATGTCATTCAGATTCACCAAGCCTGCCGACTGATTCACAGTTGATTTGATGTAAATTGATCTAACAGAATCATTCTGTACAATAGATGGGCGGAAATAATGTGTAAACTGTTAAAGTCAAATGTATTGATAGTTCACGTTCCCTAAAATTAAGCTACCTGGTTCTACGACTCGCATAAATGTCCGTTTTGATGTATTTTTTGCCGCTAAAAATTTCTGAATGGAACAAATTCCTCAAAGTTTATTAATTAAAAGTGTCATAGCACCAGTAAAATAGCTTCAGCCCTTCAGACTAGTGTGTCTGTTTTTTGTTGTTCTTTTTTTATTTTCACACAGTTTTTCATTTAAAATCAATAAAGCAATGCTGAAATTTACCGACTGCAAACTAGTACCTGACACTGGACTAGTAGTCGGACATTTTAATTTTAATTCTTCCTGAGCCATACAAGTGGGTTGAAACTTATACAATGTCTTTAACAGCATTTTAAAGCATCATAGATGTTTTCTCTCTATATTAAGTTTTTTTTATTATTATTATTATTTGAATCTGCAAAAAAAAAAAACAGTTTATTAATAACATGCTTAACATAGGCCACCAAATCTCTGAAGAATAGACAAAACGCTTTGTAAATGTAGAGTTCAGTTGTTGTGCAGTACAATTGAATGAAGTTGTAAACAAATGACCATGAACAAGGATTAGCAGAGAAACATGCACGCCAAAGGGAATTATTCAGGAACCGATTATAATCGGAAAATCGCACCGGCAGCAGCAACCAATGCCAACTGATGATCGATTATGATTTCCAACCGATGTCCCACAACTACTAGACAGGCTCTATTATATTACGATTCCCAACTAATGTCATCTTCATTAGCTATTCTTTCCAATGAGTGTCTCTTTAACATTGACGAACCTTATTGAAGTAGTCAAGAATAAATTATTATATTTTTTTAAACGCTTTATGTACATGTAGCTTTGAAATTTCTGCAGTTACATGTACTTCAATTAATGAAATGGAAGCTAAACAAGTGTAAAAAAAAAATGTGTATGAAAATGATTTCCATAATACAGTGTCAAAATCAGACTGGTTCTATAGCATTATGATTATCAGTAGACGCTTTGAGTTATAGTATCTGATATGCTTCCGAGGAACTGAGATGAAAGCACCAGTTGAATCATTCAATTACATGTATTATTACAATTTTTATTATTATTATTTTCATTTTCGCATTATTTATTGAAAATAATGTGTGTATATTTCTTGCCATATAAAACATCTTTAGAGTCACAAAAAGAAAAAAAAAATCATTTTAAGAAAATAACTGTTTCTTACCAGCTTTCAATTCATGAGATTGGTAACTTTGGCACTGATCAGCTGAGAGACATGGGCAGGGTACAGTGGTGAGTTTCATGCATGTTAACTATAGGCGTGCAGGCCTTTGGTCCTACCTGTGTCAATACTGCCTTCGGCAACATTGTACATGCCCGTTATAGGGAGTATCCGCTTAATATTTTTCTTGTTTCTCCACAAAAACATCATATGTTGTGGGTACTCATTAGAAGCGCCTCGGTGAGGCGCTTCTAATGAGTACCACAACATAAGTTTTCTTGGAGAAATAAAAAAAATATTTTTAGGGTTGAAAAAAGTGCCTTATCTAGAGCTATGATCTGAATGGATTTCATCAGTGTTGGAGATTAACCAGAATTTCATGTACAATCATGTCTTTTAAAACAGACTTATCATTGACCAATAGTCGAGTTGTAGAAAATATATTAATTCATATTTTAGCCGTCTTCCAGGTATGTATTCATAGCTCCAGATAAGAGGAGATATCAGTATCCATATAATAATTTTCTAATTTCTTGGCGACGCACTTCTAATGAGTACCACAACGTATGTTATCATGGTAATATAAAAAAAATCTAGTTCTTGGTTGAAAAAAAATAGTGCCTTACTTTAACTATGCTTATTAGATGCTATTTTTATCAAATTTTTTACCTTTATTAACCATAAATCTAAAATGATCCTAATAGACAGTTTAGTATTTATGTTTTTACAACTTCCGTATTAAAATAAAAAGTGAGAAAAAAATAAGAGAATAAATACTTCTCGAAGAAACTATATGTTACTGGTACCCAGTAGAAGTGTCTCGGTAAGGTGCTTCCGATGAGTTATCAAAACATATGTTTTTGTGAAGAAATACAAAAAATAAACATCTCATAACCTAAATATTATTCTTAGCTAGAGCTGTGAATTACTTGTCCATGGACAAGTAAATTGAAATTTTGTACTGGTCCTCAGGGAAATGAGACAAGCTGTACAAGTCAGTCATGGTATTTTCATAGCCCTGGCTGTATGGCAAACAAATGGACATCTAGCAGGAAACAACACATGCCACAAATGTGTTGGTGAATTTCATACAGAGATCCAATTAACTCCAAATATGGAGTCCTGGGACCAGTTGTTCAAAGCGTCTTTAGCTTAACGAGCTTGTTAAGGGTCATTTCATTAACTGTTTTAGCGATATCAATATACAATATACTGATATTTTTTGCTGAAAAAATGTGCAGTGCAGCTACTCACATTTTTGCAGCAAAAAATTTCAGCATATTTGCATATCACTCAGAGTAAATTTTAACAAACTGTTAACTAATGACATCGTTAGCTTTGAACAACTGGGCCCTGGACTCATATTTTATCAATTGGCACTCTTACTCTCCTGGGAAAATAGCAAATTTGCAAAAGCTACTCACAATTTTTCAGTAAAAAAACTGTAGATATTGTAGATACTAAAAGTTAACATTTTGACCACTAACGAGCTCGTTAAGCTAATGCTTTGAACAAATGGGCCCCGTAATTTTTGGTCAAATAAAGTATCTTATCTGGAGCTGTGGAGAAATCTACGTGATAACAAAAAGAAAATTCAAAACCAATAACGCGATAACAAAAAGAAAATTCAAAACCAACTCACTCTTTATCAAAGATGCCTTTTAGTCTGTCCATGCCAGTTTGACCATCAATGAAGTCCATAATCTCTATTTTAGATACAAAGCCTTTTCCTGGACTAGAAACTGCATGTCGTTTTCTGGCCTCAAAATTTCTTTCCAGCACATCTGCTCCACTAGCAGTACCTAATTCACCGACAGAACCTTGTTCAGTCAACTGTACACCTTCACAGTACACTATGGGTATACAAAATAGTTCTTTTAATCTGGTGTACAATGACCATGTCTGCAACTGATTAGAAGATAAATTATTTTGAACAATGCAGTCAGGATAGAATGATATATCTGGATCAGTAGTGGGCAACAAAGGAAATTTAAGGCCTTTCAATACTGATTTATTGTTTGTGAAGTTCTCGCTAGCTGCTAAGTACCGCTTCCAGAGTCTGCAGCAGGTTACAGTTTTAAATTGTGGAACAGTCACCACAGACTTCGTTGAGCCTTTAACAACACTCATCGTTATTTCTGTATAGCCATCAAGCAGACCTAAAATAAACCATAAAACACATGAATTGTGCCATAAGAAAAGGTTCTTTGGGACATAATATGTTACCATAATAACCTTAGTATTGGGACACCTTATCTACTTACCATACTTGTCCTAAAATATGACAAAGTCTATTTTACTACCTACTGATGAGTCTAAAATAGTGCAGGATGAGTGGCAAATAGTGTAGACCCTGATCAGATGCCACATTCTGTGGCATCTAATCTGGGTCTACACTGCTTGCTCAGGCAGAAGTGTTGCAATATTTAGGGTTATTACGCTATATGCAGTAAAACTTCATTGACTCAAATGATGACTGCTTATTTGCTATGCCTGATTCAAACTCGTTTTTGAGTGTCAAGGAAAATTCTTCCAATAGCTCTTGAAAGAAAACAAATACAATTAGACTCTCCTCATCAAGCCAATCTTAATGAGTACACTTAACATTCGATAAGTTTATAGAAGATCAGTTTATAGAAGATCTAAAAGATATCTCTAAATCACTCCCTTTGCCTCCTGACCTGTAGCTATATGTACGATTAACTCTCAGTGACTCGAAGTACCTATGTCTAGAACAAATTTCCGTGATATACCAAATATATTCTACTGTGCTTTCAACATCTTTCAGAAAGTTGTTTTTTACTTGGTGCTTTACACAGAAGAAGTAAATTTGCAAACTTTTGTTGTGATTTAATGCAAAACCATTTGTTGTAACTACCTATGCACAAATACACATGTAGTTTTATTCTAATCATTGGTTTTAAAAAAAATCAAATAGTTAAGTTTCACTTTTTTCCATATAAAAAACAAATGCAAACAAGCAAATTCCATGGGGAATTTATGTTCCCCGCCTTATTTTTATTTGAGGTGTTAAAAATGGTAAAGTTAACCAGAGGACCATTGGTCCTGTATCAATTACCTAAGTATTGAAGCAGGAAACCAGTGATAAAAAATAATTTCAAGATTCTGAAAAAAACCACATGGGCCATTTAAAAAAAAATGAGTCAAAAGTGTGACATTGGAGGTCAAAAATAAAAATCAGTTTGAGTCAGTGCTGTCTATCAAAATATTAACTTTGATGATACAGGTTTCACAAAATGTAGATGGGAAATGAATAGAAGAAAACACTTTTTTGAAAATTTTGAATTCATTTCAACCTTTCTGTATTTTTTGTTTAATAACAGGATTTTTCCGAGATGGAATATGTTTGGAAATACATATCTTTTCCACATAATTTTATACATGTATTGATAACATATATATAAAGGAAAAATTTGATAAAATTGGTCATATTTATGTTATTTACTGAGAATTTTGGCTTTTTAAAGCAAATTTAAGCACTTATTTTTTTATCTTTACCTCAAAAAGTTTTTATAAAAACCTGATTAGATGGAATTAAGCAGTAAAAGATGCAGTGAGGACAACATTAAGTATCCTGCTGCATGTATGCAGAAGTTTGACAGGATGTGACAAGCCGTTTTTTTCTCAAGACTATTTAAAAGAATTGTTGTATTTTACAAAAATTTGTTACACTCGGGACAAAATGAGGATCTTTAATATTATTCTACTTTTCATTCAATTTCTCTCTGACAGCTTGCATTTATTCTAAGTTTTATGTCATGGAAACACTTTGTAGTTGAAATAATTCAAGTTATTACCAAACTGAAACTATATTTGTACGAAAAATAACTATGTATAGAACACAAATAATTGAACTTTGGTACAAAGAAACTAGTCATTCTGCACAAGAAAGCCTTTCTATAAGCAATGGTTTTGTCAGGTGCTTAGGGAAAATCAATATGCTTGATTAAAACAGTTAACATTGTGTCTTTCACTTTGTTAGAATGCAGCCATTTAAATTATGTTAGAATGCAGCCATTTAAAAGTCTTCAGTCTGAACAGTTACACTTGGGACAAAAAAATGCTCTTTAGTTTATTGATATTGATAGAACCAGTTTTGACTTTCATTTAGTTCTCTGGTGTCAAATTTCATCAGTATCCCTCTCCCTGACAACAGTTCATGTGGTTTCAGCCACAATTGCTATCTTGAAAATCTAGTTTGAACGTCTTCTCCTGAACTGGAAGTCCAAATTGACTTGAAGCTTGGTAAGGAAGCATCTGGGTGACTTGTAGATCAATAAAAGCTAAAATCGTTCCGATCGGAAATCCAAGATGGCAGATGTCTTGAAAAGTAATCTATTTTTTGCTTCTTCTCTTGATCTTAAAGGCCAGTTGACTCAAAACTTTGTAGGAAGCATCACGGTGACTGGCAGATCAAAAATGGCTAAAATAGTTCCTATTAGAAATCCAGGATGGCTGCCATGTCAGGGGCCATCTTGAAAATCTTTTCTTTTTTTTTTTCGCTTCTCCTGAACTGAAAGGTCAGTTGACTTGAAACTTGGTAGGACACATTGGGGTGACTTGTAGATCAAATATAGCTTAAACCATTCCAATCGTAAATCTAAGATGGCCGCAATCTTGAAACTATTTTTTCTTCTTATTCTGAACCAAAACGCCAACAGACTAGAAACTTGGTAGGAAGCATCAGAGTTTACCTGTAGATCACAATAGCTCAAATCTTTCCAATCAGATATCCAAGATGGCTGCCATGGTGGCCATCTTGAAAATCTATTTTTCTCTTCTTCTGCTGAACCAAAAGGCTAACGGACTTGAAACTTGATAGGAAGTATCAGGGTGACTTGTAGAGGAAAAATAGCTAAAATCCTTCCAATCGGAAAGATGGCCTCCATGGCTGCTATCTTGGAAATCTATTTTGCACTTCTCCTGAACCAAATGGCCAGTTGACTCTTAACTTGGCAGAAAGCATCAGGGTCATTGTGGATCAAAAACAGTGAAAATTGTGCCGATCGGAAATACAAGATGGCCGCCAATCTTGAAAATCTATTTTGAACATCTTCTCCTGAACAGAAAGGCCCACTGACTCAAAACTTAACAGACAGGAAGTATCAAGATGACTTGTTGATCAAAAATAACTAATCATTCTGATCAGAAATCCAAATGGTCGCCCTAGCAGCCCTATTGAAAATCTATTTTGAACTTTTTCTCCTGAACCAAAAGGGCAATTGACTTGAAACTTCATTGGAAGTATTGAGTTAACTTGTAGATCAAAAGTAGCTAAAATCATTCTGATTGGAAATCCAAAATAGCTGCCATCTGAAAAATCTATATTGAACCGAAAGGCCAACTGACTCAAACTTCTTTGGTGATCAGGTGAGCGATGCAGGGCCATCTTAGTCCTCTTGTTTAGTTCAGGCTCTGTCTTGAGCCTCTCCCTAAACTTTCTCACTCTTTCTGCTGATGTCTGGCCTCTTTTTTTCTGTAAATTTTTTGGACCTGAGGTAAAAGGCAGCTTCACAACAAATTTTGTCATTTTTCACGAATTTGGCAGTTCAGCTGTAAAAAATCAAGAAATTTCATACCACAATTCGTTACAAAAACTTTATGTCCCGAGTGTAACGCTATTTTCTTAATTTTACTGCTGTATAAAGATGATTTTTAAAATATAGGCACTTATATTTAAGAATATTTTATGTTTTCTATTTCATGATGCATATCTTTGACCTTATATATGAAGGTATGATTTGATTGTAAGACCATCATTTTCCAACCAAACACGATTTTTCTTGTACGCAAAGACAAAAAACATCAAGATTTTTAAAAATATTACATCAATACAGTCTTATTTCCATTAAAAGTCCCTTCAAAATTAAAGTACAAAGACTCTTCTTATAACTTGTAATGGGTTTACTTTTGTTACTTTTTATAGTACTGATTTAAGGCACTAAACAATGTACAAAGGCTTTAATGCAAATAAGGTGTTACACTCGGGACATTTGTTTTTAGGTCCTTCAAAGGCACACAAGCCTTTCACAATGAAAATCTTTGGAAGTATTAACTTTTGGCTTTTGGTTTCATGGAATATAAAACAGAATGCAAATTAAAGCAGCATGTGGAGATGATATGAGCATTTAAAGTCAAAATGTTACACTCGGGACATTTGTGGGTAACAACACATATAATGGTACTTGTTAAGTATAAATGAACATGCATTAGTAAGTTCATGCTTTTTAGGAAGCTGTAACATTGGGCTTATCAACTAGGGTTAGTCTGGCTAATATAGATCTACTGTATGCAAATTATAATAGACTTCTTTCAAATATTGGTGTTTTGGGGTTGACAAAATTTTCCACACATGCTTCCTTCTGAGAGGGTATAAAAGTAACAAATATTTGAAAAAAAGTTATCCATATCCACAAACTATATGCCTAATAAGTGATGTTTACTGTGAAATATATGGTTATCTCTATAAGAGTGTTTATTCTGTATGATAGCCAGATGAAAATTGATGTTTACTTTAAATGTCACACTTTTTTCGTTACACTCGGGACAAATTCGACTACTTACAGTTACAGAAAATTTTTTCTACTGAACCTATACTTATGAAATTTGGCTGCAACTTAAACATTTTTATAACACATAATGTGGCATAAACTTATCATTAGCAAGTCTTTTCAGTTTTGGTGCAGGTCAGTTTGAAAAAAAAGACTCATTTTTTTTTAAATGGCCCACATGCATATCTTCAGACCATCCTTAAAGCACCTGTAAAGTGTCAAAGGATCGGCTTAAAACTGTGGTAGGAGTTACGGGGTCAAGGTACCTACTCCCCATACGCTTCTGTAGTATTAGAACTCAAAAAATGTCTAAGTTAAAAATGCAGAAAAAGTGGTAAAAAATTATTTCAGGATTCTGAAAAAAAACAAATGCATATCTTCAGGCCATCCTAAAAGCCCTTGTAAAGTTTCAAAAGGATCGGACAAAAACTGTGGGAGGAGTTAAGGGGACAAGGTACCTGTACCCTATACACTTCTGTAATATAAGAACTCAAAAATGTCTAAGTTAAAAATGCAGAAAAAGTAATAAAAAAATATTTCAGGATTCTGAAAAATCCACCTGCATATTTTCAGGCCATCCTAAAAGCCCACGTAAAGTTTCAAAAGGATCTGTCAAAAACTGAGGGAGGAGTTAAGGGGACAAGGTACCTACTCCCTATAGACTTCTGTAATATTAGAACTCAAAAAATGTCTAAGTTCAAAACGTGTAAAAAGTGATAAAAAATTATTTCAGGATTCTGAAAAAACACATGCATATCTTCAGACCATCCTTAAAGCACCTGTATAGTTTCAAAAGGATCGGCCAAAAACTGTGGGAGGAGTTAAGGGGACAAGGTACCTGCTCCCTATATACTTCTGTAGTATTAGAACTCAAAAAATGTCTAAGTCAAAAATGCGGAAAAAGTGATAAAAAATTATTTCAGGATTCTGAAAAAACCACATGCATATCTTCAGGCCATCCTGAAAGCCCATGTAAAGTTTCAAAAGGATCGGCCAAAAACCATGGGAGGAGTTAAGGGGACAAGGTACCTACTCCCTATACACTTCTGTAATATTAGAACTCAAAAAATGTCTCTGTTCAAAATGTCTAAAAAGTAATAAAAATTAATTTCAGGATTCTGAAAAAACCACATGCACATCTTCAGACCATCCTTAAAACACCTGTAAAGTTTCAAAAGAATCGGCCAAAAACTGTGGGAGGAGTTAAGGGGACAAGGTACCTGCTCCCTATACACTTCTGTAGTATTAGAACTAAAAAAATGTCTAAGTTAAAAATGTGGAAAAAGTGATAAAAAATTATTTCAGGATTCTGAAAAACCACATGCATATCTTCAGGCCATCCTAAAAGCCCATGTAAAGTTTCAAAAGGATCGGCCAAAAACTATGGGAAGAGTTAAGGGGACAAGGTACCTGCTCCCTATAGACTTCTGATATATTAGAACTAAAAAACTGTCTAAGTTAAAAATGCGGAAAAAGTGATAAAAAATTATTTCAGGATTCTGAAAAAACCACATGCAAATCTTCAGACCATCCTCAAAACACCTGTAAAGTTTCAAAAGGATCTGACAAAAACTGTGGGAGGAGTTAAGGGGACAAGGTACCTACTCCCTATAAACTTCTGTAATATTAGAACTCAAAAAATGTCTAAGTTAAAAATGCGGAAAATGTGATAAAAAATTATTTCAGGATTCTGAAAAAACCACATGCAAATCTTCAGACCATCCTTAAAACACCTGTAACGTTTCAAAAGGATCGGACAAAAACTGTGGGAGGAGTTAAGGGGACAAAGTACCTACAAAAACCTCGGAACCACGCACCACGGAAAACCAAAAACAGTGTCCCTCCACTTTTCTTCGAAAATGCGGGGGACAATTATGCAGAAATCTGTAGGGTAGGTAATATGGTGGCAATTTTTCAACAAGTTCCGCTGATTCAATTTTTCTGAAATTTTCACAATAATGTTGTGAAACACTTGTAATTTAAATTCAGCAAAGAAAAATAAAAAATATTGACTTATATAAAAAATTCCAAAAAATCACTTTACTATAGAAATTGCATAGGTCAGACCAAATTTTGACCGTAAATTTAATTTTAGGGCAAATTTTCGAGAACAAAATACAAAAACAGAAAAGACAAATGGTTTCTGATAAGATATGGCCATCAGAACAAAATATTTTCATTCAAAATAAAACGCCAAGCAAAAAATGTCTTTCCGAGTGATGTCGAAAGGACCGTAGCCATTATATAATCAGTAATAATCCAGGGCCCAGTTGTTCAAAGCATCGTTAGCTTAACAAGCTCGTTAGTGGTCAAAATGTTAACTGCTCTAGTAAGTACAATATCTAATCCACAGGTATTTTTGCTGAAAAAATGTGAGAAGCTTTTGCAAAAGCAAAAGCTACTCACATTTTTTCAGCAAAAATATTAGCGTATATGCCATATTCAATGATCAAAGATTTAACGATACATTAACTAGCGACATCTTTAGTTTTGAACAACTGGGCCCTGATCAGCCAACAAAGCCACACAATCTCATAAAGGCCTTTACTACATCAATATATCCTACAATATCTAATTATGCAGGGTATTCCCTCAGGGTTTTAAAGTGAGAGTCCAAGAGACTCCCTAAATATGCGAAGTTAAGGGCTCCTTTAATAAGATTTAGGGGTTCATTGTCATAAAGCGGTTAACCCTTTAAACACTAATCCCTACTGTACCAGACAACACTTTGAAGTACTTTTTTGAGAGAAAATAAGGTTTGACATTTCATGTGAATTGTCTGCCTAGCAGACAATTCATATGAAATGACAAGTCTTATTTTCTCTAAAGAATAAAACCAATTTTAGAATGTCGTCTGCTACAATTTGCATTGTGCTTTATGGGTGAACTACTGCCCAAATATTGATAATTCTTAACCTTTAAATAGACCACAAAAAGATGAAAATACAAAGTCACTGATAAATGACATTAATTTTGGATTTCATTATGTGTGCATCACACAGGACCCTTGACCTGTGGTCCCAAACATGGTTTTGGGGGTAAAAACTGCCAAAATGCGAGTTGGGGGAAAACCCTGCTAATGATCCTGTAAGTAGACAGTGAAGGCCATGAAACAGATTACCGGATATGCAGGCTGATCTAGGCCTTTGCTGATATCATAATCCTTGTCCTGCTGAACCCGGATGTACCAGAAGAAGCCAACTGATCTGGATCTGCATTGTTTGCCTTTAAGTATGTGAATTTATAGCAACAATCCGGATTAAGTAATCTGATTGGCTGAAAATTAGAAGTGGGAGTGGCAATATAATTTATTCAGCAGAACAAGGGATAATACAGACTATGCTAAGTGTTAATCACTGTTATTAGCAGATTCTGCTAATGCCAAGCAATACTACAAACATTACAAAAACATGCCTATTCAAATATACTGAAAATTTTCAATTTTCACCTCTGGCAAAAATGGACACAATATAAATCACACCTTTTAACGATGAGATAATATTCCCAACTATTTACCATATATAACCGCATGGTTTCAAAATGGTCATATAACTGCACGGTTTCAAAATGGTCATTTGGCAATTTTTTTTTTTTTTTGCAAAAGAATTTTTGGCAAACGGGAGAATTAAAAAAGAAACAGGTGACTGCCTTAATCCCGGGAGGTTTTTAATTTACGCCGGGAGAATCACATGTATGAGTCATTGTTACGAACTCAACCTTGCTCCACCCATGACAAAACACGGAAATTTCACAGATTCATGAAAATCACTGAAATGGCATTTTATATATGAAATGTGCAGTGAGTTATGTTGGCTCCGTTATTTATAGGAATATTTGTGTGTTTTGAAGGGTACTTTAAATCTTTATACATGATCATCTATTGACAGCGGTCCACTGAATTACCCCAAACCACCCCAAACTACCACAAAACACCCCAAACCACTTTTTTTTTGTATATATAAAATGTGGTCATTGACTAAGCTGCACTTGTATTATTGATTTACATCCAATTTAAGACATTTAAAGCTCATTTGTAGGGGATTAAGAGGTTGCATAGGCCAAAGTTTTGTAAGCATACTCTCCCTTTATCAGCCAAGTCAGAGGCACCCGACACCATTTTACTGTCATTATTCCTTGATGATGAATAGTCTAAGGGACTGGAAATTTCACTGTGGTTATTTCTTAGTTATATAAGAATCAAATAACTATGATCGGATCAGAATTTGCCAAGAGACAAGGAAACTATTGATGCTCAAAGTACATTAAAATTCTGTCGAAAATATGCCTGGGTGTCTCCAGCAAGAAAGATAACTCTTGGTCTGTGATGTCATCAGCAACCTTTCAATTGCACAGTGCCAGCTGGAAACTAAGGGTAATATTTTATACTTGGGCTAATATGAGGGGGCTAACACCACATACTATTATTTTATAATATAATGCCAGAAAAATTTATGCAGATTAAGTAATAAGTTTAGAAACAAACTACATCAATACAAGTGAGCAAACAGACCTACATGTATATATGCACCAAATATCATCAATACATGTATATGTATTTTGTATATATATACATTTACAATAAATGTATAAATAGACCTATAGTGTATATTTTATCTTATCAATGGTGGTTTGGGGTAGTCTGGGGTGGTTTGGGGTAATTCGATGGACCCTGACAAGAAGGTAACTGGTCATCTCGTACCCAAGTTAGGTCGTACCTTAGTCAACTCGAACCCATTTTTGGTCAACTCGTACCCGTTGTCTGGTCAACTCGTACCCACCAAGTCAACTCATACCTAGTTTGGTCAACTCGTACCTAGTTCGGTTAACTTGTACCTAAATTGGTTAACTCCTACCTTGTAAAAAATATATACTGGATGGACAGACAAACAGACAGACAGATAGTTAGGTAGATTTTGTTACTCGTTATTATGATGCACCCATTATTTGACATGTTAGTTAAACATGTACATATTAATGTGGGTGTGATAAACGATTGTCAATATGATTCAAGTAATTTGTTTATCATTATGTTGATAAATCCTTAATTATAAATACATTGGTAAATATGTACCAATTAACGTAGGTGTGAAAAACCATTATTGATACAGTTTCTTTAATCTTGTCCTTAATCGAAGACTGTTTTTGATTCCTTTGACTTCGAGCTGTGGTTTTTTTGTTTTAGCGGTGTCTAATGACAAGCAAGAATTTTTAAGGGTTATTACCGTTTGTGTATTTTTTTCTTTTTACCTGCTGATTACAAGATATATACTTGGACCCAATATACACTGGACTATAGTGCATGCACTAACTGTCAAAATCAGGAAGTCCCAGGACTTCCAAGCTCAAATATCTGGAAGTCCTTGTGATCAAAATTTTTTCACTCGCTTTCAGAAATTCAACCTCAATATTCTTAAACTCTCATTTATGGAATAAAACTGCTATTCTTAAGCTAAATAACACATAAATTCATTCAGACTTTATAAATGACTAAATGTCTTTAAAAGTTGGTAGTCCCAGACTTCCTGGCATTGATTTTCCCAGACTTTCCTTAATGCATGCACTGGGACCAATAACTATAGTACAGGTATTCTATTTATTGGAAATATGTTGTTGTGGCTGAGTTTTCATAATTTTGTATGATGAAGTTTAAATGTTCAGTTTTCAATTACTTCTCAAAATATCTGAGATTTGTTTTCAAAAAGCAATAGTTCAATATATTACTTTTAAGACTGCAGCATTATATTTAAGAAACATCTAACAGTTTTTGTAAACATCAGCAAGAAACCTAGGTACCCATTTTAGCTATTTTCAGCACTTTTAGCATCTGAAATTCACCCAAAATGATGGTATAACTTAAATTTTATTAATTGTGACTTACTAATTTTCAACCAAACCTATTAAAAACTTTTTATTACAACTTTAGTTATTATCCAAAATCATTGTTTTGACCATAGTGCTGTAAAATAGTGCTAAAATCAAGCCGAGACAACATATTTTGGCAGTTTCTTTTGTGCAAGTCTGGGTATTATTAGGTCCAGGATATATAAGAAGTTCAGAATCCTCTAAGCATCATTCATCTTTGAGTTCTCTTCACCAGTATCAAGGCTTTAAATAAAATCATGTCTGATCTTGGCACTGCATGCAGTAAGGTTGTTGGTAGACGTCAGCACGCCGTAAATTGTGATGTCTGCGACCGTTGGTAGCATAGTATTTGCGAGACAGGTAATACAGATTTCATTTAATAGTTATTTTGAGGGTAATATTTATTTATTTATTTGATTGCTGAGGCCCTATATCATAGGTCTAGATAAGGGAGAGTATCCAGTAAATATTTTTCTTATTTCTCCACGAAATATGTTGTGGGTACTCATTAGAAGCGCCTCGGCGAGGCGCTTCTAATGAGTACCACAACATATGTTTTCATGGAGAAATAAGAAAAATATCGATACTTTTGGATTAAAAAAAGTGCCTTAACTAGTGCTATGCCTATATAGTAGAAAACATGTTTTTACCAAAAACTGATTATTTGGAAGTTGCCAATACTGGTTTCATATGCATCTATATTCTGAGCAGTGCAGATCCTGATTGTGCTGCAAGATGTGCATGGCATGACATGGGTCTGTTCCGGTCACACGAATCACCGAAATACCGGAATACCCGTGAAAAATATAGGTATACCTGTGAAAGACGCCTATTAAAGACACCCATATTGGCTTTAATTAATCAATTTAGGAATATTATGTCAACCTAATGGAAAAGGGATAATATTTTAACCTCAAATAATTTGTAAATTGTCTATGAAGTGTTTTTTTATTTATTTATTATTTTTTTTATTTGAAAACATTGTTGATAATCCGCTAAATCTGAGCCGGAATACGACCGGAATACCCGTGAAAAACGTGAATTACCTACACCTCAAACGAAAAGTACATACGACTTTTTGTATAAAATATTTATCAATTGAGTGAATAATTTGTTGATTTAGTCTCTCTCTCTCTCTCTCTGGAAAGCTCTTTCGTTTTACCCTCATATAAATATAACACGTCTCCTTTCCAGCTATAAGTTGTTTGCACTGACTTCATTGGAAAAATGATATCGCACCGGCGGGAATCGAACGCGATTCGATCCCACCTTAACATGAAACACATTTGTATTTGCTACGGTCATTCGCTTCTTCCACTGCTTCAAGATTGGCAATTACAAGTTTTTGGAGAAGAGGGTTCAGTAATTCAGCGCGATTCGTAAAAAAAAATGCTGTTCCCCATCCCGTTTCGCATGGGCCAGACTCGTAAAGTAATTGCAGTTAACACCCTCTTAATAGTCAGTTGCAGTTAGCTCCCTTAAAAGAGTAAAACCCTGCAGTGTGAGGACGTTACCCCGCATTTACCAGGGTACAAATGAATATTGTTATGTTATTCTCTTACTGTATATACATTAATAACATTATCTTTAATGGCTTATAGAGCAATCTTCAAACCTTTCGTTTCCATGTAAAGTGTTCTGTTTTTGTGGCTTCAACATCGGATATGCAAAACTAAGACCGTAATTTATTTAACGAGTAAAAGTGACGCAGATTTAAACCTAGCATCGGCGGGAAAGCATCTTCACAGAATATTGTCATGTGTCTTTGCGGACATTCTAAGCAGCGTCTTCCTGGGTAGAAACCAATAGTAAGATACGAGGATAAAGTGTCTTGCTCAAAGACACAACACTTGGTGCTCGCGGGTATCGAATTACCACTATCTGGGCTAATTCAGTAGATGACAAAAAAAAAAAAAAAATTAAAAAATCGTTATTTGTTTTATTACCAAGAAAACAGGATTTGACATTTCATGCAATGGAGACAATTTGCATGAAATGCAAATCCTGTTTTCTTGGAAAAATGATAAAAAATATTTCAAAATGTCTGCTGAAAACTTTACCCAGAATGTTAAGCGTTATGGTTTGCAGAAACAAATCGCGCATGGTAAAACCTATAATAACTTGTACGAAGAGACGAATTAGCCTGCACACTCTGAGCCTGCACATCAGTAGTCTGATCAGAGCCTTCGCTAATTGTATGTACCGCCTACAATCTATGGGTTTAACAAAACGTCATGTGTGACGAGCGAAGACTCCGGTCAATCTGCGCAACTGCACATTCTGATCAGAACATTCGCTGATCGTATTTACCTTCGATAGCCGGGCTGTCCAAAGCGGGATAAACAGTGTGACTGTAACATCACATTCTGATCAGATCCTTCGCTGATCGTACAGTATGCACCTTCTTCGGGCTATCCAAGAAGCTTGCTTTATATAGTGGGTCGATGCACAGACTGACCCGAGTGTTTGCTGGTCGCACGTACATCATACTATAGTACGTTTTGTCGTCTGGTTCATTGTAAGAACATTGTACATCACACTAGTACCGACGTAATTTTACTGGGACGTAAAAAAAACTCACTCATTTGAATTGTCATTAGCCTCTCTTGCCCCTTGTGTGTGTAAAGTGTGTTTTTGTGTGACAGACACCCTTTTCACATGGGCTGTTTTATTGATTCAATGCCTCATTAATAGTAGAAGCGCCCCTTTAAGTTGATTAATATTGACACGTGCGGTTGCTGCACCCGAGTGAGAATTTCCCGGTCTTTTACCATAGTACGTCATTTATATTGAGCGCGTGCGGTTGTTGCATGGGAAAAGGCAGTTACAGGAATACCAAATATAAATATGTAATTCGTCGATTGGGGGCAGATGTTTGATTCTCTTTGTGATTTTTGTGATTTTCATGTGTTTGTTTTGTTTTCTACAGCATATTAAGTAAAAATGACCATGCCGGACCCACTTATGTGGCTGGAGTAGACTAAGTCGAAGAATCCGGTACTTTTTCATATGGAGCGTTGTTGAGGCCCATGTTACGTGCTCGAACAGTGAATGGGGCTACCGGGGTTTTCTTTGGACCCAGGGAGCACCCAAATATATTCAGGGAACAAGGCAGCATTGTTTAATATTTTAAGAAAACAAGGGAACTGACCTAATTTTGGTGGATCGGAATGCGGGAATTTGGAAAACACATTTGGGCTAATAAGACTTTTGCGACCAGCGCAGACTCAGATCAACCTGCGCATCCGCATGAGCGTGGACTATATAACCTTCACCCAGACTGTTCTATATGGTGGAAAAATGTCTCCGGGACAACATTACGATTCCGAGTAACTTCGCACAACTTTGCATAACACATACTTTGCGCGGACTTGCGAGTGTTGTCCGCCGAATATTACGTTTACTCGGTTTGATTCCGAGTGTTTGAGGGAAGTCCGCAAAACGCCGATATTCGGGTTAAAGAGTTTTTGCTGTTTTTTTTTTACCTGTATGTGCTTTTCGTTTGAAGTGTAGGTAATTCACGTTTTTCACAGGTATTCCGGTCGTATTCCGGCTCTGATTTGGCCGATTATCAGCAATGTTTTCAAATAAATAAAAAAAAAAAAAAAAAAAAAAAAAAAACACTTCAAAGACAATTTGCAAATTATTTTAGGCTAAAGTATTATCCCTTTTCCATTAGGTTGACATAATATTACTTAATTGATTAATTAAAGCCAATATTGGTGTCTTTAATAGATGTCTTTCACAGGTATACCTATATTTTTCACGGGTATTCCAGTGATTTATTTACAATTTTATACCTATGCATACCAGGACTCCCTTGGGCTATATAAAGTGAGTCCTACTAGAAAATCATTGCATTCATTACAGAATTTTCCACAAATCTTTGTGAGTCCTGGGACTCGCTGAGATTTAAAATGTGAGTCCCAAAGCAAAAATGTGAGTACAGGACTCCGGATGCGCAGGTAAAAAAATCACTGGTATTCCGGTATTTCGGTAGTATTCCGGTATTTCGGTGATTCGTGTGACCCGTCTGTTCTGTTTGGACAGACGGACCTTGGGGGGCAGTGTGGACCTAAATCTGGCACAGCGGGATAAGGCGTCTGATCTGGGTCCACCCTGTTCACTGCTAGATTTGGACGTGAAGTAAATGCAAGAAGTTGTATATTTTATTCTATAATCGGACTTTTGCAGACCCTGGTTGTGCTGCATGATAAGCATGACGTGACCTGGGTCTTTTGAGTTCGGACAGATTGGCCTTCAGTTAACATAACTCTGAATTAGTCAGTCACGACTTGAGGACAGTGAACACAACGTGATCTATAGTTAAAGAGCTCCCATATTCTGACAACTGCTGCTGGCATATGACCTTAAAGACTGCCAGATGAGTTGTAAACAATGTAGACCCTGATAATTTGCATGACGTGTCAGATCCTATTTTCTAGGAAAAAATATCGCCTGTTTTTTTGTCTGCTGAATCTGCCAGTAGCATGATAAGTGTTAAAGTCAAGGTATACAATGGCCCGTATACAATGACTGTGAGCAAACAATGAACACAGCTCCAGATGATTTTTTTTTTTTTTATTCATCATGAGTTTTGGTATTTTGCTTATTTCTCCATAAAAGTATATGTTGTGGATATTCATTTAAAGCTGCCTCAGTAAAACCCTTCTAATGAGTACCCAAAGTATATATTTTTATGGAGAAATCAGGAAAATGTTTATCTGGATATTCCTATTATCTGGAGCTATACAGAATGACTCCTGAAATTACATATTTAGTTACGACTTAACCCAAAATTTGACCAAGGTACGAGTTGACTAATGTACAAGTTGACCAAGGTATGAGCTGACTAAAAATGGGTACAAATTGTTTGTTTGTGTTGAGGTTTTACAGCCCAGTCAACCCAATGGGGTCATGTCGAGCGTGGTCAGTTTACCTAACCACACGTTTCCTGGGCAAGCTTAGTCCTCTAAGCGTTTAACCAGTATTGTGCACATTCTTTCGCCAGAAACTGACAAATGCCCTTCTTGAATCAGCGGAAGGGAGAAAATGACCGTAGAAAATATTTCATGATCAATCTCCACGAAAGAATGTTGCCGACCTTGGTGGGGGCTGAACCCACGGCCTCCTGGTCTCCAGTCGGACGGCGCATCCAACTGAGCCACAAGGCCTACTAAGGTACAAGTTGACCAGAAACTGACAAGAGTTACTGGAATTGTCCATGAAAGTTACTTGTCTGTTTTGTCAACCTCCACATTGCTCTTTTCTCTCCAAGGTATCATCTCGGACACAATATAGACGGACTCGTAACTAACCGATTCAATCGATAATGTTGTCGTGGCAAGACTGGAAATTGAATAGGCAATTCATAATGGCGGAAAACAATGAAACAGTATATGTGTTTCTAGTTCATATTTAGGTATTTATCCATTTAAAACTGTATAAATAATACGATTTTTCTTAAGGTCAGACACGTTTCTATTGTTTTATAGTAGTTTGATGTGATTTGGATTTATTATTTATCCATTCTAAGGTCAGATAAAACAACTAATTTTCCGAAATTTTCACTGACAGTACCGATGATTCTTTACGTTTCTCTGTTATATACCAACCTTTTATTTCAGTGAAAATTATATAAACTTAAAGCAAGTATGTTATACAATTGCCTTATAACAATTTTAATGATGTTTTTTATAAACAACAAATTATAATCACAATATAATGATCAGAATTGTCATGTCTTCAGCCAGAACGTATTCTGCCATTAGACATTGCATTTTCTTCTATTATAGAATGCAAAATTATGTAATATGCTTCCATAAAAAATATTTTTGTACACATCATTTGACAGAAAATTAATAAGGATTTAATTGGTGTAAAAATAAAAATGGTCGCTAAAATAGTTCTAAAGATATATAGGAATTTGCAACACCACTCAATGCAAAAAAATGCAGCGCTCGATCGAAACGTGACAACATATAATCCAATACTGTGTAGCAGTTACACAGTTACCTGTCCGTCTATACTGCGTCCGAGGTATCATGCTGCCAAAGGACCTGCGCATTTTTTTTTTGTTTTTGTTTTTTTTTTCTGTTTTCGTTTTTTTTTTTTTTTTTTTTTTTTTTCCGAATTCATTTTACCACGAAATTACGTTCAAATGCTCGTTTTACAACTGCTTTTAGCGGCTACCGAATAAAAGCATCCATCGTTACAATTATTCAGTTCGTATCAGTGATTGTATCAGTTAAACTAAATACCTGCACTATTAAGTAGTTATCTTGTGTTTTTAGGGTTTAACACAGAATGTGGTTGTTTGACTTTTTTTTTTTTCTCCTTCACCTGTATCGGTGTCATCTGAAATTTGCCATCGAACATTTTACCCGGGCCTCATTAGTGTATACAGGGATAGCTAAAGTGTGAGAAGAACAAGGCTAAATACAGGTATAGCAAAAGTGCGAAAGAAACTTGTACGGCACATGTTACCTTAGGAATCTCAGGGAAAAAATATAACGAGAAAATGCTTTAACACCGAAATCTTAAAAGTGGGAAATAAAGCTACAAGTTATGATAAAATATCATTGAATAACTTGGCGGCAGCCAGCAAGTATTTGTCTCCTATTTTGAAAATTTGATCAACAATACCATTTTAGATAGATAGCTAGACAGATACCCAGATAGCATGACAACGTTGGCTCAACATTGGCGATGAGTTGGCTAATAGTTATCCGTTGGCTGTCCAATGCTGGCCCAATGTTGGGCCAACCATGATGTCAATCAAATGAATTATTTTAAAGTCAGTAAAATAATGTCATAGTTGGCACAATAATGGGCCAGTGTTATGCAAAATACTGGAAATAAACAGTTTTTATATGTGGTGTAAGGTTGACCCAACGTTGGCCCAACGTTACCAAAATATGCTAGTCATGCACTCCTTTGTATTATGTTGGGCTAACGTTGGGCCAACGTCAGCAATTTGTTTATTACTGATTCTGCTAAAGTGACAAAAATGTTGCCAAAATGTGATTTCATATATCAAGCGGTATGCATAATTTTGATTTCCATGTATTAAATCCAAATTAAGTTGGTAGTGTGGATCAATAACTAAGGCTGTAAATCCAAAGAGTTAAACATTGGATCAAAGCTGTGCCAACGTTGGCCCAATATACCCGAATATTATATGGAATAATAGGTATACAAAGAGGATCTTGTATTATTGAATTTATTAAATCCGTTGGAGAAAGGATAAGACGTATATATTTGTATAATAAAAATATATAAAAATAATCTTTTATCAAACAAATTGCAGGTCAGTTAATACAAGATACCAATTTAATTAGCATATCAATGTACTATATGCTGTAGCATTAAGCACAAACACAGTATGAAGTAATCTTTATTACTGGTTTCCTGGTCCAGCGCCAAGGTGACCAAATAAATTAATAAACTATATTGAATAGAAATCCAGTGCCTTGGAGTAATCTTGTTTATTGCTGTTACCATCTACCAAAGGTTTTATAACACTTTAGACAACCATACGAGGGTCGTGCAAAAAGTTCTGTCACTAATAGGCTTCCTAAGTTTTATCCCAGGTATATTTTAAAATGCTTCACTGCACTTGAATGGTGTGTTGAATAGCTAACGATACCCGTTTATTTCGTGCAAATTGCTTTCCAACTGACCGAGTTATTTCAAATTGAAATAGATGCAGTCATATACACTGACCAATTTACTTGTTAGGATAAGAAACGACCAAGCAAAGGATGGTCAAGAGTCCATCTTTTACATGACAACGCCTCCTCTCATAAGTGTGAGGTTGTTTTTTTTTTTTGGCTTCTGAAAAGGTGAAAGTTTTAAACCATCCACCTTATTCACCTGACATGAGTCCCTGTGACTTCTTTTTATTTCCAAGGCTTAAGAAAATGCTTTCTGGAAATAAGTATACGTCTAGAAGTTCTCTTGGCAGCGCTATTTATCGATGTCTCCAACAGATACCAAAAGAAGACTATTTATCTGCTTTTCGCGACTGAGTAAAAAGGTTACAAAATGTGTTTCAGTAAAGGCGGAATGCTTTGAAGGTTTGTAATAAAAATATGTTTGATAAAACGTAGCACTGAAGTAATCCGAACCCAGTGACAAAACTTTTTGCAGGACCCTCGTAAAGCTAGCTTTTATACCATTTGAGTTCTGACTCTCTGACTGAATGCACCAATAAAGGTCTCAAGATGTGATTTAAAGAAGAAGGGTTAAGATTTTTAAAAATGTGAGTATAATTATATGATACATTCGTTTCTAAATTAGGCAAAATAATGAACTGCATGCGGCGGATATGAAAACCTCTTATCAGACTGTGCAGCTGTGCAGGCTGATCTGAGTCTTTGTTGTCCATGTGACATTGTAGGTTTTGCTGAGCTCTGGCTCATTTGTGATTTTGACATTCTTACAGCACAAACATTGTTTTACTAGAGTAATGGGTCCAAAACACGCTCACGAAAAACAGTGTAGACCCTGGTCAGACTCCTCCTAGAGGACTCAGAAGAGAAAAAAAAGCTACGTCAGTTTATAAAAAAATATTGTAAAACCATTGCTTTTAAGTGAAATACTATTTTTACATTCATAAAAATATAGTACTGTCTCTCAGCTGTAAGAATGTCAAAATCACAAACGAGCCAGAGCACATAAAATATAGTACTGTGCTGTAAGAATGTCAAACTCACAAGTGAGCCAGAGCACAGCAAAACCTACAATGTCAAGCATGCACCCAGCAAAGACTCAGATCAGCATAACTGCATAGTGATAAGAGGCTTTCATATCCGCCTCATGTAGTTCAATATTGCTGCCTACGACTCGTAAATTAGAAACGAATATATAATCGTTATTATACTCACATGTTGATTTGCTGTCGGATCAGCCCCTTTTCGCTGGCAAAATATCGTTTGGCATCATATATAATTTCTACGTTTGCCCAACGTTAAAATTGTGCAGGACTAACGTAGGTCCAACGTTTAAATTAACATTGACATACGTTGGCCCAACGTAATGACTACACGTTGGCATAACGATGGTCCAACGAGCAGACTTACGTTGGGCCGATCTTGAATGTCTACGTTGGGCCAACGAAATGGACAACCATTATTCAACGTTGGCCCAACGTTAGCATGCCGTCTGGATAGATAGATAGATAGATAGATAGATAGATAGATAGATAGATTCGTGTACATACATGTCAGCATATAACAGTTCATATTATTACATTTAAAACAATAATATTTAAACAGAATGACAGACTTTGGAACTACAAGCTTAAAAAATAAACAATTAATACATTAAAACAGTTAAGACACTTTAGCATATACCACAATTTAAGACTAGATTGAGACACTTGAAATGCACTATTTAAATAAAAAAAGTAAGGCAAATTATCTACACAGAATAGTCCATAAAGTTATAAATAACTTATTTATAAAGGGGTCCTTTTAAGACCAAAGACAAGATTAAGGTTTTGGTAATTTGGGATATAAGTACAAAACAACATACATGTATGAACACAGATCAAGTATCACACCCAAGCATTTTAGACTAGGTCATTACTAATATCAAAAATTCAAATAATGCATTTTATCGATAAGCACGGAAAGAGTCATTTGATACGTAATATCTACATTACCCATTCAGAATTTTCTTTCGGGACTTGAATCCTGTTTAAGTATGACTTAATGTCTTTCTTAAAACCGTACGATGTCTTTATTTTTAACATTGTCAGGTAACTGATTTCAGTCTTGCACAGCATTATAGTAAAATGTAGTTTTACTGATATTGTTCACTGAAGGAACCTTAAAATTGTACTGGACCACCTCCTGAACTTTTAAATGTATACGTGATATAGCTCCTGCTGTTTTAAGGGACCTTGTCAACGTTGAGCAATATGTTCTTATTCTTTCAATTATTAGAACACTCTACAAACACCTAAGGTGAGAACTGTGTCGTAAGGTCAGAAATCTTTCCGTTTTGAAGCTACCAGGGTATGGAACAGTCTCCCGAATGAGCGGGGAACAGTGACCCAGTTCAAAGCATCACGAAAACATGCCTATATAATTTTGACCCCCTTAAACCCCACTTTTATATAGTAAAACTGGGGTTTACAGGGGTATACATTATTTTTCTTATTTCTGCTCAAAACATAGATTGTGGGTACTCGTTAGAACCGCCTCGCCGAGGCGGTTCTAACGAGTACCCACAATCTATGTTTTGAGCAGAAATATCAAAAATACCAGAGTTTTTTACCTGAAAATTTTCAGTTTTTGGAGGTGAAATTTTCTATATATTTGAATAGGCGTGTTTTCATAATGAAGTGGGGAGACTAGCCCACACATGGACTGGCCCTAAATACAGCTGTGTCGTATGCCACGGTTAAGTTACATTTTCTTCGTTTGCCAGGTGTAGTCACATGCTTCACTGCATGCTTCTTTTATTTGCATTTATTTCTTTTGTGTGCGCTGTCTTTCATGATTTGTTTGCTTTTTCTCTTGGTGTCATAAATAGGCTATGCTTTGTGATCGTGGCTCTTCCTGGGCATCTTCTATACTACATGATTTTGTTTGTTGATAAAATAGTGAAATTGCTAGGTGTTGATCTTTGTGGCATGTGCGCTGTCTTTAATGATTTGTTTGCTCTTTCTCTTGATGTCATAAATAGACTGATCGTGGCCTTTTCTGGACAGCTTTAAAAAAAAAAAGGGTAAGTCCAGGGCCACAATCACAAGCCGCAGCCCGTCCCAGACACCAAGAGGAAGAGGAAACAGACAAAAAAAAAAGCTCAAATCGAACAAACGTACGAAAAACACTCAGATTAGCTCTCTCTTAGTGAAACTGCTGGGTGGTGATCTTTGTGGCATGTACGCTGTCTTAAATGATTTGTTTGCTCTTCCTCTTGTGTAATAAATAGACTATGTTCTGTCATCATGGCCTTTCCTGAGCATCTTCAAAACTGCATGATTTTGTTTTTTGATAGAGTAGTGATGGTTGATCTTTGTGGTATGTGTGCTTTCTTTCATTATGTGTTTGCTCCTCCGCATGGTTTCATAAACAGGCTATGTTCTGTGATCGTGGCTCTTCCTGGGCATCTTCTATACTTCATCTTTTTTCTGTTGCACTTTCTTTTTGTTTATTCCTTTTGTTTTCGATGAAGTATCGTTTTGTGTTAACAGGTTTTGTTTTCAAGCCGTATTCTGCAGGGGTTCAGTCGATCCCCCATTTTTTTGATTCAAAAGTTCAGTTGGAGTACGTATAAGATATTCGCAGGCTTTAACTTTTATTGTTCTAAAACTTCAAAACGATCATTTCACCGCTTAAGAGTGTGTCTACAATTGTTGAATGAGTGGCAAACAGTATAGACCCTGATCAGAGGCCGCGTTCTGCGGCGTCTGATCTAGGTTTATATTGTTTGCTCAGACCTTTATGTGCTTAGGGTAACTGGATCAATTCGAGCCCCTTCAGAAATTTTATCCCCCTATTAAATAATCCTGGATCCGCCCCTTTCTGTGATTTGGGAGCACTGCGGAGTGGGCATCGCGGGTACTCTAATATTTATCTAACTATAACAAAAAAAAATAAATAAAAAAAATACCTGGAATGTTTTAGACTTCCAAAAATAATAGCAAAAATTTGGAACCCAAAAAGTAGTAATAATAAAAAATAAAGAACTTGCAAAAATATAGCACAGGCCAGTAAGCATTCTTTATAAATCTATAGCGGGCCGTTATCGGCCCGTCAGGGTAGCATTATAAATCTATAGCGGGCCGTTATCGGCCCGTCAGCTACCCTGACGGGCCGATAATGGCCCGCTATAGATTTATAAAGAATGTTAGCTGAGAGGGTTATGCAACAGAAAAAGATCAAAGCACCCCTCCCGCCTCCCCGACCTTGTGGGGTTGCGTTCCGTGATTGTGACAGTTTTTGTGTATCTCCATATTTATTTTCTGTATTTACCTAAAACGTTCCGTCTAAATTCTGACTGTACAACCCAGCTAGCATTCTACGTAAATCTACATCGGACCGTCATCGGCCCGTCAGCTACCCTGACGGGCCGATGACGGCTCGATATAGATTTACGTAGAATGCTGACTGGGAAATGTGTACAAACATACACGAACCTATAATTGAAGCGATGCCGAATCAATTATAAACTGTCACCGCCACCAAAACTATACCCTGTAAGCATTCTACATAAATTTATAGCGGACCCTTATTCTACCCTGACGGGCCGATAACGGCCCGCTATAGATTTATGTTGAATGCTAGCTGGGTAAACACTAGAAACACTATACGAGGGTCGTGCAAAAAGTTCTGTCACTAATAGGCTTCATATGTTGTATTCCAGGTATATTTTAAAATGCTTTAAAATAATATAGATATAAGGCCTAAAACCTCTGTTACCAAGGCTAACATCGCTGCTGTAAAGATTGTGGTCGAACAGGATGCGCGATTGTCTGTCAAAGATATTGCTAGTTGTACTGGCATATCAGAAGGCAATGTGCAAACAATTCTGAAAAAGCGTTTGGACCTGAGAAAGGTTTGCGCTAGGTGGGTACCTCATTTGCTCACTGAGGAGCAAAAGACACAACGCCTTAAATGTGGCCGGGAACTTTTGAAAACATACAAAGGCTGTAATAGTCGAGTTATTTCTAACTTGCTAACAGGTGATGAAACCTGGGTGCACATGTTTGAGCCACAAAGAAGGGCTGATAATAACCAATGGAAGCGAAAAGATCAAAAACGCACATGTATTGCCAAGAGAACCATAAGTTTGAAAAAGATGTTGTACGCAATTTTCTTTAATTCAAGTGGGCCAGTCGTTCAAGTACCTTGTCCATCTGGTCATACAGTCACTGGCCGATTCTACAAGAATTCTGTATTGAAGAAAGTGAAAGAGTTTTACAATAAGAAACGACAAGCAAAGGATGGTCAGGAGTCCACCTTTTACACGACAACGCCTCCTCTCATAAGTGTGAGGTTGTTAAGTCTTTTTTGGCTTCTGAAAAGGTGAAAGTTTTAAACCATCCACCTTATTCATATGACCTGAGTCCCTGTGACGTCTTTTTATTTCCAAGGCTTAAGAAAATGCTTTCTGGAAATAAGTACACGTCTAGAAGTTCTCTTGGCAGCGCTATTTATCGATGTCTCCAACATATACCAAAAGAAGACTATTTATCTGCTTTTCGCGACTGGGTAAAAAGGTTACAAAAATGTGTTTCAGTAAAGGGGGAATACTTTGAAGGTTTGTTATAAAAATATGTTTGATAAAACGTAGCACTGAAGTTATCCGAACCCAGTGACAAAACTTTTTGCAGGACCCTCGTATATGAAATTAGTGCGCTTCACATGCCATGACATTGTGAAAACATAGTGTCGTCTCGTTGATTATCATTTGTGACGTTTCAAAAGATCATCCGGACACAGTCGAACTAACCGAATAAAGGGGTCCTCCTTTATTCTGTGGAACAGAAGAATGCGGTCAAAGCTTTATAGGACAGCGGGTGGGGGGTGGGGGGAGGAACAGTAATACTCTAGTTCTCAATTTCTGCTAACCCTAGCATCGGAAAGATATACGATTTATTTCGATATAGGAAGAAAGCCTGGACATGTCTGTATATAAAATGACTCTGTATAGCAGATATGCATTCATTACATTTTACGAAAACTTGCACGTTTCTATGGAGGCCCAGTTGATACTTAACAAATTCTGTGTTTACAAAACCTTGTGTATTCAGGTTAAAAAAAAAAAAAAAATGCTCAAAACAGAAAGCAGAATGTTTGTTTTCGTATGCACATATGCAAACATGACGTCATCAGTGACACCCCGGTTGTTTTCCGCATTTAAGCGAGAGTAACCCGTTTTCCTGTCTGACACTATTTCTAAATTTCGCTTGCAAACTGCTTTTCAAATAAACTTTCTACCGTTTTCTATAGCCTTTATTAGAAGGCATATAAAAATGGATTAAAACCAAAAAAAAGTTCGACATTTTCGTCGTCAAATATGGCCGCTACAATAAACCTGAAAGAAAACGTTTGATTGCAAAATGTATGACACATTTTGAATGATACATGTTAAATTTTACCAGACATCTTTCGGGCGTTCTAGCTTACGGTTTCTGAATAAAAACATTCGTAGAGAAACGTAAGTTTTAAGCATGTATGTTGAGGAGAATCGCCGCGCATTTCTTCATGTCCATAATTTCAACACCTTTGTTGACGAACTATACTGGTAAGAATGTATGAAAACCAAACATAATAATTGATATAATTTCTGCAAACTAAAATGTTCATCAAAATTCCATAAAATACACGCCGTTTTGCAAAACGCGACACGATTTTAAAACAGTATTAATTTATATTCAGACATCAACTGTACAGATTAATTTATCGCGGGTTGGGTTTATATTGGGTGTATTTTACCTGTTAGTAAATACATGTGTACTATACGCTTAATAGAACTTACAGTAAGTTGCTTGGTAAAACTCTAAACCAGTATCATGCAAAATGCATGTGTTTCTCCAAAATGCAATTAGTTTCGCATTGTTATAAAGTAGTTTTGCATGAAACAATATCCAAGATTTATATGTACAAAAATTCAGCCGTATATCTTTCCGATGCTAGGGTCACATTTTTTGCAAGCTACAGGAATTGATAAACCCGACTACTATGGAACACGGACAAAGCCTTATCCCGATCAGCAGAAAGAATTTGGAGGAACAAGAGAGCTCCAAAGCATTCTGGCAACTCGGGAAAAGATACCCTGGGAGATCGCATCAGCGTCATTTGCATCCGTAATCAACGTTATTTTGACTTATAACGTCATGTGCGACGTTAATGCGACTGTATAATATAAGGATCATTCATTGGTGTGAGGGGTAGATATATAAATCCGTCCCGAGGATCACTCTCTGGCATCACGAGGCTTGCCCAGTGATGCCAGACAGTGATCGCGAGGGGGATCTTTCTATCTACCCTTCACACCCATGATAGATTCTTTTTCTTGCACACCTTTCATATTTGAACGTAGATTTTTAATAATGCAGTTACTTCGATTGCTGACGTCCGCCACATTGTGACGTGGCGTTTAATGACATCATTACGTTCAATGACGTAAATCTTAACGATGGCAGCATTACAACCAGTGCATATCAAATATCTGAGAATTCTCATCTTACCCTGGGTAGGATAATCGGGATAGGATAGGAATTTCTATCACAGGGTTAAATCCAGGATTTTCTTATCTAGTGTGCAAGAAATGCCGGACGTTAATGTAACATTGTATAAACGCCATGTGCCCGCTTGGTAGTAACTATATATCCTAAATATAAGTCATAAGTGCACACTTAAATCGTGTCACACACCACTCGGTGCCGGCCTCGGTGGCTAAGTTAGATGCGCGTCCGACTGTTGATCAGGAAGTTGCGGATTAGACTCCCGCCGGGTCGGCAACATTCTTTCGTGGAGATTTATTCATGAAGTATTTACTACGGTCATCCTCTGATTAAAGAAGGGCGGTTGTAAGTTTCTGGCGAAAGCACGTGCACAATACTGGTTAACCGCTCAGAGGATTAAACCTGCCCAGTAAAAGTGTGGTTAGGTAAACTGACCGCGCTCGACATGACTCCATTGGGTTGACTGGGCCGTAAAACCTCAACACACAAACAAACAAACGCACCACTCGGCATTGTTTTCTCTAAATTAAAGCCCCCGTAATTTGTTTTTTTTTTTTAAAAATGCTACTATTGTTAATGCAAACGAGTGGCGACTGCAACGTGGATGGTGGGATCCGGTGTAACATACATATAAAATTACGGTAATATTAGTCGGTATCTATTCTGATTGCAAGATAATGCACAGAACGTGAAGACATTGCTGAGACTGCGAGGATGCATAGATGATATGGAATTAATCTGAACGCGCGAGGCTATTTTCTATTTTAAAGGACCAAAGTTATGGTCATCTGTCCGCATAACGTACGTCACGTTTATGTTTGCCATTAATCATTGTGAATTTGTACGTGCAACAAACAGAATCATTGTACGGCGCATCAGCCAGGAATTTCCCAGCTAGCATTCTTTATAAATGTATAGTGGGCCGTTATCGGCCCGTCAGCTACGGTAACGGCCCGCTATAGATTTATAAAGAATGCTTACTAGGTTGGTTGTAATGAGGAGGATGCGACAACAGATATATACAGTCAGATCATCTTCCTTTTTCCACTAGTCAGATATCTGTTTTTTTTTAACTTTACTCATAAATTTAATGGCATAAAATATTTATTATATCACTTGCATTATTTCTGTCACGTAGTTTAGTTTACACAGAAAGAAGTAACTGCTCCGAAGAATAACAACACGTATGGTGCAATTTTAGGTTCATTCTTGTAACTGTTGATTGAATAATTGAATATGCTGTCTTAACTGTAAGTACGTGTCACGAAAACGGCCAACGACAATAGACTAAACGTGATCACAAGCTATTGAAGAATAAACACAACACTTAAAAATAAAAATGTATTTAAAAATAAAGAGAAATATAGTTATACCAGAAAAGAAAGTGAGAGACAAACATCCCTTTTTTCCAAACTGAAATTCAACTGTTCAACAATATTGATGTGAACACTGTAACAAAGTGGATCACTACTTAACTTGAGTTGTTCGTAAAACATGGCTGCCGATATTGTGGATTTCTTCAACGGGTGTTCTTTTATCTCATAGTATCGGCAGCCAAACTTTACAAATACCTTAAATGTATGTTGTCTCTTCAGCGCAGATAATTAAACAAATACTTATAAAAGCTGACGTTGCATCGACGTTGGGGCATCTTGCATAAACGTCAAGTGCCTGCTGGATTACGATATTGAGTTCCCCTCGTGCCCCTTCAGTCTCAAAACAACGGGGATGCACATAGTAACTTATGTGTTGATCTCAGGTACCAACTTACAGCCAATGTCTCATACCTTGCTCAGTCGGAAACTTTATGCCATCTCTCCGAACATTTGTACACGGTGTATAGTAAGTACAACATGTTTGAATTCCATTCTACACTCTTAAGGGTCTAGATACAACTGACAGATTTTTCGCCGTTTCTTTTTTTTTTTTTTTTTTTTTTTTTTTTTTTTTTCAAGAGCAGGTGTAAATTCTTTCCTTTAAGAGCAGACCCCTTTTCAGAAGGCGGTAAAACGATTTTGACAGAGCTGCCTTCTGAAAGTCTATCCAGCCCCCTTAATATTAGGTCAATACATACATGTATTTACTTTCGAGCGAGGCAACTCTGTCAGTATTGTTACTGGTTAGGCTGTGTTCTGTGATTGTTGCTTTTCCTGGACATCGTGTTGGCTATATGTCTCCTTTCTACAATATTAACGTGAATTATATGCCTTCTTTCTTCTTAAGTGAGCGATTTGCTCCCTCTTGATTTCTTATCTTTTAGAGAAATCCTCTATTCTGAATGGGCTTGGTGTGCACGTAAAGCAAACATGAACTCACAAAGTTGTCTCGTCAGTAAAATAGCGAAAATATACTCGGCCCCAGCTAGCATTTTACATAAATCTATAGCGGGCCATTATCAGCCCGTCAGCTACCCTGACGGACCGATAACAGCCCACTATAGATTTATGTAGAATGCTCACTGGGGTGTATCTTGCCCTCTCAACCCTTTCATCCCTGAGTTTCTGAAGTGGGCTTTTCAATCTTTGAATCTGGTCAGAACCATTGTTCCAAATAGAGGTCTCAGTCAAAAATCAAAACAGAATGGCAAATAGTGTAGATCCTAATGAGACGGCTCTTTACGATCCGTCTCATCTAGATCTACACTGTTTGCAAAGGTATCTGATTTGGTGTACCGGGCTGGAAAGGTTAAATAAAAACCTGTGTCGTAAGATATGTTACTAGCTGCTTTTACTATTATTTAGTAAGGGCATATATGGTAAAATACCTGATCAACTAGCTGCTGAATAGTATTATCTGATGCGTGAATGTGATTATTTTCACAAGCTATCGTCATATCTAAACAATCGAGAAACATAACTTTGTCTTGCAAGCTCTTGAATTCTTCATAAATAATATCCTGATAAATTTTAGCATATGCGTCTATCATCCACAATGCCTGGTAGTCTTTCCTTTGAAAAGTCCAAGCGTGTGGACCTTTTATTACTATTTTCACTGTTTTGATTCTTTTTATAAGAGCTTCAACTGATTTTCGTACATTTTTCATCAAGTTTCGAAAAACACTCGAATGGTACGAAAGCAGATGACCATACGTGTGTATGACAATTATAAATCTAGAATTAGAGGTGCTTATTTCATTTAGGTAGGCGCTAATTGGCTTCAAATATTGTCTTGGAGTCCCTTTAGTGCAAAACGGAAGTCCATGTGGCACCCACGTTAATGTGAAATCAAGCGTTGCATTATAACATGTGACCGGACGGTGTTTACCACTTTTACTCCAAGAGTCTGTTACGAAGACACATGGCGATTTTCGTTGTATTCCGGAGTGAAACTGGCGTAATGTGGAATCCCCTATTAACAGAACAGAAGAGTTTCTAAGGCATCTCGTTAGATAAGTATCATCTGTTGGACCTTGGCATTGACTGTTTGTCCAAATATTGTTTAAAAAGTAACCGGTTGGTGACTGTCTGTTCCATGTCTTAGCAAAACTGATGTCACAGCATTTGGTAGTTGTCTGTCCTTTGTTCATTTTGTGGTCTTCTTCTGTAAAATAAACGGTGAACAGATGCTGCTGATGTTTCGGTTAATACAAGTAAGCAATAAAATCAATAAAATTTCAATAAATCGAAGCCATTACGTATATGAATGCACATGATGTATACACAACCCGACCTGCTCCCCTACCCCCTCTATTCTAGGCCTCTATAAAACCATATGTTGTGGGTACTCATTATGATCGCCTCAACATGTGTTTTTATAACGCTTGTCGAGGCGATTCAAATGAATTCCTAAAACCTGATTTTTATAAAAGAGATCAGACAAAATATCGCATATGCATTATTAACTATGTCTCTCTCATGAATTTCTCTGCTGATCTTGGTATTGTTATAATATTTTACTACTACTTTTGCAGTTATTTTGAAACAAACAAATGATCAGTTCAAAAAGTGAAACAAAAAAATAATTTTAGGATTATATCCCAATCACACGCACATCTTCAGACTATGACAAAAACACCTGTACACAGTCTAAAAAAAAGAGGTATAAAATTGTAGGAGGAGTGGCGGACACAAGGTACCCACTACCTGTATACTTTGATAGTATCTGAGCCTGAAAAAATGATTAAGTTCAAAACGCGAAAAAAAAAGTAATAGAAATTAATCTGAGTATTCATTGCATTCCTTTTTTATTCATATACAAAACATATGCACACCTTCAGGCCATAACAAAAAACATATGTACCTTTTCTAAAGGATCGGCATAAAACTGTAAGAGGAGTTATGTACTTTGTACATACTGTAAGAGGGTGTGGAACTACGCACCACAAACCACGGAAAACTGAATACCACGTCCCCTTGCTTTACTTCGAAAAGGCGGGAAACAAAAATGTAAGTAAAATACCACAGGAAATACCACAATTACGAAGCACAGCCTTCCCGAGGTACCAAAAGAAGTAGAGATGAGGAACAAATAATGACAAAATGAACGCCACATGTGAAACCGACGATGCACAAATGAACCATATTATCTGACGCTACACTGTTTGTTGATATGTGATTAATTCTTTATTCATATCCCTGTTTGCAACAATGGATGTGTCCAAATGCAAAGGGAAGTCCACTTCAGAAAGTCAGAGCTGAAAGGGTTAAGAAACAGGAGGCCCACGGGACACGATTCGCTTACCTGATAAAAACAGCTATTGCGTATCTGCAAATACCATGCAGCTTCCTCAAGACTCGGCCTCAAAGTTTTCTTAGTTCTGGAGAAAAAAGTGTTTCACCATTTAGGGCAAGGCAGTCATCTTGTTCAATGGCGCAAAACTATTTGACTAAATCGTAAACATTCTTTCGCCAGAAGGCCCAATGTGAAACCTTATAAAAACTGTTCAAGGGGTTTCAGGGAAGAAGACATTTAAAAATTTCACAATTCTATACATGTATATAGCCCAGGGCCAAGGGCAGATAACGCCCAAAATTTTGACGGTATCTAAACAGTTTTATTTATTAATCATACGTTGAAAGTTTCAGCCATTAGTCTTAATACATATTGAGAAAATGATCTTTCTTCATTGTCCTTATACAAATGTATGAGGGCGCAAATTTGCCCTTACCTTAAAACAGTAAAAGGTCAACCTACGACCATCATTTGAACAGATATCGGCATGGCGGCCATCTAATTCAATGGTGCGGAAACATTCGAACAAATTGTCCATACCCTTTTGCCAGAAGGCTCCATGTGAAGTCTGGTGAAAACTGCTCGGATTGTTTAGGAGAAGAAGACATTAAAAAAAACACACACACACACACAATTTTTTACATGTATATAACTCAGGGGCAAGGACAGATAACCCCCAGGGGACAAAATTTTGATTGTAACTAAAACATTTTACTACTTTAGCCATACATTGCAAATTTCAGCTGTAAGCCTTTAATATATTGTGAGCAAACGACTTTAAAACATTTTCCACATACAAATATATTATGCCGCAAATTTGACCTTACAGTAAAAAGGTCAAAGGTCAACCTATGACCATCATTTGAAGAAACTTGGTAGACCTTGAGTTCTCAAATGCTATATACCAAGATACAGTCTGAAAGCTTTTTGATTCTGGAGAAGAAGATTTTTTAAGTGTTTTTTCCCCATATATGGGAATGGCAGCCATCTTGTTCAAGGCGCGGAACCATTTGAACAAATTATCAACATCCTTTCGACAGAAGGCCCCATGTGAAATCTGGTGAAAATGGCTCATGCAGTTTCGGAGGAGAAGGCATTTAAAATTTACACGATTTTATACATGTATATAGCCCAGGGGCAAGGGCAGATTACTCCCAGGGGACAAATTTCCATTGTAACAAAAATGTTTTACTACTTTAGTCACACATTGTAAGTTTCAGCCATCAGTCTTTAATACATTTTGGGAAAATGACTTTTCAACATTTTTTCCATATAAATGTATAGGGACGCAAATTTGCCCTTGCCGTAAAAAGGTCAAAGGTCAACCTACAGTCATCATTTGAAAAAAGAATGTTTGACCTTGAGTTTCTGATGCTATATACTAAAATTCAGTCTTAAAGTTTTCTTGGCTCTGGACAAGAAGATTTTTAAGTGTTTTTACCATATATGGGCATGACAGCCATCTTGTTCAATGGCGCGGAACCATTTGAACAAATTGTAAACATCCTTTCAACAGAAGGCACCATAAGAAATCTGGCGAAATTGCTTAAGCAATTTCACAGAAGACATTAAAAAATAACACAATTTTATACATGTATATTGTCCAGGAGCAAGGGCAGATAACCCCCAGGTGACAAAATTTTGAGTGTAACTAAAAACTATCACTACTTTAATCATACATTGTAAGTCTCCGCCATTAGCCTTTAATATATTTTGAGAAAATGACTTTTCAACATTTTCCCCATATAGATGTATAGGGACGCAAATTTGACCTTGCCGTAAAAAGGTCAAAGGTCAACCTACGACCATTATTTGAACAAATTTGATAGATCCTGAGTCCCTGATGCTAGATACCGAGATGCAACCACAAAGCTTTCTCGGTTCTGGAGATGAAGATTTTTAAGTGTTTTTACCATACCTACCGTGACCATTTGTACAAATTTTCAATCCCCATTCAAAAGAAGGCTTCACATGAAGTTTGAAGAAAAATGACTGAATAGTTTCAGAGGAGAAGTCGTTCAATGGTGTGGACGACGGATGGACGGACAACGACACACAGCAATTGATCACAATAGCTCATCCTGAGCCCTCGGCTCAGGTGAGCTAAAACAACACAATTTACTGCCTACCTTCCTGAACAGTTATCTTTAACACTTCTGGAAATAGCACTGCCTTATTTTCCCTAAAATATAGAGATATAAAAGACATCAACCTTTTCAACTTTGTATTTTTCTCTATTCTGAAAATGCGCCTTCTCTAAAAGGAAAGAATTTACTCCCATTGGGAGCTAACTCTTTCCTTTTAGAGTAGACGTCTTTTCAATAAGAGTTTGGTGTGCAGGACAGCTAACAGAAAGCCACAAAAGTTGCAGTCCTTGGTACAAATGGAAGACAATCTACTAAGAGTATTCTTCCTTTAACTTCATTACGAAAACACGCCTATTCATATAAAACACGCCTATTTATATAAAAACTTTCACCTCCAAAAACTGAAAATTTTCAGATAAAAAAACTCTGATATTTTTTACATTTCTGCTAAAAACATATATTGTGGGTACTCGTTAGAACTGCCTCGGCGAGGCGGTTCTAACGAGTACCGACAATCTAGTTTTGATATCTAATATATATATATATATATATATATATATAGAGAGAGAGAGAGAGAGAGAGAGAGAGAGAGAGAGAGAGAGAGAGAGCTTAATATGTGATATCATGTTTGCTTTCGTGTACATCAAGCCTCTTCCGGAAAGGGGTCTACTCTGAAAGGAAAGAATTCTTTCCTTTAAGGGTAGACCGTTTTTTAGAATGAAGACAAAATTTCATTTGACAGAGATGCCTACCCTGAACGTGTATGCGTTCCTCTAAACTTCATAGGTAGATCTAAAACTTATGAATTCAAATTTGTTATCTTAAAAAACCAAACAAATGTAAAAGACATATACATACAATTAATCAGCCACAAAATGAACAGATGACAAGCAGAGTTGGCAACTTTTTCCCTAAAAGGTGGTAACTCTTCTACCCTAACTAATGTATCTTAAACTTAAATAATTGTTAAAAGAAAAACAATAGACAGTAAAACACTACATTACAATTAACAAACATAGCCATCAGAGGAGATGGCAAATCCCCCGACCAAACCGCCATTTCTAAATTTAGTGTATTTCAAATGATATCATGGAAATATTGAACGAGAGCAAAGTAAAAAGATGCAAAAATAGTATGAAATGTGACCAAAATAATAAGTGAAAACAAAAATAGGTGTACAGTGAATGGTTTTATTTTTGCTTGTTCTTTTATTTATTTTTATTTTATTTTTGTCAAAATCATCTAATAATTACTTCTGATGTGATAATTTGTACAGGATACACAATATTTGCAAATAGTTTGGATTTGTGAGTGTACATATTCAGAAATAATAGCAAAAATAAATGCCTTGTAAAGGTAAAGGAACTTGCTGTATGTTTATTCGGGGTGAAAATCAACAGAGTAAAAGTTGTCCTTCTTGCATGCTACACACCTTCTTGACCTGATATATGTCCCTACCAAAATTATAAAGTTATCTCAAACAGTATGGGTGCTATGGCCTGCACAAGATTTCGGCATCAGGGGAGATAAGTGCATAATGGAAAAAGTAAGAGTATTGAACACGACATGCCTACTGGTCCTTTTCTATGCCTCTACCAAATATTATCAAAATATTTCAAACCACATACTCAAGGATTTAGCTAGAAATTCATTCAGGGGAGATAACTAGAAAACAACCACAGCAGATGTTGTCTCTCTTGCATGTGACACACCTACTGTTCGATACCAATGCCTCTACCAAATATTATCAAAATATGTCTATGGATATCAAAATATGCAGTGCGTATCTCTAGCTTTCTTTGGGTAACAATTGATATTGTATGTATACATCCAACAGCGAAAGATACACTAATGATTATGGTTATTTGATGCATACACGTTATGGTCCCTTTCAACATTTTTAAGACATATCGAAACGATGTATGGTTGATAATAACAGACTCCGTGTAATGATGCGCCATACAGACATGAAATGAATTCCGTCTCTAACGGGATTTGATCCCGAGCCTAGTAATTCGAAGCCATGATAGTTAACCTCTTGACCACCTAACCTTCTGAAAAACTTACAATCTTAGTAATATTTTCTCTGCTTCACTCAAACGATGCTGTTCCAGGCCAAGATTCCACATATTCTTATCATTAACAATTGACCAATCATTACACAGAAGGCGCTGACTCTTTGGCTTCCCACAATACCACGCGTTTCCGTAGTTCTCTAAAGTGAGATTACATAAGACATCATATCCAGGAACAAACGGTTCGGTGTTACAGGTAGTTTCTTCTGTAATGTCTTCTTTAGGATGCACAAAAAGGGCTGTGTTGTGAATAGTTTGTGGGCATATATATCTGTAAAAACATAAAGCCAAATATGTAATGATAATGGATACTCTGCTGGGAATTTGTTTTTATTAAGCCTATACTTGTATAGTTAAAATGGAAATAACCTTCACTACATTAAAAAAATGTTTAATAGAATCGACAAAACTAAATAGCCTAGCATATACTGAACTTTCAAAAATACATTCACCGCTGTAAAATCAACGAAAGAATCCTCGGTTCCCCAGCCGATATAATGCTAATTTTTCAACAACATTTGCAATAGCGGACATATTCGGTTTTGGAATGTTGGACCCATTTCACAAATGGTATCAGGAAAACTGCCCCCCCCCCCCCACCGCACCCCGCCCGTCTCCCCACCCCCGGAAAAACTGCCCCCTGAAAACTGCCCCCCCCCTACAAAAACTGCCCCGGGGAAATCTGCCTCCCATAAAAGATTTATTGTACATATACTTTTCTCATGTATATGCACTTTTCTCATGTATATAAATAATGTTGATAATAATAATAATAATAATAATAATTTTTAAAAGCAATATAGCAATTTAATATCCATTGATTGCATTTTAGTCTTGCGATCAAAGTGGAAAAACCCATTGTTGATAATAATAATAATAATAATAATAATAATAATAATAATAATTTTTAAAAGCAATATTGCAATTTAATATCCATTGATGCATTTTAGTGTTGTAGGTAGAAATTAATTCCACATGAATGCTTTGTTAATCACAAAAAAACATTGAAACACTTGTCAAGGGATTAGGATTCTCTTTGCAGAGATTAAACCTTTAAATAGATAATTGTTTTTTTAAGTACTATCTGGACTAGAGGCGATTATACCTATGTATAGGATTAAAGGCGATGGTAATTGGCGCTACTATAATTCTTTGATAGGAAAGTGCAACAGCAATGGCCTCCTCCTTTTAAGAAGCGTGCAGAGCATGAACTGCTGATCACTAACACAGTCTTCCGTCTGCCAACTCGCAACAAGACGTCATGGCTGCATCCTCGTTCCAAACACTGGCATCTCATTGATTATGTCATAGTACGAAGGAAGGACAGACAGGATGTCAGAGTGACAAAGACTATGTGTGGTGCAGACATCTGGACAGATCACAGGCTTCTTGTCAGCAAACTGAGCCTGCGCATTCAACCTGCACGGCGACCACAAGGCAAGAAAATGCCAAAGAGACTGGACTGGATGTCTCCAAACTGAAACAAGACAGCAAGAGGCAAGCCTTCATCAATGATATCTGCAGCCGATTAGATGCTATGAAATCCATTCAGATGATCTAGAAGAGAACTGGACAGTCTTCAGATACACCGTCTACTCTTCAGCAATGGATTTCCTAGGACCAGTATCTGGCAAACACCAAGACTGGTTTGACGAGAATGATGAAGAAATCCAGGGACTCCTTGAAGAGAAACACCAAAAACACGGGGCATACCTTAGTGATACCAGCTCAGTATCCAATAAGGTGGCATATTCAAATATATGCAAGACAGTCCAGACTAGGCTCAGAGATATGGACGACTCCTGGCTGAGCAGTAAGGTTGATGAAATTCAGTACTTTGCAGATAGAAAGGATATGAAGAAGTTCTTTGATGCGCTAAAGACAGTTTATGGTCCCCAGAGCTCAGGAACCACCCTCTTCTCAGAGCAGATGGAACTAGTTTTCTGACTGACAAAGAGGCTATCTTGAAAACAGGGGCTGAGCACTTTGATCGTGTTCTTAATTGGCCATCATCTATCAATGATGACGCTATCAACAGACTACCACAGGTTGAATTTAATCTGCTGCTTGACGAGTTCCCAACCGTCGCTGAAACAGAGAAAGCAATAAAACTTCTGCCATCTGGCAACGCTCCAGGATCAGATGCAATACCTGCTAAGATCTACAAAGCAGGAAGAACTCCAATTGCAGAGACGATGACACATTATTTCACATTATGTGAAAAGAAGCCGTCCCTCAAGAATTTAAGGCTGCGTCAATTATCTATCTATTCAAACGGAAAGGGAATCCTCAGTTGTGTGATAATCATCGTGGCATCACTTTATTGTCAATTGCTGGGAAGATTCTTGCAAGAGTTCTACTTAACCGACTGAATGAACACCTTGAACAGTCAGGGCTTCTACCAGAAAGTCAGTGTGGATTCAGAAAGGACATGGGAACAATTGACATGATCTTCACAGCGAGGCAGCTTCAAAAGAAATGCCAGGAACAGAACATGGACCTCTACATGAACTTTGTTGACCTTACCAGTCAGTCGAGAGGGTCTTTGGAATATTATGGCGAAGTTTGGCTGTCCGACCAAGTTCATAGCAATGGTGAGACAGTTCCACGATGGTATGTTTGCACGGGTCCAAAATGAAGGTGAGTTTTCTGATCCATTCCCTGTGACAAATGGTGTCAAGCAAGGCTGTGTACTAGCCCCCACTCTGTTCAGCATTATGTTCTCTGCCATGCTCACAGCTACTTTCCAGGATGGTGACAATGGTATACCTATTAGGTATCGCTTTGATGGGAAGCTTTTCAACCTAAGAAGATTGCAAGCCAAATCCAAGGTGCAGACAGAGGTGCTAGATGAGTTCTTCTTTGCTGATGACATGGCAAAGGGTGCTCCAACAGAAGAGAAGATGCAAAAAAGGTGTAGATCAAATACCTGACTCCTGTGACAGCTTTGACCTCACAATCAGCACCAAAAAGACCGAGGTGGTTTATCAACCAGCACCTGGCAAGCCTTACAAGGAGCCCACCATTACAGTGAAAAGTCAAAGATTGCATGTGGTAGACAAGTTCACCTACCTTGGAAGCACATTGTCAAGAGCCGTGCACATTGATGAAGAAGTCAATGCCAGGATTGCCAAAGCTAGTGCAGCATTTAGCCGACTACGTGGTAGTGTTTGGGATCGAAGTGGAATCAGACTTGACACAAAGCTGAAAGTCTACAAAGCTGTGGTGCTGCCAACACTATTGTATGCGTGCGAAAAGTGGACAATTTACCAACGGCACGCCAAAAGACTGAACCACTTCCATACAAGCTGCCTTAGAAAACTTTTAGATTGTGGCAAGACAGGATTCCAGAAATGAAGTCCTGAAAAGGGCAGGGATACAGAGTATACATACTCTTCTGAAACTGGTACAGTTAAGATGGGCAGGCCATGTTACCAGGATGCCTGAGGAACGTTTGCCAAAGAAAATCCTCTATGGAGAACTAGAAATGGGCAAACGCTCTACGTTGGTAATTCTAAATAAATGGATATTGGTCCTACTCGACACCCCTGTCAATAATAACTGGAAGATTTCACCTATATATAAGGGATGCCACAAGCGCGAAATATGAGTTTGTGTTTGGACAGCGAGGAGAGAAGACAGTTTAGGTAAATAACCTTTCAGTATCGCACTAAGGGCTATTTTTTAGTTGTTGAAAAGGTTTGTTTAGCATTGTGCTAACGAACCATTGGTTCTAAGTAAAAATTGTATTGGTTGCATTGTAGAAGTATCGTTCGTTGACTGTGACAATTGCTAGAGGTAGTTTATTTTACATTTCAAACCATTGCAAATTATTGTCTTTTAATCAAACCTATAGATGATTCAAACCCTATTAGTTGTACTTACTTTCTCTAATCGTTTAGCAAGGTAGCCCAAGTAAAATTATTTATAGCCGCTCTTTAAGACATTTGAGATTTGCTAAAGATATTTGTATTTGTTATATGTTGAAATAAAAAGGCTAGACCGTTCGACTACGTTACATACATCGGTGGCAGCTTAGGGGATTCGAATACTGTTGTCATACACTATTTTATTGAGTAGTTAGTTGGTCACTCTAGGTGCTTTTTGTGGTTAAAATTACAATGGCTAGCAAAGAATTGTTTCTTGAATTTGACCACTTTTCCCCAAGGAGAAAAGCCGAGCCTTCAACACCTGTGATGCCAGCTTTGACAAGAGAGGACAGCAAGACATTGGATGAATCATTTTTGGAGACATTTGATACCAAACAACATAAGGAGAGTAAAGAAAAGCAGTCTTGCATATAGTACTGGGGTATATGGCATGATAGAAACTCTTCCAAAAGAGAATATTGAAATAAAGGAAGAAATGAGACAGAGAGATTGTAGTCGAAGTAAAGAAATGCGTTTGTTAGTGGAGAAAATATAAGATATAACATCAGCATTGGCTGACAAAAAGTTTGAAGTAAATTTGCATCCAATGAAGAATGTCTCAACAGACCTAGACCATAGTATGTTGATTGATTAACAGGTGACCGCATCGAAAGAAAATGCAAATCAGAAAAGCTCTTGGGACCAGAAGATGAAAAATAGTAAAGAAGAAGGGAGCAAAATTGTAACCCTGCAGTCCGCCGTTGGAAGTACTGAAAAGAAACGAGGTAACACTGAAACAAGAAGGCAAGTAGGAACTTAACAAAACCAGCCACATTTGATGGTACTATATCATGGACTTTGTGACGTCACACAACCCTAATTAAATATGCAATATTAAAATAAGCAGCACATGTATGGCTATTTTGTCTTAATGTTTTTGAACATCTTTTTCATAAAATGGTAAGCAATTTATGTTTTTAAAAAACAAATGCTTTGGTTATAAAAATAATGCAAAAGTTTGAAGTTTAAGAATTCTTGAAATCTCATTAAATATTCAAAATGGCGGCGCCAATGTCGGCCATGTTAAATTATTCAAGCAATAATAATTTCGTTATTGCTTGACCGATTTTGATCAAACTTTTTACGGTTTGTTAAGCTTTTTGTTGTGGAATATATTTTATATTCGGGTTGCGTTCCCTTTTAATTCTGATGCAGCTCAAAGTTACAAATATGTGTTTGACCCGCGCAGGCTTCTCTACCTCATCAGAGAAACATTACTAAAAAGTCAAACTCGACGAAAAGTCATATTCGCTCCGGACAGTTTGTTTTTTGTTGTTTTTTTTCGTTCTTAAATCTTTTAAATACCTTTGTCAGCTCTTTGTGGACAAATCCGGGAAACTATTCATGCTTAGACAGGCAACGTTATACAAATTTTGTTTGATTTGATTTGGTTTGTTCGTGAATATGAGATGATTTTTTTTTATTTTGACAATAAACGTGCATTTTAACAACATAAGAACTTAATAACGTATAATGTATTACAAATGGAAACTGATCACTGGTTACTTGACGCATCCATAAGATTTAAATGTTAGCAAACCCAGTAGAAGCATAAAGACACGTTTATATCGCTTGTTTCATAAGAGAAAGTCCCTTTCACAGCCATCAATGGAATAGTATGAGTTCTACTAAATGATGATTTTGAGAAATCTTACACCCAAAGGCGCATCCAAAACGTAATACAAATTTTGTTTGATTTGGTTTATTCGTACATATGAGAAGTCGACCTCTAAAACTAGGACCTGGCAATATCTACAGTATTGCTTTGAACCTCCCGTGTGTCAGACGTCTGAAAAGAACTGAATATAAAAAAAAAATCAAACACCTGTGATTTTACTTTTTTTTCACCTAGGAATGAAATACATAAGAATGTAATGCTTCAGTAATGGGTATAGTAATATAATGTAAATATAGGCCTGTGCTTACATAAAAAAATATTATAGATGATGTCTAGGAAAAGCCACAATTACAGTACATAGTATACCAATGGCACCAAGAGAAAGAGCCATCACGAAAACATACCTATATAATTTTGACCTCCTTGAACCCCAGTTTTATATAGTAAAACTGGGGTTTATAGGGTATACATTAGTTTTCTTATTTCTGCTTAAAACATAGATTGTGGGTACTCGTTAGAACCGCCTCGGAGAGGTGGTTCTAACGAGTACCCACAATCTTTGTTTTGAGCAGAAATATGAAAAATATCAGAATTTTTATCTGAAAACTTTCAGTTTTTTGGTGGTGAAAATTTCAATATATTTGAATAGGTGTGTTTTCGTATTGAAACTAACCAAGACATACAATCAACACACAAGCCACAAACTAAAGAAAAGCCAGCTCACTCTTCCCAAGCAAGGTAATCACAGTTCTAGACGGGAGCCACTCAACACAACAATAAGACAATGAACAAGACAAACAAAACGCAGCCGGGAGCCACTCAACGCAACTACAAGACAACGAACAAGACAAATGACGATAAAAAACGCAGCGAGTAGCCACAAGGCCAGACAAAGTACAAACAACACAGAAACACTGCCTTAATGTATGGACTGTAGTCGGTAAGAATAGAGTCGAATCTGTTTTCGACTACGAGGATTTAAGGTTGATTTAAAGACACATATTCTCTTGGCTCGGGTGGTCCATCATGATTGCACACAATATACAGCCCTGATAGTGGTGGCTCACATTAAAGACTGACCTTAGGTCACCACAGATTTATGATCTGTTATCTGCATGTTTCACTAATAGATCATTAGGATGTTACGAAAACATGCCTATTCAAATATTTAGAAAATTTCACCTCCAAAAACTGAAAATTTTCGGCTAAAAAAATCTGATATTTTTAATATTTCTGCTCAAAACATAGATTGTGGGTACTCGTTAGAACCGCCTCGGCGAGGCGGTTCTAACGAGTACACACAATCTATGCTTTTGAGCAGAAATAAGAAAAATAATGTATACCCCTGTAAACCCCAGTTTTACTATATAAAAGTGGGGTTTAAGGGGGGTTCAAAATTATATAGGCATGTTTTCGTGATGAGATGTTCAGTCTCATGCAAGATTTAGTTGAGGCGCAGTGTCAGAAAACGTATTCAGACATGTGCGCCCAGCGAAGGTTCAGATCAGCCAGTTCATCAGCAGATTCTGATCATAATCTTCACTGGGCGCTTTTTTGATAAACATTGATGCAAAGCTTACGCGGACAACGAAGACTCAGATCAGACTGTGCGGATGTATAGGCTGATTTGAGTCTTCTTTTTGGCGCAGGTGTCGGAAGTACGTCTTCTCACGTCGCGGCTCAATGTAACAATTAACGTTTAGCGTTCTAGGTAAACTTTTCAGCAGACGACATTTTAAGAAATATGTCTTTTTTTTCTCCAGAAAACAGGATTTGACAGTTCAATAAAACATCGAATCCTGTTTTCTGGTATATATATATATATATATATATATATATATATATATATATATATATATATATATATATATATATATATATATATATATATATATATATTGTTATCTGCTGAATTAGCCCAGACAGTGGTAAAGGCAAAGGAAACAAACCTTCGACGGAAGGCAGTTGAAATAATTTCCCTTGAATATATAAGCATAGCGACTATTTCAATAGTTCCGGCCCAGAACATCCTTACAGATGCAACGTATGTGCCGTTGTCGTAGTCTGTGACATGCGCAGTCGCACTTGCACTCCGTTCCCTGTCTCTGAGCCATATTCGAACCTGAAAAAAAACGTAAAAAAGAAACACTTGGTTACTGACGCGTGACGTCATGACGCCGATCATGACGACGTTATGGTTACTGTTGAAAAACGTTTCAACTTCTACGGCCATAAACTATAGTTAAACAGAATCTTACACGAGATGTCATTGCATATGAAATTTATGAAACTCGCCGAATGTTCGTTACAAAAATTTCATATGAATTTCATATGAAATATCCACTCATGTAAGCTCCTCTATATTACGTGCACGCGTGCATTTCAACTATCTAATCACTGTGTAGGTATTACATTGTTTCATACAAAGCAACAAAGTTCGTATCCTGCTGCAGACTCTGAGGCTATAGACCTAGGAGTCTTTGCACCAGAAACTCTCCATTACGAAAACTTGCCTTAAAGAAAGAGAGATGAGGAACAAATAAGGACAGCACAAACGCCAGATATGAAACGCATACGCACAAAAAAGAAGAACTACAACAAAGGAACCGCCTTGAAACGATCAGCAGGAAAAAACTACTCGGGGTCTTCATTACGAAAACACGCCTATTCAAATATATAGAAATTTTCACTTCCAAAAACTGAAAATTGCAGCTAAAAAAAAACTGATATTTTTCATATTTCTGTTCAAAACATAGATTGTGGGTACCGTTAACGAGTACCCACAATCTGTTTTTAGCAGAAATAAGAAAAATAATGTATACCCCTGTAAACCCCACTTTGATATATAAAAATGGGGTTTAAGGAGGTCAAAATTATATAGGCATGTTTTCGTGATGTAAACCAGTTTTACTCATGCAAAACCGCGCCCTTAATTCTGATGCAGCTCCAAATTACAAAAATATATTCGGTACACCTCGAATTTCTATCGTTAAAACTACAATGACAATACCTACTCCAAGGAGTTCCGAAACAAGAAGAAACACTATACTGGTAAACTAGAGCTGTCAGAGGATCTGACTATTGCCCCGCTGCAGAGCTATCAGAGGATAAATAATCATCGTGTTGAAATAGTTTTAATTCATACTTACCACTGTGGACATAGTAATATGGCAATATAAAACCTATCAAGGGATTTAACACCATAAGTTATGGGCCCTTTGCCCTTATTCTGGTATATATAATACATCAACCCCATCTCCATATGTGTACCAGGTTTCAACTTTGTTACCTTACAGTTCTTTAGAAAAGTGCGACAAAATTATTTCATTAATGGAAATTTGTAAAACCTATCAAGGGATTTAACTCCAACAGTTATAGGCCCTCGGTCCTGATTCTGCTATGCACGAAACAACAGCCAACTGCCCATGTGTGTACCAAGTTTCGACTTTAGAGCTTTCATAGCTCCTGAGAAATCTGTAATGAAAATTTTTCATTTGTGGTAAATTGTAAAACCTATCAAGGGATTTAACTTCAAGAGTTAAGGGCCATTATTTGGCCCTAATTCTGGTATACACAATACATCAGCCCACTGTCCATGTGTGTATCAGGTTTCAACTTTGTAATCGTTACAGTTCTTGAGACAAGTGTGGCAAAATTGTTTTATTAATGGCAAAATCGTAAAACTTATCAAGGGATGTAACTATAAGAGTTATGGCCCCTTTGCCCTGATTCGGGTACACACGATACATCAGCCCACTATCCATGTGTGTACCAAGTGTTCCTGAGAAATCTATAACGAAATTTTTTCATTGATGGTAAATTGTAAAACCTATCATTTTTCATTTATGGCAAATTGTAAAACCTATCGCGGGATATAAGTCAAAAAGTTATGGGCCTGTGGCCCTGATTCCGGTATACACACTACATCAGTCCACTGTCCATGTGTGTATCAGGTTTCAACTTTGTAACCTTTACAGTTCTTGAGAAATCCGTGACGAAAACTTTTCATTAATGGCAAATTGTAAAACCTGTCAAGGGATGTAACTCCAAATGTTATAAGCTCTTGGCCCTGACTCTGGTATATACGATACATCAGCCCATTGTCCATGTGTGCACCAAGTTTCAACTTTACAGCTTTCATAGTTCCTGAGAAATCTGTAACGAATTTTTTTCATTAATTGTTTGTAAATTGTAAAACCTATCAAAGGATGTAACTCAAAGAGTTATGGGCCCTTGCCCCTGATTCCGGTATACACGTTACATCAGCCATTTGTCCATGTGGTACAAAGTTTCAACTTTACAACTTTCATAGTTTCAAGAAATCTGTAACGAAAGTTTTTCATTAATAGTAAATAGTAAATCCTATCAAGGGATTTAACTCCAATAGCTATGGGCCCTTGCCCGTGATTCCGGTATTCACGATACATGAACTCACTGGGTATCTGCGTACCAAGCTTCAACTTTGTAACCCTTACAGTTCTTGAGAAAAGTACCAGGAAAATTTATCTGATAACTGGACGGAAGGAAAGAAGGAATGACAGAAGAAATGACGGAAGGACAAGGCAAATCCATTATAGCCCCACTTTTTCAAAGCGGGGCTATAATTATATTCATTTGTCGAAAACATCTGGTGCCCCGCTTACGATTGCACTAACATTACTTGCGAAAAAGTAAATAAATAAATATAAAACATAAGTACGACAACTCGCCGATAATCTCGCTAACATTCGAAAGAATAAAACTAATTATTTCTTGGGTTTATTGGGCCTTTCTTTTGTATCTAAAATAAAAGTAACTTAAATAATGAACGTGTGATTTTTTTATTATCATTATTATTATTATTATTATTATTATTATTATTATTATTGTTGTTGTTGTTGTTGTTGTTTATTTTGTTTTTGTTTCGCTTGGGGTATTTTTAATGTGCTCAGCTCGGGTAAAACCCCGACCCAAATAAAATGTTGTTGCGCGGACCGACCTGCCGCTTTAAAGGCAAAAATACAATGATTTTTACCATTTCCGAAAGCGAATTAACAGGAAATTAATTATAAGAATTGATTTGTTTTATTTCGCTTTCGTTTCATTGAGCCATGACTGAACATACACATGACAAATCTTCATTTTTTTCCATTCATAGCTTGATAAAAGACATTAATCTAGTACCAGTCTGAACTATTGGATGAGTGTTTGTTGTGTCTAGTTATTTATTCTACGGTTTATTTACAAGGAACAAAACCATGTGCAAGAAATAGTTCGCGTAACGACCCTTCAGATGTTCTCGTACGCTTCGTTGAACTTTTAATATTCTCCCATATTAGGACAAGATTTGAAATAAACTCCCAGTAAGCATTCTACATAAATCTATAGCGGGCCGCTATCGGCCCGTCAGGGTAGCTGATTGGCCCATAACGACCCGTTGTAGATTTAAAGAATGCTAGCTGGGCTGTTCATATATTTACATCTAAATGACGTGACTGACAGACCCGAACTGAACTTAATTTTGCCCAGAAGAAATAATTATTCGGGAAATCTCCAATTAATCTTAGCAAGTTCTACAGAAAATTGAAAATCCATTTTATATGCCCTGGAGAAGTCGGCGGTCGCTCTCCTGAATAACTTTCATCAGGGACATATGGCATTACGAAAACATACCTATTCAAATATATAGAAAATTTCACCACCAAAACTGAAAGTTTTCAGGTAAATATTCTGATATTTTTCATATTTCTGCTCAAAACATAGATTGTGGGTACTCGTTTGAACCGGCTCGCCGAGACGGTTCTAACGAGTATACCATCAATCTACTATGATGTTTTTGAGCAGAAATAAGAAAGATAATGTATACCCCTGTAAACCTCAGTTTTACTATATAAAAGTGGGGTATAAGGGGTTAAAAATTATATAGGTATGTTTTCGTGATGTATATGAATTCATATTGAAAAAAGATATCGCAAAAATACCATTTTAAAAAGATAAAATTTCGACTTTACAATTGTACCTAAATCACTTTTGTGACTTAGTGTTTGCTTTACACACCGAGCTGCCTTGAATGACTGATCATGCATTTAAGAATCTCTTGTTGTTCGCATGTTTTTGTAAACCTGGGATCTGGAATAAAGCAGAATAGTCGATATAACGATTTCTCATCGAAGCAAAGCGGGAGCCTTGATTCATAACAATTTAATGCATTCGCCTACTTGCAAACATTGAATCAATATTAAGTACCTACGGGCATATGCGAACAGCGAAGATCCAGACAAGATGTTCTGACTTGTCCGGATCTTCTCTATTCGCTGTTTACATTCTACAGTTTCCAACTTGACCAGGCTACCAGGGTGAGCTTGGAATTCGATGTTCCAATATGTCGTGCGAAGTGGCCGGTTTCTTAGCCTAACCACTTTCTGGGCTAAGCAAGTTGGTGTTGTTAAAATTTTCTATGACTTGGGGCTCATTGAGCTCATCTCGACTTCGAAAATCGATCATGACGTCATCATGACGTTGCATCGACGTTGCTGCGACGTTGCGACGTCATATTCCGTTATGTCGTTGTATCGACGATAATGCAACGTTGCATTAGCGTTGGGTTTCCGCGCTATTTTCACGCAAAATGTATGAGCCCAGTGGCTCCATCCTAGCTATCATTCAGCTTAAATCTGCATTGGACCGTTATCGATCAAACAAGAATCATGTCTGGCTGATAAAGGTACGATATAGATTTAGGTAGAATGCCAGCTGGGAAATGACAAAAAAAAAAAAATAAATAAATAAATATTTTCAGCCCTTTATAGAATGCCGGTCTACGATTTATGACCTCCATCGCACAAACACTAAACGACAGGTTTTGCGAATCATAAATACAGTCGACTCTCATTATCTCGACCTCCCTTATCTCGAATAACCGCTTATCTCGAGGTGAAAACTTGGTCCCTGTTTTAACACAGAGATCTACCAACAGGCAACAAAATATTGTGGAAAAATGGAGAAATTGCTCTTTAGGAGTAATTTCTCCTCTTTTTCACAATATTTTCAATGTATCTGTAACTTAGAAGTCAAATTACATATTCATTCTGTTAAAGGTGGTTGTTCGATTAATTGTTTTCCTCAGTTCCGCAAATCTGATATGTCGAAGTACGGATATCTCGAAGTGTTTTATAGAGTCCCTTGGATTTCGAGATAACGAGAGTCGACTGTATTGAAGAAACAAGAAAACGTCAGGGCTGGGGCACAGCTTTTCCCACAAGATTGCTTGTGCGCCCAGTGAAGACTCAGATCGGCCTACGCATCCACATATTCTGAGCAGAATCTCTGCTGTCCGTCTAAGGAAAGCACGGATGTTTGGCTACCCTTACAGCGCAAAACAATCACTGCTCAGCCTAATCTGAGTCATTGCTTGGCTGACATGCAGTCTTGTAGAAAATGCTGTACCCCGGCTCATTAATCTGATTCAATGTTGTTGTTTCGGTGGTTTTGGGTCGATTGTTTACAATCGAGCCATAATATACAAACGCGGTAGTTGTCCACGTGATTACGAGTATCATTGACCAATGTAATCAAACCGCGTGTTAGACGAAATCCAGGCAACGGTTATTTATAGCCGCGCTATTCTTGTCGCTGTGACGTAAGAGTGCTGTTGATAGAGGGTTATCTGTAAAATCTGGATTGGGACATTGGCAAACAGTGCAGACCCAGATCAGACGCCACAGAACGTGGCGTCGGATCAGGGTCTGTACTGTTTTGCTTAAATTACACGAAGTTAAGGGCTAAATGAAACAGTCTGAAGTTCCCGTTCAGGACCATTTTTCCAGCCTACATTCAGAGGCAATCGATCCTAAGGTGCTGTCAGTTCTTTGATTATTTTATTCGATTTTGTTTGGTGGTGGTGGGTGAAGGGTTGGGATGGGAAAAAAGGTTTAATCCAAAGCTGTTTGATAAGAAAGTATTACCAGATCTCCACCTTGAGTTCTTGGTTTTCCATAACCATTATACATCTGTATCCGTACTTTTATTACGACGCCTGTTCTCACGTCGGTTCTATTACCAATCAACATCAGTTTCGACGTTGTTACGTTGGCTGCCAGCAAGTGATCTTGAATTGTAGGCTCCTTTTGCAATAAAAGAAAAACAAATTTCACGAGCCTCGTTTTCGGTGAATGAAAAGTAGTTTTATTTACAACAAAATGACAACATAAAACACAGCCGCATTACGTTAACACATTTATGTCAAATATTTACTTCTTAGACGTAAAGCTCTGGGATAGGTTTGTGTGTGTGTGTGTGTGTGTGTGTGTGTGTGTGTGTGTGTGTGTGTGTTTGCGGAGGGGGGGGGGGGTTCAACCAAAAAAGTATTTAATTTTCGTCTTTATATCACATGAAACATGTTGTGAGTAATGAGTAGCCAGTTAGCCAGTAAGCATTCTACTTAAATCTATATTCACCTCTTACAATCTACGTGATAGCGATGATTTTTCGTCAGTAGCTAGTTTTACGGAATCTTCTTGAATTTATTAGGTTTTTGCATTTAGGTTACCAAATTCTCTATCCCATGGACTGTCTGTCTTTCGAAAAATCGGGCTTCTGAAACGCAGCTTATGTTTAGACACTTCGACCACTCATGTTGATATTCAGTAATAATTTAAGCATAATTAATCGAAGTATTTACATTAACTAGACTCTGTAAAATTACATTCACATTTTGGATAAAATACAGTTCTAAAATGGACATGTTTTGTGCACATAGTAATTTTTCTCTGCAATACGCACTCTTCGTGAGAGTGTCATAAATGCGAACAAATGTTACAGTCGCAGCTATGTGCATATCGTCATGTTGATGACGTAGGTTGTTGGCCATGATATTGGACCTTTATCGGTCCTATATGGATTTTAGTAGAATCTTCTTGTCTGGGTTGGAACTACTGGGCCCATACATAAAGGTCTGCTGTAAATATTTAGGTAGAATGCTAGTTGGATACCCAGAACATACGTTTTCATGGAAAAATACGGAATCATAATTGAGCCGCGCCATGCGAAAACGTGTCTTCGGGCATATGCGGACAGCGAAGGCTAAGATCAGGCTGCGCATCCGCGCAGTCTGATCAGGGCCTTCGCCGTCCGCTAACGCAATCATTGGATACTACAAAATGTATGAATTGAGACCCGAGATTGAGACCAAAGGCCCTGATGATACTTTGCGCATGCGCGGGATGATCTGAATCTGCGCGTTTTGTGCATCCTTGAAGACACTTTGTCGCTTGGTTCGGAACATTTATCTGCCCTTTTTATCTCTATCCATGTAATCATAGGTTGTCAGTATTTAATTTGGTAAAATGAGGAATAGGGGGCAGATTAAGATAGATATTTCAATACAAAAATATGTGGAAACCTCAGAACAACATGCCCATCAGCACAGTCTGATCAGTTTTTGTTAGATGCTCTTTAAATAATCAAGGATTTTAGATGTCTTCATGATTCTGGTCACACTGTGCGGATGATCAAAAGTACATTTTCTCAGGTGTGGCTAATTATCTTGTTCCGTACCTGTAACGCTCTTTCTTCTACTTCCGGTTCCGTTCTGTTCCATAAATAGTCACACGGCAACATCATTACAGTGTAATTATCCTGTGTTTTCATGACGTTGGCTAAGGTACTTTTCACTGTGTTCCTGCAGGTAAGGCATAAAGCAACGTCAGAACAATGTCCTATCGACGTCTCAGTTTGAGCAATTTTGGTAGAGGACCTCTCAAGAACAACCCAATCAAATTTGGTTGAAATCCACCGAGTGGTTATAGAGATGTCATTTGAAGTTATTTCTATTCTTTGCTCTGGTGGCCATTTTGTGCAGCGAAGCGGAATGATTTGAGCAATTTTGGTAGAGGACCTCCCAAGGAACAATCCTATCAAGTTTGGTTGAAATTCGTCTAGTGGTTACAGAGAAAATGTCATTGCATTTTATTTTTATTTTAGCTCTGACGGTCATTTTCTGCATTGGACCAGAACGATTCGAGCAACTTTGATAGAAGACCTTCCAAGGAATAATCCTATCATGTTTGGTTGAAAGCCCAGTAGTTACAAAGGAGATGTCGTTTGATGTATTTTCTAGTTTTAGCTCTGGCCGCCATTTTGAGCAGTGGGGCGGAACGGTTTGAGCAATTTGGTAGAAGACCTCTCAAGGAACAATCTTTTGTTGAAGTCGGCCAAGGGGTTATGGAGGAGATGATGTTTGGTTTGTATTTTTTTATATATATCTCTGTAGCTCTGGCCACCATTTTGTGCACCGAAGTGGAACGGTTTGTGCAACTTTTGTAGGATCCTTCCTAGCAACAATCCTATCAAATTTGGTTGACTCCACCAAGTAGTTACAGAGGAAATGTCATAAGAATTTTTTTTCTATTTTTTGCTCTGGCCTCCATTTTGTGCAGTGGAGCGGAATGATTTGAGTGATTTTGGTAGAGGATCTCCAAAGGAACAATTCTATCGTTTTGTTGAAATCCGCCAAGTAGTTATGGAGGAGATGTTGTTTGAATATTTTGTCTGTTATTAGCTCTGGTCGCCACTTTGTGCAGCGGAGAGGAATTCTTTGAGCAATTTTGGTAGAGGACCTCCCAAAGAACTATCCTATCAAGTTTAGTTGAAATCTGCCCAATGGTTACAGAGGAGATTTTGTTTGAAGTTGTTTTTTTGTTGTTGTTGTTTTTCTATTTCTAACTCTGGACGCCATTCAGCCATTTTGTCCAGCGGAGCAGAACAATTTAAGCAATTTTGGTAGAGGACCTCCCAAGGAACAATCCTATCAAAATTGGTTGAAATCTGCCCAGAAGTTACGACGGAAATGCCGTTTGAAGTTTGTTTGTTTGTTTGTTTGTTTGTTTGTTTGTTGTTTGTTGTTTTTTGTTGTTGTTTTTTTTTTTTTCTATTTTTAGCTCTGACAGCCATTTTGTGCAGCGGAACGGAACGTTCTGAGCAATTTTGGTAGAAGACCTCCCAAAGACAACCCAATCAAATTTGGTTGAAATCCACCAAGTGGTTACAGAGGAGATGTCATTTGAAGTTTATTCTGTTCTTTGCTCTGGCGGCCATCTTGTGTATCGGAGCGGAAAGATTGAGCAATTTTGGTAGAGGACCTCCCACCCTCCCAAGGAACAATCCCATCGAGTTTGGTTGAAATCCGTCCAGTGGTTACGGAGAAGATATCATTTTAAGTTGTTGTTTTTTGTTGTTGTTGTTGTTGTTTTTGTGTGTGTGTGTTTTTTTTTTTTTTTTTTTTTTTTTTTTTTTTTGTTTTGTTTTTTTGTTGTTGTTGTTGTTGTTGTTGTTGTTGTTTTTGTGTTTTTTTTGTCTTTGTTGTTGTTTTCCTTTTAGCTCTGGTGGCCATTTTGTGCATCCGAGCAGAACGATTCGAGCAATTTGGTAGAGGACCTCCCAGGGAACAATCCAGTCATGTTTGAGTAGTTACAGAGGAGATGTCGTTTGACGTATTTTCTATTTTTAGCTCTGGTGGCCATTTTGTGCAGCGGAGCAGAACAGTTTGAGCAATTTTGGTAGAAGACCCCAAGGAACAATCTTATCAAGTTTGGTTGAAATCCGCCCAGTGGCTACGGAGAAGATGTTGTTTGAAGGTTTTTGTTGTTTTTTTTTTTTTTCTATTTTTAGCTCTGGCGGCCATTTTGTGCAGCGCAGCGGAACAATTTGAGCAATTTTGCTAGAGGACCCCCAAAGAACCATCCTATACACTTTGGTTGATATCCATCCAGTAGCTACGGAGGAGATGTCATTTGAAGCAAGGTGTGGCCGACGTACCACGGATGATGGACGACGGACACAGGGCGATCTCAATACCTCACTCGAGCACGTTGTGCTCATGGGAGCTAATAAGAAAAATGTCGTCAATTTGTCATCTACTTAATTAACCCGGAGACTGGTAAATGTTAAAATACAAGGGCTGAACAGCGACGTAACCATTGATATGGCAAGCAACAAGCAATAGCGCGTTTAGTGGGGACACGTATAATACATATAAGAAACTATTTTTGGGTCGATTGTTTACAATCGAGCCAAAGTATACATATACCAAAATTCCCTTGAGGTTGTTGTCCACGGGATTATCATTGACCAACACCCCAGGGGTGCGGGGCACGTGCTGGTTAGCTTAACACCGATACGTGAAAAAAACGACGAGAATGTGTGTGTGTGTGTGTGTGTGTGTGTGTGTGTGTGTGTGTGTGTGTGTGTGTGTGTGTGTGTGTGTGTGTGTGTGTGTTTCATGCGCAGCGATGTCTTTATTTTGGGTAGGAAAAATGGTATTTTGGTGGGAAAAGGGTATGTTTTCACGAGTCTGCTAAAATGCTGTGATAAGGGGATAAAGTAAAATCTAAGTACAAGTTTAATACAGTGAGGAGCATTTACCAGAAACAACGGTACGAAGTCAATTCGTACTTAAGTTAATTCGTGTTTCTGTCAATTCGCTCTCATTTTGGTCAACTCTTACTCATTTTTTTTTTTTTTTTTTTTTTTTTTTTTTATCAACTCGTACCCATCAGTATTTTCTTCAGTCAATTCGTCCTCATTTGGTTAACTCGTACTTATCTTGGTCAATTCGTTCTCAATTTGGTCAATTCGCTCTTAAACTTAATTCGATTAATTTCGAAGGAAATCAAAAAATAAAAGAACCATGATGGTCCTTAATGCCCACCTGTGCTGAAAAGTAGGGCATGGTCACTCAATGTCTAAAGCATTCATTAATCTGAAGAACGTATCTCTAACATATCCATGCCCCCTTCACCTGCAAGTTTCAGAACGATCCAATCAAAACCGATGGACCTTTGCAGCAAGCAAAATTAATTATAGGCATCTTAAGCAATCAAAGGACATAACTCTACATATTGTTAATGGGTTAGAGAGTTCTTAACGTTTGATGTACTGTAACCTCAATGAACTTTAAATGAATTGGAGACATTTTCAGGGGAGGCAACTTTCTGAGAATTGGTTTAACATCCCTTCTGAATAGGGATCTACTCTAAAAGTAAAGAATGGGATCAAATTCTTTCCTTTTAGAGTAGACCCCTTTTCAGAAAGGATTTGGTATGCACAATGCAGACCGAACTTCACAAAAGTTGTAATAGCAGAAACATTTACCAGTCGTATCCAGTCACTTTATTTGAAACTGCGTATTCACAACGAAAACCAATCCCAGCTAGCATTCTTTATATATCTATAGCGGGCCATTATCGGCCCGTCAGGGTAGCTGACGGGCCGATAACGGCCCGCTATAGATTTATAAATAATGCTTACTGGGAATCCTATTGCATGAACGACATGCATAAACTCAGATCAGCCTGTTCATCTGCGCAGGCTGACCATTTGACACACTCAGCTGTTACACTTTCTACATTTAACATGTGTGCAAACAGTGCGGAATTTTCACATATCCCATAAAATTGCAAACAAAAATCGATACAGTAGGATTGTGTAGACCGGCCGTGGCAACTGATCAGGATCTACACTGTTTGTCACTCATTTTTGTCCAGTATCACTCTAAATGGTGTAAAATATGATCAGATGTTATGATAGGAATATGATGGCTAGTCTGGTTCTGCTCTCATGTTACTAATGTTGTTTTTTCATGACACGGCTCATTTACGAGCGTATGCTCGCTTATAGCAGCACAAAAGATAATGACAACCCTTAAAGCGCCAGTCACAACTATTGTCGTCTGCTTTGTCATCTGCTTGTGATTTTAAAAATCATTTTTGCAAACAGTGTGGACCCAGATCAGACTGCTCCTGCTTGTGATTTTAAAAATCATTTTTGCAAACAGTGTGGACCCAGATCAGACTGCTCCTAGGAGCAGTCTGATCTGGGTCCACACTGTTTGCCTGTATGCAAAACTAGGTTTGAAAAGTCTGCAAGAATATTCAGCAGACGACATAAACAGACGACATTTTCAGATGCAGTTTTTCTTGGCGCTTTAAGGGTTAAAGTGTACCAGTAACAATATTTAAACCAAACACGGACTCTGATCCTTAAATGCTTTAGCTGCATTTTGCATGTGGGCACTAAACTATCCTTGCAAGGGGTTAAATAAAAGATTGTTGAAAGCGACGGAAAACCGCTTTAAACAAACAAACAAATGCTTAATATACAGATAACTAACACGGACAATTAGAAGTTTTTATATTAATACACATTATAATTACATTGAACATTAAAGTTTGTTCGATATATGTAGATGCCAAAACATTACTTTTGTAAGTATGACCGTGTGTCAAATAAAACAAGAGGCCCATGGGCCACAGGTCGCTCACCTGAGTGACATAGCCCCTGCAGATATGCAGATGTTATGCGACAGTTTTCCAAACCTGTCATCCCAACTAATGAAAAGATCATCATTTAAGCAGTTCTTAATTTTGAAGAAGAATATATATGGCATGACAGTCAATGGAGCGTGATCATTTGAACAAACTCTCAAGTACGTTTCAACAGTAGGATCAATGTGAAATTTGATGGCAAATGGCTAAGTGGTTTCTGAAGAATCATGATTTTATACATGTAAACAGCTCAGTGGCAGGGAAATATAATAAACATAAACAAGATGTCAGCCATCTTGGATTTCCAATCAGAATGATTTTAGCTACTGTTGATCTACAAGTCACCTCGATACTTCCAAAACTGAGTCAACTGCCCTTTCGGTTCAGGAGAAAAAGTTCAAAACAGACTTTCAAGATGGACGCCATGGCAGCAATTTGGGATTTCCTATCGCAAAGATTTGAGCTATTTTTTACCTACAAATCACCCCAATGCTTCCTACCAAGTTTTGAGTCAATTGGCCTTTCAGTTCAAAAGAAGAAGGGAAAAATAGATTTTCAAGATGGCCACCATCTTGGATTTCCGATTGGAACAATTTTAGCTATTTTTATATCTGTAAGTCATCCCGATGCTTCCTACCAATTTTCAAATCAACTGGCCCTTTGATTCAGGAAAATAAGCGAAAAAACGAGTTTCAAGATGGAAGCCATGGCGGCCATCTTGGATTTCCAATCCAAACAATTTAAGCTATTTTAGATCTATAGAAGTCACCCCAATGCTTCCTACCAAGTTTCTAGTCAAATGGCCTTTCAGTTCAGGAGAAGAAGCGAAAAATAGATTTTCAAGATGGCTGTCATGGCGGCCATCTTGGATTTCTGATAGGGACGATTTTAGCTATTTTTGATCTACAGGTCACCCTGATCATTCCTACCTAGTTTAAAGTCAATAAGCTTTTCGGTTCAGGAGAAGAAGTGAAAAATAGATTTTCAAGATGGCCGCCATGACGGCCATCTTGGATTACCAATTGGAACAATTTTAGCCATTTTTGATCTATAAGTCACCCCGATGCTTCCTACCAAGTTTCAAGTCAATTGGCTCTTGGGTTTAAGAGAAGAAGCGAAAAAAGATTTTCATGATGGCCACCTTGGCGGCCATCTTGGATTTCCCATCAGCAGGATTTTAGCTATTTTTGATCTACAAGTTACCCTGATACTTCCTACAAAGTTTGGAGTCATTTGGCCTTTCGGCTCAGGGAATGAAGCGAAAAATAGATTTTTAAGATGGCGGCCATGGCAGCCATCTTGGATTTCCGATTCGAACAATTTTAGCTATTTTTTATCTACAAGTTACCCCTATGTTTCCTACTAAGTTTCGAGTCAACTGGCATTTGGATTTAGGAGAAGAAGCGAAAAATAGATTTTCAAGATGGCCGCCATAGGCCAGCTTGGATTTACGATCGGCACGATTTTAGCTATTTTTGATTTACAAGTCACCCCAATGCCTCCTACCAAGTTTTGAGTCAAATGACCTTTCGGTGCAGGAGAAGAAGCAAAAAATAGATTTTCAAGATGGCGGCCATGGCGGCCATCTTGGATTTCCGATCTGAACGATTTTAGCTATTTTTGATCTACAAGTTACCCTGATGCTTCCTACTCAGTTTCGAGTCAATTGACTTTTGGGTTTAGGAGAAGAAGCGAAAAATAGATTTTCAAGATTACCGCCATGGCGGCCATCTTGGATTTACGATCGGCACGATTTTAGCTATTTTTGATCTACAAGTCACCCCAATGCTTCCTACCAAGTTTTGAGTCAACTGGCCTTTGGGTTCAGAAGTAGAAGCGAAAAATAGATTTTCAAGTTGGCCACCATGGCAGCCATCTTGGATTTCCAATCGGCATGATTTTAGCTATTTTTGATCATCAAGTCACCCTGATGCTTCCTAGCAAATTTGGAGTCAATTGGGCTTTCAGTTCAGGAGAAGAAGCGAAAAATAGATTTTCAAGGTGACGGCCATGGCGACCATCTTGGATTTCCGATCGGAACGATTTTAGCTATTTTTCATCTACAAGTCACCCGGATGCTTCCTGCCAAGTATCGAGCCAATTGGCCCAGGGGCGTAGAAGGAGTAGGCTTTTAAAGCAATTGTTGACGCCGCATGACGCACGACGGACGACGCACGACCCACGACGTCGTTTTGACTGACCACAATAGCTCACCATGAGCACTTCATGCTCAGGTGAGCAGAAAATTTGAGCAAATTTTGCTCAGTGGCTTCAGAGGAGAAGTCCTTTGAAATTCTCAACAATTTTCCCATTAAAATGTATGGGGCTCATACAAATGCATAGGGAAGCGAACTTGACCTTGCCGTAAAAAGGTCAAACGTCAACGTATGACAATTCTTTTAGCAACTTTAGTAGATCTCCCGTCCCCGATGATTCATGCAAAGATTCAGCCCCAAGGCATTTTCGGTTCTGGAGAAGAAGATTTTTAAAGGTTTTTACAATATATGGGCATGGCGGCCATCTTAGTCAACCGACCGCGACCATTTTAGCAATCTTTCGTTCCCCCAACCTAAGGAGGCTCCATATGAAATTTGAGCAAAATTGGCTCAGCAGCTTCAGAGGAGAAGTGGTTTGAAAATGTTAACGGACGGACGGACGCACGGACGGACGGACGAAGGACGAAAAGTGATCACAATAGCTCATCCTGAGCATAGCTCAGGTGAGCTAAACATGCATTCTAAGAAACAAATCGGTCACAGCAATAGTGGCATCTACTTCATGGAATGAACAAGGGTTACATACGTGTATGGTTTGTACATATCATACGAATGCTTCACATTAACTTGTCCACATGTTACATATATGCGTTCAGTTGTATGCAAACGTAACACGTAAAAATTTGGTACGTATGCGTACAACTGTAACACATTTGTTACGTATTCGTATGTGTGACATATGCACACTCATACTGCGCAGGTATGGATGAGATATCTTCGGATGAACTGTTTCGCACATGGATTAGGTACTTTCCTACATGGCCCGACTTTATGTTTGATACAATGTTGGAAGAACGTCAAGTGAATTATTTCTTAAGAAGTACTTCAAGATTTCCATCGGTCGCCTCAATCAACATCCAGTAACAGATTTCTGTGGGCAAAACAATACCGTGTTTAATCTTAACCTTTATCACTCTCTGGATTAATTCAGCAGACGACATACTTATGATATTTTCTTATTTTCTCCAGAAAAGCAGCTTTTGACATTTCATGCAAATTGCTTCCACCCAATGGAGACAACTTGCATGAAATGCCAAAACCTGTTTTCTGGGAAACAAATTTTCTCCATCCAATGGAGACACTTTGCATGAAATGTCAAGACCTGTTTTCTGTGAAAAGTAAGAAATATATATCAAAATGTCGTCTGCTGAAAACTTTTCTCAGAGTGCTAAGTTAAATCTTTGGGGAGACATGCCAAAGCAAACAGCGCATGCCTAGATCGCTGAAGCCGTTTGAGCAGGGTCTTCACTGTTTATCTTTTCAGTCAGCTGTTTTAGACGTTTTAGCAGGAAGTGAAATGAACTCATTGAGATGTTAGGATAAGAACGGTAAGGCTCGATGTTCAGTGTCTACACAATTGTATTTTATCATGAAAACATGCCAATATAAATTTGACCCCCTTAACCCCCACTTTTATATAGTAAAACTGGGAACTTTACAGGGGTATGCATTATTTTTCTTTTTCCTGCTCAAAAACAATGATTGTGGGTACTCGTTAGAACTGCCTCATCGAGACGGTTCTAACGAGTACCACACTCTTTGTTTTGAGCAGAAATATAAAAAAAATAGTTGTTTTTTTTTTTTGTTTAGTTTATTTTTATCTGAAAATTTTCAGTTTTTGGAGGTGAAATTTTCTATATATTTTGAATAGAGCGTGTTTCGTAATGTACTGACCCAGTAACACACACGATAAAGCTGTTCTTTGCCGTTGTCGTGTGAAAGACCATGCCCGCACATGTTTTTGAAACTCGACAGAACCTTCACGTTGGTTCAAGTTTGCGTCTCTCTCACACACACACACACACACACACACACACACACACACACACACACACACACACACATCAACACACCTATACAAAATGTACACTTCTTAACCATAGCTCTGATTAGCCACTTTGTAACAAATACAGTCGACTCTCTTTATCTCGAAGTCCAAGGGACTCTCTAAAATATTTCGAGATATCCGTATCTCGACATATCAGATTTGCAGAACTGAGGAAAAAAGATAAATCAAACAACCACATTTCACAAATGAATATGTAATTTGACTCCTGAAAATAGAGATATACTGAAAATATTGTGGAAAAGGGTAGCAATTTCTCCTCTTTTCCACATTATTTTGTTACCTATTGTCATAGTTTCATGTTAAAACAGTGACCAGATTTTCACTTCGAGATAAGCGGTAATTCGAAATAAGCGAGTTCGAGATAACGAGGTTCGATCTTAGGTACGGAGACGATATTTTGAAATGTTTTGTTGTCATTTCCATCACGTGAAAATAAGGTTTGGCATCATGTGAACCGTTTGCCTACAATCCTATTAAATGTTACGTCTTATTTTCTCTGAAAAAAAAACAAAAAAAAACAAAAAAAAAAACAATAGAATGTCCTGCGCTACAATTTGCTTGGCGCTTTATACAGGGTAAAGACTACATTATTAATTTTCTTTAACACTTTGCATGCTGGGTAAAAATCATCAGACTACATTTTTAAATATTTTTTCTTATTTTTGCTGGAAAAAAAATTGACATTTCATGCAAATTGTCTCCTGCGGCGACAATTCGCATGAAGCGTCAGATCCTATTTTCTAGGAAAAATATCACCAGTTTGTCGTCCACTGAATTTGCCCATAGCATGGTAAGTGTTAAATAGTTTATATGATTGATAATTTGACTCTATTAACCCTTAAAGCGCCAAGAAAAACTGCATCTGAAAATGTCGTCTGTTTATGTCGTCTGCTGAATATTCTTGCAGACTTTTCAAACCTATTTTTGCATACGGTCAAACAGTGTGGACCCTGATCAGACAGCTCCTAAAGGAGCAGTCTGATCTGGGTCCACACTGTTTGCAAAAATGATTTTTAAAATTACAAGCAGATGACAAAGCAGACGACAATAGTTGTGACTGGCGCTTTAAGGGTTGTCATTATCTTTTGTGCTGCTATTGATTGATTGTGTTGGGGTTTAACGACACGTCAACCCTTGAGGGTCATTTTGTGTCGTCTCCCAGAGAAAGGGAGAAAAGAGATAGAAGAGAGAGTAGAGGAGATGAAAGAGAGGGACAGGGAAGAAAGAGGAACAGGAAAGAAAGTGAAGAAACAGAAGAAATAAAAACATTCCCCCTCTACCCTTACCCACTACAAGGATAGCAGGCCTTGCCCAACTGTAAGCCAATATCAGTAGGATGCCCCAGTGATGTAAGATACACAGCACCTTCGCACCACCCGACCACCCCCATTTTTGTGCTGCTATAAGCGAGCATACGCTCGTAAATGAGCCGTGTCATGAAAAAACAACATTAGTAACATGAGAGCAGAACCAGACTAGCCATCATATTCCTATCATAACATCTGATCATGTTTTACACCATTTAGAGTGATACTGGACAAAAATGAGTGACAAACAGTGTAGATCCTGATCAGTTGCCACGGCCGGTCTACACAATCCTACTGTATCGATTTTTGTTTGCAATTTATGGGATATGAATTCCGCATTGTTTGCACACGTTAAATGTAGAAAGTGTAACAGTTGAGTGTGTCAAATGGTCAGCCTGCGCAGATGAACAGGCTGATCTGAGTTAATGCATATCGTTCAAGCAATAGGATTGGTTTTAAAATCACAAGCAGATGACAAAGCAGACGACAATAGTTGTGACTGACGCTTTAAGGGTTAACCACAGCGAATATTTAAAGTGTATGAAGTTGGCTTGGAGTTTGAGGTATGGAGTTTGGTATTCGATTTATTCCGTAGTGATAGAGTCATGCGGTTATAACTGGGCAAAATCGATATTCCAAGTTAGCTTCACACACTCGAACATTTAGTCAATTCACAATAAATACCCAGTGGGTATGAAATAATAATGAATAATGAAAAATTAACACAATTCAATTCAATTCTTTATTTCCCACAAATATTGACTAACAAGAACACCAAACACAACATATGAATCAACATACACGAGGCGTGTAAACATTATCATATCGCCAAATAAAAGTGGGTATCCACATAATATTTTTTTTATTTCTCCATAAAAATATATGTTGTGGGTTCTCATTAGCAGCGCCTCAGCTCAGCGATGCGCGCGTCTAAAGAGAAACCCATAAGTGACAAAATATATAGTTTTGTGGAGAAATCAGAAAAAAACAGTACTTTGCGGTTGGAAAAGCGCATTATCTTGGGCTATGATTATGTCATTTTAAAAGCTGTCACTAGTGATAAATGGCGTTGTTGTTGTTGTTGCTGTTGTGTCAAAAATTCAACTCTCCGATTGCCATACTGCCAGTGTCAAAATATTTACTTTGACTGTACGAATTGCAATAAAGTTTCTGAGGGGATGGGTATTTTTTGTTCTTTTATTTGTGTGTGGGGGTGCGTGTGTGGGTGGGTGCATGCGTGCGTGTGTGTGCGTGCATGGGTGGGTGCGTGCGTGCGTGCGTGCGTGTGTGTGTGTGTTTAATAATTGTGTACACGAAATATATAAGCCTGAATTGGTCATCCAACCCAGGTCAGCAAAAGAACACGTCCAGATCAGTCTGTGCATTAGAATCAGACTAACCATAAGGTCTATCCACAAAAAATGTAACTTTTTGTTTTATTGTTGTTGTTATTATTATTATTATTATTATTATTATTATAATTATTATTATTATTATTATCGCGGTTGCTATGCATGATACGGAAGGCGTTGACTTTGCTGATGTAAAAAGTAACCAAGAGACAATAAATGAGGTTTTTTTTTTTTTTTTTTTTTTTTTTTTTCTTGTTTTGTTTTTGTTTTTTGTTGTTTCTTTTGTTTTTTTGTTTGTTTTTTTGTTGTTGTTTTTTTTTTGTTTTTTTTTTTTTTGTTTTTTTTTTGTTTTTGTTTTTTTTTTTTTTTTTGTTTTTTTTTTTACAATAAAATATCCGTCGTGCTTACTGTCTACGCCCATGGGTGTGGACTATATAGAGTTGAAGAGAGACACGGAAATGATCCATTACTGATTCATAATGCACCATTTACCTTATGCTTGTTGTCTACAACTAAAACCCAGAACTAGCTGGAGCACTGAATAGAATAGAATGAAGTTTACTGGAAAACCTACATATACTAAAATTGTTCTCCATTCAACTGCACTATTTCGGTACACCACACTTATGTAGATATTCTCAAAAGTAATCGTTACAGCACTTTAACAAAAATTATGGAATACACATTATTTTGACGATTTCACTTTTAAAGTGGGTGGATGCATTGGTACTGCTAGTCGTAATTTATAGCATTCTCGGGACAGCGTGACAAAAAACGATATTTGACATTCTTAACTACTTGTTTTAGTTTTGATGAGGTAAGCCTATAAAGCGAAGTGAAATGAGAGATAGCAGCAGTATTTCTATTATCTCCCTTGAAGACTGATTAACATTATATATTTAATTGCACAGAAAATGTTTCTTTTTGGTATTTTGAAAGCTGTATTGGCATATGACCTTGTTAAAATTAGATTTATCAATGAAAAGGAAGTGATACTTAATGGAAATGATAATGATAAAAGTAGAGGAATCCAATTAATTGGAGTGGTGTTTACAAAGAGTACTCAATGGAGTTAACTGACTGCTTTCTCCTATTAGCTGTAACTACTTTTTGATATGAGGCCATTGGGACGAGACCCCATTTAGACCTCATGAATTCACCTTTTGCAATATATCATTTAGCCGATTTAGCCAAGATTTGCATATAAAGAACCCAAGACTATTTCGTGTTAAAATCAGCTTTAACAGTTATGTGTGCTAAGCGCAGACTAAGCTTTTTGTGAAAGCTAATACTTGTAAACTTAACGAATACTGTAGACCGTTTGTTGCGCAAAGCTACCATTAAATATGTTTCCATCTTGTTTTGTTGTTATTGATTTGCCGTTTACTGGTACAGTAAATGGTATTTTTTCTGTTTCAGTTTTGAGCTATTTCTAAGAGAGAGGTGGCTTTCAAAATTGTGGTGGAATTTCGTGGGGATGCTTAACTTTTTTCCAGGTGTATATATGTCCTGGTCATTGCCATAGTATATCGCTATATAATTGATAGCTTTTTATATCTATACTTCAGCACCGCTTGCATATTGGGTAAAAGCTGATACCAACGGGTTCTGTGTCGTTTCGGCCAATTATTTGGTTGAGTGTTTTGGCCATTTTTAGCTCGCCGGGACTATGTCCTTGGAGAGCTTATGTTGTCACCCAGGCGTTGGCGTCGGCGTCTGTCGGCGTCCGCGTAGGCGTCCGCGTTAGCACAATGTTTAAGTTTTCAAATGTGTGCATAGTTTTTAACTGATTAAGGTACTGCTTTCATATTTGGCCTACACCTACTTTAGGGTAAGACCTTTCAATAGCATACATCCACATCCCCAAAATAGATTCTTTATGTAGGTCAAGGTCAGTTCTTACTTTGTCATTTACACCCATGTTTAAGTTTTGCGTTTAAGTTTTGAAAAGTGTACGTAACTGCTGAAGTAGTCAAGATCTCTGAGTCAAGATAGAGCTCTAATATTTGGCCTACACCACCTTAGGGTTAGACCTTTCAATAACACACACCTCTTTCTCAGTTTGACCTTCTGCCTAGGTCAAGATCAGGTCATACTTTGTCATTTGAACCCATGTTCGAGTTCTGCGTTTAAGTTTTGAAAAGTGTTTGTAACTGCTGAAGTATTTAAGATACCGCTTTAATATTTGGCCCACACCAACATTAGGGTAAGACCCTTTCAATAGCACAGACTTTTTCTCAGTTTGACCTTCTGCCAAGATCAAGGTCAGGTTATACTTTGTTATTTAAACCCATGTTTGAGTTTTGCGTTTAAGTTTTGAAAAGTGTTCGTAATTGCTAAAGTATTCAAGATGCTGCTTTAATGTTTGGCCTACATCTACCTTAGGGTAAGACCTTTCAATAGTACACACCCCTTCCTCAGTTTGACCTGCCTAGATCAAGATCAGGTCATACTTTGTCATTTATACCTGTGTTTAAGTTTTGAAAAGTGTACATGGCTGCTGAAGTATGTAAGATATAGCTTTCATGTTTCATCCACACCAGCCTAAGGGAAGATGTTTCAATGGCATATACCCAATCACTCAGTTTCACATTCTTCGGACATCAAAGTCAGGTCATACTCTGTCATTTAATCTTTAATATTTAAAGATTGTTTTCTTATTCGATCAGCCCTTTCCGGCGAGCTGCGTTGTCTTCTGACAACTCTTGTTTTTTTAACCGCCGTTAAGATTCGTTTATGGATGCTCAGGACGGGAGTGAGATGTATGGACTTGGTAAGGTGGCGTTTGCGTATGGCATGAAGCTGGAAAATATAAACGCACGATAAAAGATTACCTTGCTGCAATTTATGATAAGTACACAACAACGTATGGTTTGAAGCAGGGAAATATTAACACCTGATAAAACATTACCTTGCTGCAGCTTATGATTAGCATACAACAACTCACGGCTAGTAGCAGGGACACATAAGCACACGAAATAAGATCACCTTGCTACGGTACATGATAAGCATACAAAAACGTATGCAGGGAAATATTAGCACACGATAAAAAATGAACGTGCTGCATTTTATGATTAGCACACAACAACGTTTGTCTATAAGCAGAGAAACATTAGCACACGACAAAACATTACCTTACTACAATATATGATTAGCATATAACGACGTTTGGCTTGCGGTAAATAAAATATTAGTTTGCTGCAGTTTGCAGACAGCAACGTATGGCTTGAAGCAGGGAAGAATTATCATACAACAACGTATTGTTGTCAAAAGGGAAATAGTAGCAGACGATAAAATATTATTATACTGCAGTGTATGATTAGCATAGTATGGCTTTCAGCAGGGAAATATTAACATACGATAAAGATTATTGTGCTGCAGTACATGATTAGAAAACAACAACGTATGGCTTGCAGCAGGATAATATTAGCATACGATAAAATAATACCTTGCTGCAGTCTATGAGAAGCATACAACAACGTTCTAAACAGTAATTACCAAGATACAGACTTTCAGTATATATCTGGTATAAATATGGTTGTGTTTTTGCAAACATTTAGTTGAATATGTTTAAGTATTTTAGTTGGTACTTTTTATTTGTAACGCATCCTTGCACAATTTAAAGTACGATTAATTTTTATTAAACCAATTAAACCATACATAATGTGTTATTTTAAGTCAGTTTGTTAAACTGGTATTTTCACTTTGTGTGTTTGTTAATTTTATAGTTAATTGATAAAACTTTCATTTACTCGGTATTGTTTATTTTCTGTGTATTTTTCATTTAGCACCGTTTGCCATCAAAGGAATGACTTTTGATTAGACAATATGGAATAAATCACTTTCTAAAATTTTGAATGGCAATATCGAGCATCAAATCCCTCAAACAAAGACATGACTGAAGATCAAATACCATTTGATTGGTGTACATTTAAACAAGAAGCATCTTCAAAAAAGAAGATAAGCGACAAAGAATAGTAAATGTTTTTTCCAATAGTATAACAAAGGTTCTTAAAATGAAGTCATCTCTACATCCGAAACTTTGCCGGTTTCCTTGTCAGTCATATCCCACTCTATATAACGATGGATTCTCAGCTGATATCTATTTTCAGCGCTGTACGCGCTTTTCTTCAAACGATAACTTCTTTTCGTCATTTAGACATACCACAATATAAATTTCAATCCCGTTTTCGTTTGGAGCTCAAATCTGTTCACCTGCCACTGGTTCAACATTTTAGGAATGCTCTGTGGCTTGGTCTTATCATTTTGCACATGTATTGCCAATTTCAACACTTTCCCTTTGTCTAAATGTTGGTCCTAAATAGGCTAAATGCACAGCAAACAAAATTTCATTTTATCTTCCTCAGAAATACCAGCTCAGAAATAGCTGCTCAGTATCTAGCAAGACTGCCTATTCAAACATATGCAAGACAGTTCAGACGAGGCTCAGAGACATGCAAGACTCCTGGCTGAGAAAAAGGCTGATGAAATCCAGTCCTTTGCAGACAGAAAGGACATGAAAAAGTTTTTTGATGCACTCAAGACAGTATATGGTCCCCAGAGCTCAGGAACCACCCCACTCCTTAGTGCAGATGGAACTAGTCTTCTGACTGACAAAGAAGCTATCTTGAAAAGATGGGCTGAACACTTTGACGGTGTCCTTAATCGGCCATCATCTATCAATGATGAAGCTATCAACAGGCTACCACAGGTGGAATGTAATCCGCTGCTTGATGAGCTACAAATCGTCTCTGAAACAGTGAAAGCAATAAAACCCCTGTCATCTGGCGAGGCTCCAGGATCAGATGCAATACCTGCAGAGATCTACAAAGCAAGAGGTCCTCCAGTTGCAGAGAAACTGGCAGAGTTATTTCACATTATGTTGAGAAAAGAAGCCATCCCTCAAGAATTCAAGGATGCAATAATTATCCACCTATTCAAAAGGAAAGGGAATCCTCAAGTCTGTGACAATCATAGAGGCATCTCTTTATTGTCAATTGCTAGGAAGATTCTTGCTAGGGTTCTACTGAAGCGATTGAATGAACACCTGGAACGGTCAGGGCTTCTACCAGAAAGCCAGTGTGGATTCAGGAAAAACAGAGGAACAATAGACATGATCTTCACAGCACGATGGCTTCAAGAAAAATGCCAGGAACAGAATATGGACCTCTACATGACCTTTGTCAACCTTACCAAAGCATTTGACACAGTCAGTCGTTTGGAAAATTATGGCGAAGTTTGGTTGTCCTGCCAAAATCATAGCAATGGTGCGGCAGTTCTATGATGGTATGCTTGCAAGGGTCCAAAATGATGGCGAGTTTTCTGATCCATTTCCTGTGACAAATGGAGTTAAGCAAGGCTGTGTACTAGCTTCAACACTGTTCAGCATGATGTTTTCTGCCATGCTTACAGATGCTTTCCAGGATGATGACAATGGTATACCTATTAGGTATCGCTTTGATGGGAAACTTTTCAACCTAAGAAGGTTGCAAGCTAAATTTAAGGTGCAGACAGAGGTGCTAGACGAGTTCCTCTCTGCTGATGACATGGCAAAGGGTGCTCCAACAGAAAAGAAAATGCAGAAAGGTGTGAATCAAGTATCTGATTCATGTGACAGCTATGATCTCACAATCAGCATCAAAAAGACTGAGGTAGTATATCAGCTAGCACCTGGAAAGCCTTACAAGGAGCCTACCATCACAGTGAAAGGTCAACGGCTGCAAGTGGTAGACAAGTTCACCTACCTTGGAAGCACATTGTCTAGAATTGTGCACATTGATAATGAAGTCAATGCTAGAATTGCCAAAGCTGACAAAGTGACATGGAAGTATTTGGGACCGAAGTGGAATCAGACTTGACACAATGCTGAAAGTATATAGATCGGTAGTGCTGCCAACACTATTATATGCATGCGAAACTTAGACAGTTTACCAACGGCATGCCAAAAGACTGAACCACTTCCATACAAGCTGTATTAGAAAACTTCTAAAGATCAAGTGGCAAGACAGGATTCCAGACACAGAAGTCCTGAAAAGGGCAAGGGTGCAGAGTATACATACTCTTCTGAAATTTGCACAGTTAAGCTGGACAGGCCATGTTACCAGAAAGCCTGATGAACGTTTGCCAAAGAAAATCCTCTATGGAGAACTTCAAGTAGGAAAACGCTCCCATGGTGGTCAGAAGAAGCGATACAAGGACACCCTCAAAGCCTCCCTTAAAGACTTCAACATACCAACAGAGTCATGGGAACAGATTGCACAAGATCGTACAAAGTGGCGAGGCCTCATAAAAAGGGAAGCTGAAGAATACGAAGCAAAAAGAATCAGCGAAGCCAAGCAGAAACGTGCACAGCGGAAAACCACGGCTAAGGCATCACCAACAGAGCTTTCTTTCTCGAACCTCTCTTGTTCTATCTGCAACAGGCAGTTTAGAGCTAATATGGTCTCATCAGCCATCTTAGAACACACAAATAATAACACATCACACAGTTGATTAGGATTGGTCATTGTCAGTAATGACAGACGAACAAGAGAAGAGGTCCTAAATAGGCTAAACGCACAGCAAACAAAATTTCATTTTATCTTCTGACGTTGAGACCAACATACTTTTGTCCTATATGATCTTCCACTCAGGGACGCTGCCGAACGTGACCGGTAAAAAATGATCTTAACCTGTCAAAAATGATGAGCTTGCTATGAGAGACCCGTGTGTGTGTGTGGGGGGGGGGGGGGGGTTGTGGGGATCGGGCGGGTAACTTCCTATATATGGCATAGTACGGATGTGCGTGCCGAATGCCCCCTTTTTCAGCGCTGCCAGGTATATGATTGGCCTCATTTTTTCAACAAAAAGTATATGAATGACCCGATTTTTCTGGATTCCTATGTGAAAGGCCCCATTTTTCTGACATCCTGGTATATGCACATATTTTTCACTCAGAAATTTTTCGAAGTGCTTGTTCTTTTGGTATTCAATGAACTGACTGTGATATTTGTCTAACAAAGAGCAATAAATGGGCACAAAAAATAAAAGGGCAGTATATGAATAGGTCAACATTTTGGATGATTAAGTATATGAATGGGTCCTTTTTTCCAAAGGCCAGGTATATGAATGGGGTAGGTTTTGAAATACTGGCTCGCACACCCGTACTAAAATTATAATTACCCTGTTACCACCCCCCTCCCCGCCCCGACCCACCCCGAGATGAGAGAGCCTGTCTTCAGAGGTGTCAACCAGGTTAGACAAACCAGCCTGTCCACAGAAGACTATTAGAGGCTTGAAATCAGTCCGTCATAATTCAAGTTTTCTGATTTGACTTTAAACTTTTCAGCTTATCTGGAGTTGCGCAAACATGTAACCAAACCTTTTGTCTATTACATATAATGCAACACCGCCGATTGAATTATCCTTTATCGCTCTCTAGGCAAATTCAGCAGATGACAAATTGACATTTTTTTTTCTTCTTCTTCTTATTTTTCCCATAACACTGCAGTTGACATGTCATGCAAATTTTCTCCACACAGGAACAATTTGCATGAAATGTCAAATCGTTTCCTGGGAGAAAAATATTTCAAAATGTTGTCTGCTAAAACTTTTACACAGGGTGTTAAGAGTTGAACTGTCCTGTCTTACGGAAGCGCCTTCGCGCAATGCACAGTATTTAAAATTCTTTTAAATTGTTATTTTAAAAACAATTTTAAACAGAACAGATTTTCGTTGGTTTTCAAAACTTGGTTTTGACATGAACTTACAGATCATATTGTAAAGATATTTTAAAATGCGCACAATGAAAGCTGAGTCAAATAGTTTGATAAAAATAACCGTTTCGTGAGATTTATCATCGCTTCAAGTCAGGTACATTCTTCCATTAAAAGGCTGAGAGTGTTATGTCACAAATGAGCTTATCAGACTGTCAAAAAAAAGGCTGAAAAGAAAAGATGACAAGCTTTTCTGAACACTAAAACTCGTGATCTTAAACTGTTCAATATGTTATTGATTTTTTTTATCACAAAAAGAGTCACTAGACTATAATAACAGCCTATCCAAGGGCGACTAATTTTTCACAAAAGAGTCACTGACAACGAACTGCTATTATAAAGATGTTAAAAAAGATATAATATGGCTGCATTTGATTAGAAACACTGGTATTTGTATGTGTGTTTTATACGCATGCGTACTATAACCAAAACAACAAGCTGGCTGGACTATTTTTCTTTTTCTATTTTTGTTTTTTTTTTCGCTTTAAGCGTTGCGTGTTCAGTAACTATTGGCAAGAGTGGGTGGTCGGGTGGCACGAGGCCTACAGTTGGGCAAGGCCTGCTATCCTTGAAGCAGATAAGGGTAGAGGGGGAATGTTTGTTTTCTTCTGTTTCTTCGCTTTCATTCCTGTTCCTCTTTCTTCCCTGTCCCTCTCTTTCGTCTCTTCTACTACCTCTTTTCTCCCTTTCTCTGGGAGACGACACAAAAATGACCCACAAGGGTTGACTTGTCGTTAAACCCCAACACAATCAAAAACTATTGACAAGAATGCTTTCAAACTTGAAATGAAAAAGCTGTATAAATATCGCCCACTGTCTCATACATTTTTATGCTTGAAAAAAAAATGGAATAACTATATACATATCGGCCATAGACTTCACAATTAACCACTTGAAAAATTAAGTAGTTGTATTAATATCCACTACTGTCTCACACAATTTTCATGCTTGAAAAATTGATTAGCTTTATAAATATCAGCCACGGTCTTCACATTTAAACATTTGGAAAAAAAGGCATAGCTCTTATAAAGTCCACGGTCTTCACATTTAAACATTTGGAAAATGGAATAGCTTTTAAACATCGGCCACGGTCTTCACATTTAACCACTTGAAAAATTTAGTAGCTGTATAAATATCGGCCACTGTCTCACAAACTTTTATGCTTGAAAATTCGAATAGCTGTATAAATATCGGTCACGTTCTTCACATTTAAACATTTGGAAAATGGAATAGCTGTATAAATATTGGCCAGTGTCTTCACTTTAAACCACTTGAAAAATAATTGAACAGCCTTATAATCGGCCATTGTCTCCACATTTTCACATCACAAAAATGCCTATATAATATTGACCCCCTTAGACCCCACTTTTATATAGTAAAACTGGGGTTTACAGGGGTATACTTTATTTTTCTTATTTCTGCTCGAAAACATAGATTGTGGGTACTCGTTAGAACCGCCTCGAAAACATAGATTGTGGGTACTCGTTAGAACCGCCTCGCCGAGGCGGTTCTAACGAGTACCCACAATCTATGTTTTGTGTAAAAATATGAAAAATATAAGAGTTTTTTATCTGAAAATTTTCAGTTTATGGAGGTGAAATTCTCAATATAATTGAAAAGGCATGTTTTCGTAATGATGTTTAAAAATAGAATAGCTGTATACAGTGTATATGAAACCACAGAAGAAGACTTGCAACAGAGGAACCGCCTTAGAACTACGCGGGTCCTGCAAAAAGTTTTTGTCACTGGGTTCGGATTACTTCACTGCTATATTTTATCAAACATATTTTTATTACAAACCTTCAAAGTATTCCCCCTTTACTGAAACACATTTTTGTAACCTTTTTACCCAGTCGCGAAAAGCAGATAAATAGTTTTCTTTTGGTATCTGTTGGAGATACTGATAAACAGCGCTGCCAAGAGAACTTCTAGACGTATACTTATTTCCAGAAAGCATTTTCTTAAGCCTTGGAAATAAAAAGAAGTCACAGGGACTCAGATCAGGTGAATAAGGTGGGAGGTTTAAAACTTTCACCTTTTCAGAACCCCAAAAAAGACTTAACAACCTCACACTTATGAGAGGAGGCGTTGTCGTGTAAAAGATGGACTCCTGACCATTCTTTGCTTGGTCGTTTCTTATTGTAAAACTATTTCACTTTCTTTTTGTAGAATCGGCCAGTGACTGTATGACCAGATGGACAAGGCACTTGAACGACTGGCCCACTTGAATTAAAGAAAATTGCGTTTTTCGAACTTATGGTTCTCTTGGCAATACATGGGCGTTTTTTATCTTTTCGCTTCCTTTGCTTATTATCAGTCCTTCTTTGTGGCTCAAACATGTGCACCCAGGTTTCATCACCTGTTAGCAAGTTAGAAATAACCCGACTATTACAGCCTTTGTATGTTTTCAAAAGTTCCCGGGCACGTTTAAGGCACTGTGTCTTTTGCTCCTCAGTGAGCAAATGAGGTACCCACCAAGCGCAAACCTTTCTCAGGTCCAAACGCTTTTTCAGAATTGTTTACACACTGCCTTCTGATATGCCAGTACAACTAGCTATACCTTTGACAGACAATCGCGCATCCTGTTCGACCACAATCTTTACAACAGCGATGTTAGCCTTGGTATCAGGACGGGTATCATCTTCAACAGAAAATTTCCCAGCTTTAAAAGCTTTAACCCACATAAAAACTGTGCGCAATGAAATGGTCTGAGGTCCATATATACCACACAATTCACGAAATATCTGCTTTGAATCTATATTGCTTAATGCGGCATTTAATATAGCTACGAATTTCCGTCTTCTGGTCCATGTCCCAATGTAACAAGTAAATTGGTCAGTGTATATGACTGCATCTATTTCAATTTGAAATAAATCGGTCAGTTGGAAAGCAATTTGCACGAAATAAACGGGTATCGTTAGCTATTCAACACAAAATTCAAGTGTAGTGAAGCATTTTAAAATATACCTGGGATAAAATTGAGGAAACCTATTAGTGACAGAACTTTTTGCATGACCCTCGTACTTTTACTCGAGCAAACCCTCACTTTTATTTCTGATGCAGCTCCAAATGTATGTTCGAATAGGGGTCCTCCATGGATCAAAACCTTGTCCGATGACATGAGGTTTCTGGTTCCCAGCTGTTTTATTTCAAATAGAAAATTGAAATAGAAACTGAGAAAAAAGATCTTCAGGGTTACAGTCACAGTAAAGATTCAGACCAGATAATTAAGCCACACACACTGACAGGACATTCTCTATACATGTATCTGTAAGCGTACAACGAAGGTCATGAACAGACTGTGCTGATGCAGAGTCTGATCGGACATGCGCTGTTTCATTTTCCCAAAGATCATCTTCCCATGGCGCGGCTCAAATCGATTTGGCGATGGTGTTGTTGATGTGATGATGATGATGATGATGATGATGATTGTGATGGTGGTGGTAATATCAGGTGGTGGTGGTGGTGGTGGTGGTGGTGGTAATGATGATGATTATAACCCAGATAGCATTCTTAATAAATCTACAGCGGACCGTTACCCTGACGGGCCGATAACGGCCCGCTATAGATTTATGTAGAATGCTTCCTGGGGAGCTGGATAGACTCGTTGCAAGGGCCCTCAACATATACGTGTAGTACTGCCATGTCATACAGATTCTAAAAGGATTTACCTCTGGGAGCCATGAACACACTCACAAAACTAAAAATAGCTGAAATGTCAAGTTTTCTTAGCCAGGTTAGCTAGTTTTGCCCAGCAGGACTCTTCATTGATCTCCAAATACATTTTCAAAAATCCGAGAATGGGCTCATTGATCACAAAGTACTATAAAATATCGAGGGTTGAGCGCAAGACTGTAGTAACTCAAACATATTTTTGAAATTTTGACCCCTTTGTAAACAATGCAAATTTAGGTATCATTGCTCATACGAGCAATGGCACCTAAATTTCCATTGTTTACAGAAAGAAATGTTGTAATCTTCATAACGCCTTCATGGTGAGGGGATTAAGTATTGGGAAAAACAACCATCTGACTTGCTACATTCTTGCAGTCAACCCTCGATATAAGCTTCACTAAGGTGAAGTACGGGGAAACGTTTTGCGGCCGTCATATGGTACCAACACCAACTGTAGTGATGATAGGAATGACACTTAAGAGCAATGAACACACTCATATAACTAAAAATAGCTGAAATGTCAAGTTTTCTTGGTCTAGTTTTGCCCTGTAGGCCTCTCCATTGACCCCTAAATAGAATTTCAAAAACCGAGAATAGGCTCAGTGATCATAAGGACCAGAAAATATAAGCAACACTAAAGTGAAGTACGGGGAAATGTTTTGCGGCCGTCAGATGGTACCAACACCACATGTAGTGAAGATAAATATATTCTAAAGGGAATGACCCATTGAGAGCAATGAACACACTCAAAAAGCTAAAAACAGCTGATGTATCAAGATTTCTGGGCCAGACTAGCTAGTTTCGGCTGATTAGGTCTTATCAGTTACCTCATCAATATTTTTTCACATTACGAAAACAAGCCTATTAAAATATACCGAAAATTTTACCACCAAAAACTGAAAATTTTCAGATAAAAATTCAATATTTTTCATATTTCTGCTCAAAACATAGGCTTCGAGTACCCACAATCTATGTTTTTGAGCAGAAATAAGAAAAACAATGTATACCCCTGTAAACCCCAATTTTACTACATAGTTTGGGGTTTAGGCGGGGTCAACATTATATAGGCATGTTTTCGTGATGAAAACCCCGGTTTGGGTCCAATTATCACTAAGGAGAGAAAATTAGCCGGCTTTGTAGCGACGCAGTCAAGTCGGCCTGTTATGCAGGCAGCCCGGGTTCGATCCGCGGCTGTGGAAATGGTGATAAGATTTTTTTTTTTCACCTGTTAAATCCGGCGCCCAAAGTTAAAAAACAATTTGGGCTTTGTGATGTTGTTGTTGTCGTCACCATTAGTGGTGGCTGAAATTGAGACTTGGGAACGAGCCTAGAAAATGGAAGCATCACGATAATATGCCTATATAATTTTGCACACCACCCCCCTCCCCCCACCCCCCACACACACACCCGCTTAAATCCCACTTTTATATTGTAAAACTGGGTTTACAGGGGTATACATTATTTTTCTTATTTCTGCTCAAAAAACATAGATTCTGGGTACTCGTTAGAACCGCATCGACGAGGCGGTTCTAACGAGTACCCACAATCTATGTTTTGAGCAGAAATATGAAAAGTATCAGAATTTTTTTATCTGATTTTTTTTTTTTTTTTTGGTGATAAAATTTTCAGAATATTTGAATAAGCATTCGCCGAGGTGCTTCAAATGAGTACCACAATATAAGTTTTCGTGGAGAAATAATAAAAATATCAGTTCTTTTTGTTGAAAAAAAAATGGAAATATGTAGTACTGATAGATATATATGATACACTTGAACTACTTCGCGGTATAAGCCGGCTTTTATAGCGATGCATGAAAGTGTTAGCTTGCATGACACAGACGGTCCGCGTTCGATCCCCGGCCGCGGCCATGGTGATTTGCATCTTCACCTGTTACATATGCAACGGGATAGTTACTGACTTCACAATCGTTTTTATGTAGGTTACTGTGCCATAACTCCAGATAAAAGGGGGTAGCCACATAAATTTTTTTCTTATTATTTCTCCACAAAACATATGTTGTGGGTACTCATTAGAAATGCCTCACCGAGGCGTTTCAAATGAGTACCACAATATATGTTTTCGTGGAGATATAAGAAAAATATCAGTTCTTTTTTGTTGAAAAAAGCGACTTATCTGGAGATATGCGTGCAAAATTATTCAGTTTTTCTAAACCATTTTTGTGTATGAGGTGTATGGGGCACGGGGTACTCTCCAAGCGGACACATGACGTTTATACACGTCGACTCAACGTTAAGGCAACGTTCACACAACGTCGTCTAAACATCGATGCGACATGACATTGCATCGATGTCGAGGCGACGTTGTATAAACGAGATATGCTCATTTGGGTGACACCCTACAAGTTCTCAACTATAAAATAAAATGGAATAAAAAACATAATTATGTACAAAAAAAAAACTCACTTGAAACCCACAAACTCATCCACGACGAGTATAACTGCAGCAAGAAACAAATATTTCCATAATGATTTTATCCTTATCCAATTCAAATTGCTTTCACACTTTTTCATGATTTACATGAAAATTTATCGACTTTCTTCAGTTTATTCATTAAAAACATTTGTTTTGTCCTCGTTTATTCTCTTTGCTGCGATAATTTCTCTCAACAACACTTTAGAATATAAATTGAAATAACTAAATATATTTTTTTTCAATCGATTTTTTCATGCCTTTGTTGCAGGTTATTCAAGTGAACCATGACATGCATGTGTTCAATATTATTATTAGGATTAGCCTGCTGAAGACAACAACTGTAGCAAACCACGACCTTTTTCAGAAAAAAGAGAAAAAAGACCTCAGCATATAATTTTAATCTTGCAAGGGATGCATTGAATAAATGCTATATAGCGTAATTCCGGGACAAAACCGAGGGAACATTATTGTCTGTATGAGGCGGGCTGAAGGTAACATAGCAGCCTGGGACCATTCAAATGGTTCCTTATCAAATACCAAACCAACAGTCTTATACAGGTATGCGCTTGCGCTCGGTCTGTTCTGTCTACGCAATGTTTGGGCCGAAAGAACTATATATTGCGAAGGGTAGATCCTTAGAAGGCTATGCGCGAACGCTAACTGATCTAATTGTCACATTTGAGCGCCGGTTCCTGGTTTAGTTAAAACGAATAAGGGTTCATTCGATTTCTTACTCAAGTAAAATACTTTTGATTCGGAGTCTTTTGCCGAAGTCATTTGGGAAGAATGGAGGTGTGGTGGTGATCAAATTTGAAACGGTGGGTATACTGATTTGCATATTTACGTCTAATAATTCGTCGTCCTTCCGTCCGTCCTACCCTGTTTTGTAATTACTATCTTGTCAATCATTTTATCTGCAGATAGTTTTCTCAACAAAAGAACTACGTGCTCCTTGAAAGTTTGTGAATAGTACAACCAAGGAACCTTGTTTATCTGATTTTCTTTTTGTGACAAATCGACTTATCTGATTTATAAGGGTATAAAAGTCCAGTAGGCATAAACAGGTTAAAATTACTGTCGATACTCCAAACAACAGTGACGTACTCCTATTTGTCCTATTCAGTTGAAATGTTATTTTCTATTTTTAATTACTTATAAAGTTTTTGTTCGAAATATATAAATGAACTCAGGAACTGAAACAATCAAATCTACATCAAGTTCTCAACATCAACTGGAAAGACAAACAAATGTAATTAAACCGCCACAAATAGAACTGAAAATGTGGCTGCTCTGTTACAAAAACTTAACTGAATATATCCTTAACTTACATAATTATTAAAAGACAAAAACATTTGTTTGTTTGTATTGAGGTTTTACGGCCCAGTCAACCCAGTGGGGTCATGTCAAGCGCGGTCAGTTTACCTAACCACACGTTTACTGGGCAGGCTTAGTCCTCTAAGCGGTTAATCAATATTGTGCACATTCTTTCGCCAGAAACTGACAACTGCCCTTCTTGAATCAGCGGAAGGGAGAGAATGACCGTAGAAAATATTTCATGATCAATCTCCACGAAAGAATGTTGCCGACCTCGGCGGGGGTTGAACCCGCGACCTCCTGGTCTCCAGTCGGACGGCGCATCCAACTGAGCCACCGAGGCCGGCTAAAACAACTTTTGCAAGTGAAACAGTACACAATACTAAACAAAAAGTACTACGAGGGAGAGTCAATAAAACACCAGCCTAACTTATTTCTGGGTGAGCTCGATCTCTTCTTTTTTGATGTACATGTACATGCCCTCTAGAATGAGGCACTTGGACCAACGGTGTTCCAGTGCCATCAGCTCAGAACTGAAGAAGCCAGGGTCTTTGTCTCCGACCCTCTCCTCAGCTGCCACCACGACTTCTTCGTTGGACACGGATATCCTTTTTCAAGTTTGGGAATAGGAAATAGTCATTAGGATCTAAGTCCGGAGAATAGGCGGGGTGCGGTATTAGCTCGTACCCATTCCGCTCAACAGCATCCGTTGCAATTTTGCAAGTGTGGACTCTCGCACTGTCCTGTTGGAGCAGAATCCCTTTGGAGAGTTTACCTCGGCGTTTTTCACGGATCGCAGTTCTCATTTGGTCGAGCGAATTTGCATAATATGCACCTGTTATTGTACTTTTTTCTTTGCTAGAAAGTCCAACATACAAGTAATAACGCCTTGTGTGTCCCAAAATACAGTTGCCATCACCTTGCCAGCCGACGGTTGCGTTTTGAACTTCTTTGGCCTCGGAGACCCCGGCCCTATCCACTGGCGACTTTGAGCTTTATTCTCTGGCTCATAATAATGGACTCAGGTCTCATCTACAGTCACCAGACGTGAAAGGAAATCATCTTCCTTTGACCTAAACCGCTTCAACAATGCGTTGCATACTGATGTTCTGGTTGCCATTTGCTCGTCGCTAAGGGATATTGGGACCCAATGGGCTGTTAGTTTGCGCATACCCAAGCGATCATGTAAAATTGTTGAAACGCTACCATGTGAAATGTGAAATGCATTCGCTATTTCTTCCACCTTAATTCGCCTATCAGAGTACACCAGATCCCGTACTTTGTTACACATTTCTTCATCAGTGGCATCTGATGGGCGTCCAGACCTGGTTTTGTCTTCTAAAGATGTTCGACCGTGTTTGAATTCCCCAACCCAGAATTTAACTTGTGCATACGATGGTGCAGAAGACCCATAAACATTGGTCAACTCGCAATGTATTTCCTGACCTGTTTTCCCTTTCAAATACAAGTACCGAATTACAGCACGGTACTCAACTTTTGACGAAAAGCTTGCTTTTGCATCGCTAGCCATGTTTGACATTCAATATCTTATGAGTGAATGACTCGATAAGGGTGCAATTTTGCCCTCAGATCTAAAACATGTATTGAAACAAGGCATGAAAATCGTGGGTGTCTCGGTCAATTGGAAATGGGATAATCTGGTTACTTATTGACTTACCTTCGTAATTAAATTAAACATAAGATTTGAAACAAAGAAAAAGAATGTCATTACACACCAGTGACATATATTCTCAAGTACAAGACTTGCATGAAACTGTCGATTATGTGAATCTCGCCACGACAAAATTTTGTTAAAAGAAAACATTTGCAAGTGAAACACTATAGAATACTAAACAAAAAGTACCAATTAAATTAAACATAAGATTTGAAACAAAGAAAAAGAATTTCATTATACACCAGTGACCTATATATTCTCAAGTACAAGACTTACATGAAACTGTCGATTATATGAACCTCGCCACGACAGAAGCTTTCTTTTAAAAATATACGCAAACCATGCATGCTCGAAACATGGATATGCCATTTACATTAGATATGGAGCATGTACGCTTTCATATATGATACTTAGTAGACACTGTAGCCTAGCCACTAGGCCTTAAAATGAATAATATGGCAACAAAGCCATCTATTTGCATTAACGCTTTCACTGCCAAATTTTCAGAACATTGCTCAAAAACATTGATTGTGAGTACTCGTTAGAACCGCCTCGCCGAGGCGGTTCTAACGAGTACCCACAATCTATGTTTTGAGCAGAAGTATGAAAAATATCAGAATTTCTATCTGAAAATTTTCATTTTTTGGCATTAAAATTTTCAGTACATTTGAATAGGCGTATTTTTGTAATGAAACCACTGACGAACGAACAATGAAGAACTGCAACAGAGGGACCGCCTCGCAACGGTCGGAAGAAAAATAAGTGCGGGCTTAAAACAGTTTTACTCGCGCGAAACCTTGTCCTTAAATCAGTTGCAACTCCAAATTACCAACATATGGTTGACTGGCATAGGGGTCTTCCACCTCATCAGTGCAACATCACAGTGAAACAGATATAATCCTAAACATTATAATAACAAAGCAAATGACTCATTGGCTTCGTAAGCCAGAACACAACAAAACCACAAACAGTATCCTGATGGGCCCGACCACAGGCACTGACAGTCAGGCGCCAACCTTCTGAAATAGGTTGAAGAGGGAGCCGTGGTTTAGTCTGAGGGCGACTCAAAAATATATGAAGATAGCGAGGAAATGCCACAATCACGAAGCACAGCCCTCCAGAGGCACCGAAAGGAGGAGAGATGAGGAACAAATAAGGACAGCATAACCCGTTTTATTCGCGCGAAATCTCACCTTTAATTCTGACGCAGCTCCAAATGTCGTGGAAAGGGTTTAAACCGTCCCAACAGACACACAGCGTCGTAACAGCGTCGTTACAACGTCGTTGCAACGTCACGACGTTGCAGCGACATTGTAATGTCGTTGTTGCTACTTTGTGTGTTTGCTGGGTGCCATTGCTATTCTGCTTTCAAGGCATAGTTTTACAACAAAAAAACAAAAACAAAAAAACTCGCTTTCCTTTCAAAGCTCAGAGCATTTTTATATCGGTGGTCAATTTAAAAATATGGTGGTCCATTTGACCAAGGACGCTAAAATAAAGTAATATAAATTAATTTTATACGTCTTTGATTTGACTAATGGAGATTATAATGGAAAATGAGAAAAATCGTGAAAACATGATTTTTCATGGCTTTTTCTATAAACGTTCAGTATAAAGTTGTTGGTTACATCCTATGTGACAGCGACATACAAATTCCTGTTTAAACCAAAATTACATACAAATACTCTAAACTATGTTTCTGAAGAGGCTGATTGTAAAAAGAATGTGAACATTACGAAACTATGCCTATTCAAATATATTGAAAATTTCACCACCAAAAACTGAAAGTTTTCAGATAAAAATTTGGATATGTTTTTCATATTTCTACTCAAAACATAGAGTGTGGGTACTCGTTAGAACCGCCTCACCGAGGTTTGAGTACTCCGACCACCTTAATTTGGATGTCACTGTCACAGAAGACGGAACCAACAACTTTATACAAGTACAAAAATGTATTTGTTAGTGACTTTTAATGTCTTTGCTGTGCATTGAGACAGATGAGTGTATAAATAGACAGAAATGGAGAAATAGCACCCAAAGTATACAGTGGACAAGCGTTGACATAATTTTCACTCCGATCATTTTTGTCGACGAGGACGTTATGAATTCTTATTTCCATGTCCATGCCCTCACACTTTTCTATCCTCTAATCTGACCTGAGATGTCTATATGTACTGGACTGTCCGGGAGGTAGCCGTATTCTGGTTTCCACTCCGTCAATAACGGGTCGGTTGTCTCTGGTCTGGAGGGGTCATAGTGTAGACCTGCTTCTTTGTGGTTGATCGCCAGTCCTTTATTGCCTTCAATAAGAACAAAAATAATAAAATCTATTTAAGGGGATGTATACACTTTCAGGGGAGGCAAGCCTGTCAAAGTTCTTTTTGTCTCCCTACTTAAAATGTGTCAACTATAAAAGAAAAGAATTTGCTCCGCTTGGAGCACTTTACAGAAGGGGGTTAACGTGCAGGGAAGAACGCGAAGTTGCAGGGAAGAACGCGATGTCACAAAAGTTTTATCCTTTATAAAAGTGGTGGAAAATCTACCAAGTCTAACCAATCCCCTCAATATATCTAAAATTTTGCAACATTATTGACCGGCGCGGGAATCGCGCCGGTCTCTTAGTATAGCTTTGGATTTTTATATATGGTAGAGTGTTCGATTAGCTCACAAAGATTTTTTTTATATATATATTTGCCGGGATCGTCGGTGTGTGATGTTTCACCCACGCATTTAACTGTTTGAATCTGTTGGGGAAACCATTGTCTGATTTTTCATCCAAGCCATTAATTTGTTGATTTCGGTAATGGCTTTGGATTTTTATATATGGTAGAGTGTTCGATTAGCTCACAAAGGAATTTTTTATATTTGCCGGGACCGTCGGTGTGTAACGTTTCAACCATGCATTTAAGTGTTTGTATTTGTCGATAACACCAGTGTCTGACTTTTCATTCAAGCCATTAATTTGTTGATTTCGGTAATGTCTAACTTTGAATGAAAAATGTCATTGGCGCAATTAAGTCAAAGGTCAACTGCAGGCGAACTATCCTGTCAGGCAATGGGTCTTATCAAAAATGTTATACATTGCAATCTGCTTACAACACAAATTTTGGAATCCAAAGCATAAGCTGTATTATTTAAAAAATCTTGTTATATCCAAACAACATTATGTAGATGTTCAAAACAAATAACCATTAATCATCAGTTTTGATATAATCTATATATTTTTCGAATCCATCTTTGAGTCATGCTATATCTAAAACCATGTTATAACAAACTATGTTATAAACAGATTAATGTGTATTTTATTTTCATTTCAATCAAGAAATTTCATAAAGCTTAATAAAGCATACATTAAAGAATCACATTGTTGTTCTTTTTTACCTGTTACTTAGAAAATTTATTAAACTTAAGTATACCCTTGTCCCATATCTCTAAGCAAACATGAACAAAATTTACGCCTGTACTTAGACGTTAACGTCGAAATATTTTGTCTTGAACATGTACGAGGGTCCTGCAAAAAGTTTTGTCATTGGGTTTGGATTACTTCAGTGCTACGTTTTATCAAACATTTTTATTACAAACCTTCCAAGTATTCCCCCTTTACTGAAATACATTTTTGTAACCTTTCTACCCAGTCGCGAAAAGCAGATAAATAGTTTTCTTTTGATGTCTGTTGGAGACACTGATAAATAGCGCTGCCAAGAGAACTTCTAGACGTATACTTATTTCCAGAAAGCATTTTCTTAAGCCTTGGAAATAAAAAGAAGTCACAGGGACTCAGGACAGGTGAATAAGGTGGATGGTTTAAAATTTTCACCTTTTCAGAAGCCAAAAAGGACTTAACAACCTCACACTTATGAGAGGAGGCGTTGTCATGTAAAAGGTGGACTCCTGATCATCCTTTGCTAAGTAAATTGGTCAGTGTATATGACTGCATCTATTTCAATTTGAAATAACTCGATCAGTTGGAAAGCAATTTGAACGAAATAAACGGGTATCGTTAGCTATTCAACACACCATTCAAGTGCAGTGAAGCATTTTAAAATATACCTGGGATAAAACCAAGGGAGCCTATTAGTGACAGAACTTTTTGCAGGACCCTCGTATTTATGTTCACTGCCCCATTAATTGGAACTGTGCGATTGATCAGTCCGAACAGGTGTGAGTTGCCTTTAACGCGGTATCCGCGAGTACTGATCGATCGACTCACGGTATATTTGAGTTGGAATTTTACAGCATAGTCAATACTGTTAAGTCATGTCGAGCCAATCAGTTAACCTTTTATCACTTGTCCTAAACAGGCTTACGCGTCTAAGTGGTTAAACTAATACCTGTGCACATGCTTTCGTCAATAACTGACAACTGCCTTCTTGAATCAGCGGAATGGCGAGAATGACCATAGAAATGACTTCATGATCAATAGCCACGAAAGTTATGTGGTCGAGCTGGGATTCGAACTTGCGAGCCCCTGGATCTGCAGTCAAACGCACTACCGACTGTGCTTTGGAGTCCGGTTCAATATTATACAATCTGCCGGCTTCTATAGGTGGCTTAGTGATGTTTCAAGTCCAGGGCCCAGTTGTTCAAAGCTAACGACATCGTTAGTTAACGATTCGTTAAAATTGACACCGAGTGATACGCAAATATGCTGAAATTTTCTGCTGAAAAAATGTGAGTAGCTTTTTTCAGCAAAAATATCAGAATATTGTATATTGAATCCGCTAAAAAGTTAACGAAATGACCGTTAACGAGCTCGTTAGGCTAACGACGCTTTGAACAACTGGGTCCGGGTAGCTTTACATCGTATAACCATAATTAATACTATTTTGCTCTCTGCTGACTTTATATTAAGTGTGCCCTCAGTATTGGATAGAAACTTACTGTACTTTTTCCTGTAATTTTGAAAAACCTAAGCGCACAGCGTGGTAATTTGATCGAATGCCCCGAACCCAGCTAGCATTCTTTAAAAATCTATAGCGGGCCGTTATCGGCCCGTCAGCTACCCTGACCCGCTATAGATTTAGGTCATACCAAATAAATTAATAGATTCTCATCCAAATTTTAGAAAATAGAAAAATTTTTGTTTTTTACTTTTTTAATTTTCATGGAAAACATTAATCAAAGCTAAAAAAAAAGGTAACAGACAGTACTGATGGTGGAAAAGGCAGCCAACCTTTTGTTATCATTCTTCCTATAAAAAAGATGCTTTCCAATCAATAAAAGCCAGATAAAAGCTGTCTTCAACATTAGCATGGCTGCGTGCGAAAAAGTTTCCACCCCAAAATTTTTTATTGGTTAGATTTTTTAGGGGCGCGTGGGGATGATAATCTAAAAATTTATTTGGTATTGCCTAATATGTAGGCTGTTTACTGGGAAAGTACATGTACTTTTTCTCACGACCATGATGACACCGCTCAAATACAGTAGCTTTTTTATAACTGTTCTTACCTGCAAAGTTAGGGTACACTGTATATTCTTGGCACATCCAGGCGTAATAGATATGCCAGATTGACCACATGGTCTCAGACTGTCCTGATTTCAAAAATGTTCTGTACCAGTCTGTGACGACATTTCCAGGAACTAGTGGATGAAAGTTGTCGTTTGGAAATGTGTTTGAGAACCAGTCAATGAACTTGTACCAGTTTCGTTTGTTTGGAGAAAAGCCCCATGTTCCAATGACGGGATACAGGTAGACAGTATTATCCTTTGATACTTCAATCATCCCGGATTCTCCACTGTGTTTAATGGAAACGCCTTGTAAAGTATAACCGTTGATATTTTCAGCGCCGTCATACTTCTTGTGAACGAGTTTAAGCCATCTGTAGAAATATGGAGACACAGTCAAGTCGTCCTCGAGAATCAAGACAATCTCGGAGCTGTTCGGCTCTGACTTCCAAGCATAAAGCCATTGTCCGAAAATGCCGACATGTGCCGAATGGCAGTTTACAAAGTATCTTCCGTGACGGAAAGTAAAGTTTGTCGCCATTTGGAACGTTTCATCATCAATGACGCCTATCTTTGAGCGATCAATCCAAACTTCAACTATTACTTTGTCTCCATCATAGAGAGCATAATTTAGTGAGCCCATTAACCGTTTCAGTGAACTAGCCCGCTTGTACACTAACACTACGATTCTTAAGTCTACCTGTTCTGTTCTATGTATGTTTCTTGACGCTTCAGTTTCATTTGGCTTTGAATGAAAGCGTTTGAGTAAATCATTTCTTTTTACAGTTGGAAACCTATTCCTGTACAACGACCTCAGTGAAATAACATCCACCATCCAGAAACAGCCCGCAGCAAGAAAAGACAGGGCAATAATTCCCCTTCTTAGTGTACAAGTTGGCCTCATATCTAAAACTCTACAATAAGTCTACCTCCAAACCAAAGACTACATGTGGATCTCGTTAAGCGAAAAAGTGCCTTCGAACATGTGCAAAAAGCACAGATTCAGATCATCCTGCACAAGGTATCATCTGGGTATATACTCTCCATATATACATTTTGTAGTATCCAATGATTATGTCAGAGGACATAGAAGGCCCTGATTAGACTGCGCGGATGCGCAGGCTAATCTGGGCATTCGCTGTCCGCATATGGCCGAAGACCCGTTTTCGCGTGGCGCGGCCCATGTCATTTTCAAACCGCGACAAACATGAATGATTTCTGAAGTTGCTAACTGTGTGAGCCAAACTGAGATACTGTATTTAGCCTTAGCTGTTGTGCTTTCGACATCTTTCTTGGCTTGGCGCTTTAAACAGGAGAAATGTATTGCAAACTTTTTGTCATGATTTAATGCAAAACCTTTTGTCGTAACTACGAGTACTTATGCACAAAAAGCTTTATTCTAGTCATTGGTTTTACAAAATCAAATACTTTTATTCCATAGTAAAAATGAATGCAAATTATGCAGAGATATGTAGGGTGGGTAACTTGAAGGCAGAATTTCAGCAAATTCGCTTGTTCAATTTTCCTGAAATTTCACAATATTGTTGTGAAACATCAATAATTCAAATTCAGCAAAGAAAAGTAAAAATTATTTTCTTAGACGAAAATTCCAAAACAATCACTTTACAAATTGCAAAGGCTAGATCAATTTTTTGCCATAACTTTGATTTTAGGGTATATATTTGAGAAAGAAACAGAAAAGACAAATAGTTTCTCATAAGATATGGTCAATCAGAACAAAATAGTTTCATTTAAAATAAAATGCCAAGCAAAACAAAACAAACAAAAAAAAAGAAGAAAAAAACGTCTTTCCGAGCAATGTCGAAAGAACAGAAAATATTAGGACAACTTAACCCCTTTCCATACTTTTCCTAACTTATTTTACTACCTCTTGGTGTGTCTAAAAACTGCTAAATGAGTAAGAAACAGTGTAGGCTCTGATCTGACGCCGCAGAACGTGACGTCTGATCTGGGCCTATACTGTTTGCCCAGACCAGCCTGTCCCAATATTTAGGTTAAATTTATGTCAGTTGCGCTTAGCAAAGACTCAGATCAGATAGAGTCTTCGGTGTCAGTCTTGAAATCTTTGGGAGTCCATAGAGCGCACAGACTGCGCAGATGTCGCAGATATATTTGTCGGACGTATCATTAGATACATGTGCTCATGCTACGGCTCATTTTCGTTCGTTACGGCTCATTGGTCCGGCCCAGTAAGCATGCTTTATAAATCTATAGCGGGCCGTTATCGGCCCGTCAGGGCAGCTGACGGGCCGATAACGGCCCGCTATAGATTTATAAAGAATGCTAGCTGGGCCAACAGTGCTGTCATGTGTGTGTGTGTGTGTGTGTGTGTGTGTGTGTGTGTGTGTGTGTGTGTGTGTGTGTGTTCGAAATACTGGAACACATTAAATGGTTGGGAATGCAGATATATACATGTTCAGGTAACTGTCAAAATTGTTTTGTCTCGCTTATGATGAGGGGTCTACCCTAAAATGAAAGAATTTGCTCCAAATGGGACCAAATTCTATCTCTTTAGAGTAGACCCCTTTTCAGAAAGGACTTGGTGTGCAGTAATGTAAGCATGAAGTCACAAAAGTTGCCTCCCTTGTTGAAAATCTACCAAGCGTATCCAGGCCTATTAACTCTTGTCATGCTGAATAAATTGCCACACTCACTTCGAATTTTCAGCCAATCAGATTACTTGATTCAAGTTGTTCATACAAATTCAAATACCTAATGACAAACAGTGCAGATCCAGATCAGTTGGCTTCTTCAGAAGCCAACTGATCTGGATCTACACTATTAGCAAAGGCAGGGTATATCCGGGTTCAGCAGGACAAGGGTTAATAAGCTGCTTCTCCTAAAAGTTCGAAGAAGTATCTTTAAATGCGTGTCGAAGTGTCTAAAAAATTTTGGATGAGTGGCAAACAATGTAATCAGACGCTGCGTTGTGTGGCTCTAATCTGGGTCTGCAATGTTTGCCCAGGCCCGTCTGTCGGAATACTTAGTAGGTAGGTAGGTAGGTAGGTATGCATGTATGTCGCCCATAACAATAGGTCTCTCCTGCTATATGTGAACAGCAAATATAGCGGTAAGCAAAATCAAATATTTCAGCGCCCTTTTCGACACAAATAAAAGAATATTACTTTACTGGAATAATCCGAGTGTCATTTTATATTTATTCCCGCAAAACTGGAATAGTCTGCAACCATGGTATATTTCTTATGCTTTCTTTTTCTGCACTGGTCTCTTTCGTACTGGTGCAACGTGACGAATGCTCCCAACGTGACAAATACTCCCAAAGAATAGACAATGTAAGCTTTCGTAAAATTCATTTAAACGCACATGTAACACAGATAAATATGTAGCCCAAACAGATACCAAATGTTATTTTTCCTTTTAAATTGATTCCCGTTCATAACAAACACTTATTTTCGAACATCAAAATGAACTTTCAGTACATACGCATCTATACAAGTACAATTCGACTACTCTGTCATTATGAGTCTACAAAACGTTGATCTTCTTCCCTTCAATTAGCAAAGTTAACCCTTGCCATACTAAATAAAGTAAAATGCCTCGCTCACTTCTATTTCTCAGTCAATTCCAGGTTGTTTGTACAAATTCACATCCTTAATGACAAACAGGGCAGCTTCAGATCCATTGGTTCATCAGAACAAACTGATCTGGATCAGCAGTTTGTAAAGGTAAGGCATACTCGTATCCGGGTTCAACAGGACCAGGGTTAAGTTAGCAAGTGGAGATTCACAGTTTGTACCCAACTGGGAAAATTTAAAGGAATAAGCAGTTACCATCGCCAAGGGCTAATCAGTTTGTCAATATTCACACCACACCTTTCTCATCTGTGCCCCGGCAACCAACAAATGACCAAATGAGCGGGGCACAAAACTTCCTACAAGATTGCATATGTACTCAGCGAAGGCTCAGATCAGCTTGCGCATCCGCGCAGTCTGGTCAGAGTCTTCGCAGAGCACTCTGTGGGTAGCCAAGGATCCAAACGTCTTCGTATCACGAAAACACGCCTATATAATTTTGACCCCCTTAAACCCCACTTTTATATAGTAAAACTGGGGTTTACAGGGGTATACATTATTTTTCTTATTTTGCTTAAAACATAGATTGTGGTTCTCGCTAGAAACATCTCGCCGAGGCGGTTCTAACGCGTACCACAATCTATGTTTTGAGCAGTTATATGAAAATAAAATCAGATTTTTTATCTTTTCTTTTGTAAAATTTTCAGTATATTTGAATTTTAAAATTTTCAGTATAATTTTAAAATTTTATATAGTAAAACTGGAGTTTACATGGGAATACATTATTTTTCTTATTTTGCTAAAGAAACATGGATTGTTAGAACCGCCTCTCTGTTTTGAGCAGATATATGAAACAAGAATTCCGCGGAAGGCGTCGTCGCACCTGCTGGGGCAAAAGTCACAGGAACCACAATCAGAACGTGATTATTAAATAAGTTTATTTCATTCTCAGCAGTGCTTAGCTGGAAAACTGGATTGAAAAAAAATGAAGACAAAGTGTCTAGTGGGACACATATATTCCAGGCCAGTGCCATTCCCTTTAATGGCTATATCTTCAGCACTGACTTTTCGTATTATACAGCCCAATGATAATGGAACGTCGATGTAAAATGTGTAAAAGTCATTGGAGCGTGAAATATAGGTCAAGGTCACAAGGTCAAGGTACCTGCCAAATCAGTACATCAAGGAGAAGCACTGTGCAAGATATGGTGGTAGTAGGTCTTATAACTGAGGAGTTATCGAGCATCAACGTAAAATGTGTCAAATATAGGTCAAGGTCACCGGGTCAAGGTACCTGCCAAGCCAGTACAATGAGATGAAGCACTATGCAAGGTTTAGTGGTTGTAGGTCTTATATTTCAGGAGATATCGCAAAATGTTTCAAATGCACTGGAGTGCAAAATATAGGTCAAGGTCACCGGGTCAAGGTCCCTGCCAAGTCAGTACATCGAGAAGGAGCACTATACAAGGTTTGGTGGCTGAAGGCCGTATAGTTGAGGACATATGGAAGGGCGACGTAAAAGGTGTAAAAGTCAGTGGAGCGCGAAATACAGGTCAAGGTCACCAAGTGAAGCTACCTGCAGAGTTCGTACATTGAGGAGAAGCCCTATGCAAGGTTTGGTGGTTGTAGGTCTTATAGTTGAGGAGATATTGAACGTCAACGTAAAATGTGTAAAAGGCACTGGAGCGCAAAATGTAGTCAAGGTCACCGGGTCAAGAGACCTGCCGAGTCAGTACATCTAGGAGAAGCACTATGCAAGGTTTGGTTGTTAGAGGTCTTACACTTGAGGTGATCTGGAACGTAGACATAAATTATGTCAAAGTCACTGCAGCCAAAATATAGGTCAAGGTCACCAGGTCAAGGTATCTGCCGAGTCAGTACATTGAGAAGAAGCACTTTGTGGCCTTATAGTTGAGGAGATATCGAACGTCGACACAAAATGTCTCAAAGTCACTGGAGCGCAACATATAGGTCAAGGTCACCGGGTCAAGGCACCTGTCGAGTCAGTACATCTAGGAGAAGCACTATGCAAGGTTGGTAGTTGTATGCCTTATAGTTGAGAAGATCTGGAACATCAATGTAAATTGTGTCAAAGTCACTGGAGCGCGAAATATAGGTCAAGGTCACCGGGTCAATGTACCTGCCAAGTCAGGAGGTCAGGGAGATGTGTCATGCAAGGTATGATGTTATTGTAGAATTGTAGTTGATAAGAATACTAACTTTGACGTAAATGTCGAACTTCGACATAAATGTTGAGACGAACGGACGGATGAACGTAAAATGGGATGCCTATGTCGCTGTCAGGAGGTCAGGAGATGTTTCATGCAAGGTTTGATGGTTGTTTAGTCTTGTGGTTGATTAGAATACTAACTTTGGCATAAATGTCGAACTTCGACATAAATATTCACAGACGGACAGACGAACGGACAGACAGACAAACGGAAAAGCGGACGCCTATGTCTAAACTCAGGAGGTCAGGGAGATGTTTCATACAAGGTTTGATGGTTGTTAAGTCTTGTAGTTGATTAGAATACTAACTTTTACATAAATGTCGAACTTCGACAAAAATGTTGACAGACGGACGGACGGAAAAGCGGACGCCTATATCGAAACCTGCTACAAGCAGGTGCGACAAAAATCAGATTTTTTTTATCTGAAATTTTTCTTTTTTGGTTGTAAAACTTTCCGTATATTTGAATAGGCGTGTTTTCGTAATGAGGCGGTCAGTGAAGACTGTTAAGCCGGCGCAGATGCGCAGGCTGATACGAGTCTTAATTAGATGAACATACAATCTTGTAGGAAATGCGGTGCCCCGGATGAAATAATTTGAGATTATTTTTGTCTGATGATCAATTTACTAATCACTGTCCTTATACCACTACACACACCTACACCTCAACCATCGGGTAGGTCGGGTCCGGGGATAAGGTGCAGGGTTAAGTTAGCAAGTGGAGATTCACAGTTTGTACCAAATTGGGAAAATTTAAAGGAATAAGCAACGTTACCGTCGCCAAGGGCTAATCAGTTTGTCAATAGTCACACCACACCGTTCTCATCTGTGCCCCGGCAACCAATAAATGACCAAATTAGCCTGGCACAAAACTTCCTACAAGATTGCATATGTACTCAGCGAAGGCTCAGAGCAGCTTGCGCATCCGCGCAGTCTGGTCAGAGTCTTCGCAGAGCACTCTGTGGGTAGCCAAGGATCCAAACGTTTTCGTATCACGAAATCACGCCTATATAATTTTGACCCCCTTAAACCCCACTTTTATATAGTAAAACTGGGGTTTACAGGGGTATACATTATTTTTCTTATTTTGCTTAAAACATAGATTGTGGGTTCTTGTTAGAAACACCTCGCCGAGGCGGTTCTAACGCGTACCACAATCTATGTTTTGAGCAGTTATATGAAAATAAAAACAGATTTTTTTTTTATCTTTTTGTTGTAAAATTTTCAATATATTTGAATTTAAAAATTTTCAGTATAATTTTAAAATTTTATATAGTAAAACTGGAGTTTACATGGGAATACATTATTTTTCTTATTTTGCAAAAGAAACGTGGATTGTGGGTACTCGTTAGAACCGCCTATAGTTTTGAGCAGATATATGAAAAAAATCAGATTTTTTTTATCTGAATTTTTACTTTTTTGGTTGTAAAATTTTCAGTATATTTGAATAGGCGTGTTTTCGTAATGGGACGGTCAGCGAAGACTGTTAAGCCGGCGCAGATGCGCGGGCTGATACGAGTCTTAATTAGATGAACATACAATCTTGTAGGAAATGCGGTGCCCCGGATGAAATAATTTGAGATTATTTTTGTCTGGTAATCAATTTACTAATCACTGTCCTTATAACACTACACACACATACACCTCTACCATCGGGTAGGTCGGGTCCGGGGATAAGGTAGGGAGCACAGGAGTTTAGCTTTATATCTTCTAGGATGAGTGCCGGGTTATGATTTCACGCCAGGGCGTAGCAGGACTCATAGAACCTGTTCATAATCCGAAGGCCGAGGACCAACCATCTGTGCTCCCTTAGCGCAAGGCAACAAGTAGAAGATCTAGAGCTTCGTTGCTTGAAGACACGTTATCGCATGTTGCGGTTCAAGTAAAATATACAAATACAGGATCTGCTTACCTTATCCATTTATGTTCTGCAGAATCAAGGAACGTAGTGGACCCGATGTGCAAACATTTGATTTTAAGCCTCAAATCTCAAAGTAATTGTTATCAGAATAGTAGTTGTTTGACATACCACCATAAAGAAAATAGCCCCATATCATGGTTTTAGGTGGAGTGGGCCATCAGTCTGTGCATGAATCCACTCCTCATTATCCCCACGACTTAAAAAAAGCGATGGGCTTATTTGTGAACGCCTCCGTCCGTCAGTCCGTCCGTCCGCCAGCCACGCTATCTCCTCCTAAACCACTGGGCGAAATTCTACCATACTTGTTATATCACTCCCCCTGAGAGCAGAATAATTTTTCATGCGCACGTCCGTCCGTCCGTACGTCTGTCTATCTGTCCGTCACGTTCTCATCTTAAACCACTGGGCGAAATTTAACCAAACTTGCTACATCACTTCCCCTCATGGTAAGGGTGTGCGAGAGCAACATTATTTTTTTCGTGCGCCCGTCCGTCCGTACGTCCGTTGTCAGTCTATCTGTCCGTACTGCTATCTCCTCAAAACCACTTTCCGGAATTCAACCAAACTTGCTACAATACTTACCCTCATGGTAAGGGTGTGCGAAAGCAACAATTACTTTCCCGTGCGTCAAACGCAATTATTTGAGGGGATTTGCGATGGCGCGACATCGATTATGCATTCTGGTTTATGTATTTATTAATATTTTACTGTAAATGCTTTCTTCAGGAAATCCAGTGATCCAGAAGTTAAAATTACTGTGAGTGTTGATGGTGCTTGGCAGAAGAGAGGAAGTGGGAGATCTTATGATAGTTTATCAGGTTTGTTCTTTTGTTTATACTCGTAGTATTAACATTAACCATTTCGAATACCAATCGTAATTGCAGTGTCAATGTTGCATTGTTCAGTAACAGATTCGAATTATCACACACACACACACACACACACACACACACAGAGAGAGAGAGAGAGAGAGAGAGAGAGAGAGAGAGAGAGAGAGAGAGAGATTGTGTTCTGTGTTTGTCGTCTTTCCTTAATATTTGCGTGTTACATTTTTAAAACGCGCGATTCACGTCGATACCCTGCTGAGAGGCCAGTATTCTAATGCAGCTACCTTAACTCAGTGGGTACAATAATGATTCGTTGTCATAAAATTTGAACAGGTCATTTTAATACCTGTTGCTATGTCTTAAAATTGCTGCATGACTGGCAAACAGTGTAAACCCTGATCAGATGTCGCATTCATGTATTTTGTTAATTAACTATTTGATTATTGATTGGTGGTTTTGCAGGTCATTGTTCCATGACTGGTGCGGAGACAGGCAAGATAGTAGGGTATCGGCAATTGGGACGGCAGCAGCAAAGCAATGAATGGAGTCAGATATGGTTGGTTGCTATAAGCACCATGAAGAGGGAAGAAATATATCTACCATTGTGGCTGATGATGACCAGGGGACTTGATAAGGAGGAGTATTTAATGATAATTCTGGGATAATTTTCTCCAGTTCTCCATAAAAACATATGTTTTGGTACTCATTAGAAGCGCCTCGCCGAGGCGCTTCTAATGAGTACCCACAACATATGTTTTTATGGAAAAATAAGAAAAATTATCCCAGAATTATCACCTGATATTCCTCCTTAACAAGTCCTCTGATGACACAACAATGATAGCGAAGATAAGAAAATCTGTTAATTCAAAAGAGGAAAAGAAATCTGACCGCAATCATGTTAGAAAAAATATATCGTCTTCTCTGTTTGCATTGCAACTGAAACATAAAAGCTTAACAAAAAGAGTCATCGCATGTCTATACAGAAATGTGTTAACTATATGCTAAGTCAGAATCAAGGTGATCAAAAGGCAATTTGTGACGGATTTTAATCATATCCAGGCATATATTTGGAGAACATACCTTATGCAATATATCATGGTGTGCGCACAAGGCGGACCCAAAGAAAAAAGTTGAGTTCATTGCTACATGGACGACCCTTGAAAAATAAGGAGCTGCAGACATCTCTCACTGAATTATTTACTAAATACGAAGACCAGAGCGCAAAATTATCAAATTTGGGCAGCACTCAGGCTAATGAGTCATTCAAAGGGATAGTTGCATCAAAGGCTCCCAAAACTCGTTTCTACAGTGGAACAGCAAGCATAAATCACCGTGTTGCTGCAGGTGTAGCACAAAAGAATATTGGCCACAGTTATATTAGCAACGTAAGTTGAGCTTTATGGTACTGAAATGAGGATTTTTTTAGCAACAAAAATCATGCACTGACATATAGAATACTCATAAAAGGCCACAGTCACAGTTTTAGTGTGTTAACATTTATAGTATTTTGTCCACTTTTAACAATATGAATTTCCCTGCCCACTTATTTGAGGTAACCAAAACTTAAGGTTTGAAGAGATGCACTGAATTTCGGTTTTATTTATCGGTAGCTATATAATGCTTAACTTAAACTCCAAAGGAAACAATCATGCAGATACCCAAGACAGATAACTGGTCAGTAAAATTGTCACATTTTGGTGAAGTTAGGCGGTTGTAAAAGTGCTTTAAACCCAGCGGTGGTTTATTCTGCTGACCGTTCTAAGGCGGTGGTCTCGGTATTAGTCTTTCTTTTTGTTGCTTTTTGGTTTATTCTACAAGGCGATTTGTTTTAAATCTTGCCTTGTGTTATTTTGTTCTTGTTTTTTCAGTCCTTTTAGCATTGCGATTACCTCGCTTGGGGAAGAGAGAGCTTATCTTAGTGCTTTTCGTACGTTTGTTCGATTTGCGCTTGTTTGGTTTTGTCTGTTTCCTCTTCCTCTTGGTGTCTGGGAGGGGCTGTGGTTTGTGATTGTGGCACTCCTTGGACTTTAACCTTTTTTTTTTTTTTTTTTTTTTTGCCATATTGGGTCAAGTTATATCAATATGAGTGACCCTGTCCACTTATCTGAGGTACCAAAGTTTGCATTGTGAAGAGTAACCTTGTATTTTTATTTTTTTATGCCCCCAACTTTGAAAAAATTGGGGGGCATATTGCTTCTGGCTTGTCTGTTCGTTCGTTCGTTCGTTCGACCGACACGCTTTCTGGTGCATAGCATAGCTTTAGAACCATGTATGCTAATGTTTTGAAATTTCATATATGGATTCCTCATGAAAAAATAGGCGACCCGTATTTTTTTCTTATCGAATTATCTCCCATTTTAGAGTTATTGTCCTTTAAATAAAATAACATTGAAATCTCGTTAGCAAGATATCTCAAAAAGTATTTGAGCTAGAGACTTGATGTTTGGTATACTGACTGGGGCTGAGGAGGAAATCACCTGATTAGATTTTCAACAAAATTATTTTGCAATGTTTTGGCCATTTGTTGCTTTCATATGCATTGCATGTTTACAACCATGCATGCTAATGTTTTGAAATTTCATAGAGAATTCTTCATGAAAAAAAAAGGTGACCCGTATTTTTCTTTAGTTATCCGAATTTTCTCCCATTTTAGAGTTATTTCCCTTGTAATAAGGTAACATTGAAATCTCGTTAGCATGATATCTCAAAAAGTATTTGACCTAGAGCCTTGATATTTGGTATACTGATAGGTACTGAGGAGGAGATCACTTGATTAAATTTTCAGTTAGTTTAATGAAATTTTGTTGGAGTTATGGCCCTTTGAAATTTCTGGCTATTTGATCTTGTTGCTTTCATGTGCATAGCATAAGTTTAGAACCATGTATGCTAATGTTTTGAAAATTCATACATGTATTCCTCAAAAAAAATAGGTGACCCGTATTGTTTTTCTTATCCGAATTATCTCCCATTTTAGAGTTATTGCCCTTTTAATAAAATAACATTGAAATCTCGTTAGCAAGATATCTCAAAAAGTATTTGAGCTAGAGTCTTGATATTTGGTATATTGATTTGGGACTGAGGAGGAGATCACCTCTTTAAATTTTCAACGAATTTAAAATAAATTTTGTTGGAGTTATGTCCCTTTACAATTTTTGGCCATTTATTGCTTTCATGTGCATAGCATAAGTTTAGAACCATGAACGCTAATGTTTTGAAATTTCATATATGGATTCCTCATGAAAAAATAGGTGACCCGTACTTTTTTTCTTATCCGAATCATCTCCCATTTTAGAGTTATTGCCCTTTAAATGAAATTTCGTTAGCAAGATGTTTCAAAAAGTATTTGAGCTAGAATCTTGATATTTGGTATACTGATTGGGACTGAGGAGGAGATCATCTGATTAAATTTTCAACAAATTTAATGAATTTTTTTTGGAGTTATGCCCCTTTGCAAATTTTGGCCATTTATTGCTTTCATGTACATAGCATAAGTTTAGAACCATGTATGCTAATGTTTTGAAATTTCATATATGGATTCCTCATGAAAAAATAGGTGACCCATATTTTTTTCTTATCCGAATTATCTCCCATTTTAGAGTTATTTCCCTTTTAATAAAATAACGTTGTAATCTCGTTAGCAAGATATCAAAAAGCATTTGAGATAGAGCCTTGATATTTGGTATAATGATTGGTACTGAAGGAGAACATCTGATTAAATTTTCAGCCAGTTTAATGAAATTTTGTTGGAGTTATGGCCCTTTGCAATTTATGGCTATTTGATCTTGTTGCTTTCATGTGCATAGCATAAGTTTAGAACCATGTATGCTAATGTTTTGAAAATTCATATATGGATTCCTCATGAAAAAATAGGTGGACCGTATTTTTTTCTTATCGAATTATCTCCCATTTTAGAGTTATTGCTCTTTTAATAAAATAACATTGAAATCACGTTAGCAAGATATCTCAAAAAGTATTTGAGCTAGAGTAATGATAATTGGTGTATTGATTCAGACTGAGGAGGAGATCGTCTGATTAAATTTGCAACGAATTTAATGACATTTTGTTGGAGTTATGGCCCTTTACAATTTCTAGCTATTTGATCGTGTAGCTTTCATGTGCATAGCACAAGTTTAGAACCATGTATGCTAAAGTTTTCAAATTCATATATGAATTCCTCACGGAAAAAACGGTGACCCGTATTTTTATTTTTTTTTTTTATTTTTATTTTTTTTTTCTTATCCGAATTATCTCCCATTTTAGAGTCATTTCCCTTGAAATAAAATAACATCGAAATCTCGTTAGCAAGATATCTCAAAAAGTATTTGAGCTAGAGCCTTGATATTTGGTATACTGATTGGGACTGAGCAGGAGATCACATGTTTAAATTTTCAACAAATTTAATGAAATTGTTTTGGGGTTATGGCCCTTTGAAATTTCTGGCTATTTGATCTTGTTGCTTTCATTTGAATAGCATAAATTTAGAACCATGTATGCTAATATTTTGAAAATTCATATATGGTTTCCTCATGAAAAAATAGGTGGACCGTATTTTATTCTTATCGAATTATCTCCCAATTTAGAGTCATTGCTCTTTTAATAAAATAACATTGAAATCTCGTTAGCAAGATATCTCAAAAGGTGTTTAAGCTAGAGTCTTGATATTTGGTATACTGATTGGGACTTAGGAGGAGATAATCTGATTAAATTTTCAACGAATTTAATGAAAATATGTTGGAGTTATGGCCATTTGTTGCTTTCATGTGCATAGCATAAGTTTAGAATCATGTATGCTAATGTTTTGAAATTTCTTATATGGATTACTCATGAAAAAATAGGTGACCCGTATTTTTTTTTTTTTTTTTCGTATCCGAATTATCTCCCATTTTAGAGTTATTTCCTTCACAAAGCCCTAATTAAATATGCATAATTAAAATAAACAGCGTATAGATGGATATTTTGTCTTAATGTTTCTGAACTAAAGTAGTAAGCAATTTATATTCTAAAAACGAATCCTTTGGTTATAGAAATAATGCAAAATTTTAAAATTAAAAAATTCTTGAAATCTCATAAAATATTCAAAATGGTGGCGACAACGTCGGCCATATTAAATCCTTCAAACAATAATAACTTTGTCATTTCTTGACCGATTTTGATCAAACTTGTATCAATTTTTATACCGCGCCACACGATAGTGGCGGGCCCCGTGGGTTCTTATGGTTTCACGTTGGTCGTCTATATGTCCATCCATCTGTCCGTCCGTATTTTTTGTTTCCTGACGTTAACTTGAGTAATTTTCAATGGATTTTCGCCAAACTTGGTGTGTGCATTAATATTGTGGAGATCTGGTTTGGAATTGCTAATGGGCAAATTTCCTCAATTTCTGACGGAGTTATCTGCCCGAGACATGCTTGTATTTCCGTTTCCAGACGATAACTTAAGTAATCGATGGATTTTGGTTAAACTTGGTATGTGCATTGATATTGTGGAGATCTGGTTTGGGATTGCTAATGGGCACATTTCGTCAATTTTTGATGGAGTTATCTGCCCGAGACATGCCTGTATTTCCGTTTCCAGACGATAACTTAAGTAATCGATGGATTTTGACTAAACTTGGTATGTGCATTGATATTGTGGAGATCTGGTTTGGGATTGCTAATGGGCAAATTTCGTCAATTTTTGATAGAGTTATCTGCCCGAGACATGCCTGTATTTCCGTTTCCAGACGATAACTTAAGTAATCGATGGATTTTGGCTAAACTTGGTATGTGCATTGATATTGTGGAGATCTGGTTTGGGATTGCTAATGGGCAAATTTCGTCAATTTTTGATGGAGTTATCTGCCCGAGACTTGCCCGTATTTTCGTTCCTTGACAATAACTTGAGTAGATGGATTTTCACCAAACTGGTGGGGTATTATGCTTGCAGTGCTTTTGATTACGTTTTGTTAAACTCTTCATAATGAAATATACTTTACATTAGCGTTGTATTCTCCTTTAACATTGTATAAAAGGTATAAAAGGTCTGATATTAACACCATTTCACACTTTACCTACAGTGAAACTTGTGTAAGAGAGCCACATCTGAGACTGACTTCAGTGGTTGATGTGGAAAGGTGACTGTCTTATAAAGGTACATGTCATGTAATTTTGCTAGCAAAATTACATGACATGTACCTTTATAAGACAGCCACCTTTCCACATCAACCCTCACTGTTTAAAGTCTGTCTCACAGGTGGCTGTCTTACGCAGGTTTCACTGTATATTGGCTGCATTGCCTGTTACCTTTATAGTGGCTGCATTTTTTCCTATATTTTCAATACGGCTGCGTTTTGCGGCTGCGTTTCATTTATCTGCATAAATTATCATACACCCAGCAATTGTTTTGCATGTTTTTTTGTTTCTCATCAAAATCCTTTGTGAATGCTGCGTAAAACTATTACAGTGTAATTTATAAGCCGAGTTTGTTATGGGCCGAGTTGTCCCGGAACCGATAAACTCAACGTTTTATTTGCAAAGTTACACTCGGTATATTAGACGGTTCATGACTTAGACCTTACCATTATTCCATCCAACCGATGCCCGCCAAAATTTAATGGAAACAATTTTTTGGCTTGAGAGTTGACCGTCATTATGAGTGTTATATCAATATTTGAATCAGAAGTTTCCTGTCTCTCTAGTATACTTGATCTCCAAAGAAGATGTCAAACCCAAAATGTAGAGCTTTCAACAGAAACTAACAAATACTTGTTGTATTTGACTCTAAAGAAAGTCGGTCCATCGGTTGCTCAAAGGGTTGTTAGCAAATGTAAGTTTTAGAACTATTCCACAGTAGCTTATAATCAGGATCCTTTTACATCATTGACATGTGACAGTTTACATAAGCCCTTGTTTTATTTAGTAGCGGGTGTAGATCTAGAATTGTTAAGTTAAATGGTGTCATTTTTATTGACCACAGGATTCGTGAAGGTTTCACTTTTTTTTTTTTTTTGCTAGATCTGTACTGCAACACTTTCATTTTAGCCGGCCTCGGTGGCTCAGTTGGATGCGCCGTCCGACTGGAGACCAGGAGGTTGGCAACATTCGTGGAGATTGATCGTGAAATATTTTCAATGGTCATCCTCTCCCTTCCGCTGATTCAAGAAGTGCAGTTGTCAGTTTCTTGCGAAAGAATGTGCACAATACTGGTTAACCGCTTAGAGGACTAAGCCTGCCCAGTAAACGTGTGGTTAGGTAAACTGACCGTGCTCGACATGACCCATTGGGTTGACTGGGCAGTAAAACCTCAACACAAACAAACACCTTCATTTTTGTTGCAGTAACAAGACCTTTTCCCTCCCAAGACGTTTCCCCTCCGGTCATTTGTTTATTTATTTTTTATTAGTTTGATAATAAAATAAAATCATTAATACTAAAATGTTTCAGCGTTTTATCTGTATTCCTGATTAAGAGCGATATGATATAGATATTAACACGTTAAAAGGGCAATGCAACTTGTCAAACCTTACACAGGGAAATGTGGGGTGTACATTGCTATTCTTAGTTTTGCTCTAAAACATAGACCATGTTGGGAATTTCGGTTAAAGCTCCACAGAAAAAATTATTATTATGTAAATAATACTAAAAGTCAATGACAATTTCAACATTGACATAAAGTCGAGCATACATATACTTTTCTCACGCGGTTACATTGGATACCTTATCCGCAATTCTATCAATACCTGAAATGATTGGGGATCAATATTTAATTTCACTAAGTAAATATACCATAGACAATTTATTTTTTACAAATTTCAGCTCACAATAACCCTATTACAAGTGCTTTTTGGTATTTCCATGTGCTTTCCGGTATTTTGGTTGCTTTTCGGTATTTTGGTGCTTTCCGGTATTTATATGGACCCCTCGTAAGAGTAGTTAACGTCATATGACAGCGTGTCAGGGGAAACCATTTTGGGAGAAAAACAAACTATTACCATGTTGGATTGTAAAGCATTTTCTTGTCAGAAATGCATATGAAACAGACACACATAAAAAATAGAACTAAATTATCAAGTCTTTTTCAGCAAATCAAAGCAGTAGATTGAAGTTTCAGCAAGTAAAGCCCCAGACATTTTTTTCGTAGCGTGTATTGATCGCAGCATGGTGCAAAAGGTAACATTGAAATGACCCTTTGTGGCAAGCTCAAAACAGGTGTTCATGATCAGAATGTGCAGATATATTTCATTTTTAAGTGCGATAGCGTATAACAGAGCTTTAATTGGTTTTGGTTAAATTATGTTTCACTTAACATCAATAACACTCAAGATCACTTAATACAGACAGCAACGAACTTTTTTGGGGTGGGATGGGGTGATGTATTGAATTTAACTGAAGAGCAATGAAAGAGGGATGCCATTGGGAGGATTACTTTAAATTTCTTGAAAAATGTCCTCAAATCTTTTGCTACAGAACCAAAAAATAATAATATCTACTTTACTTGCAGCACATGGAAGAGTTAAAGTTTTGTTATCTCTGAAATAAAAAACTAAAACTGACTGCATTACGTTGTTAAATAGTAGAAGTGCAGAGGTCTTTACCATACAAGTAAAATAGGTTAGGATTTTCATGTCTGCCTGATCTGCAAAGATGACTGTTTTCCCATCAGTAGACATGAAATCATCCTAATTTCTGGGCCTGCTCCATTGAATCAGGATGTGTGATAATGACAACCAGTTGGTTACATGCATTGCTCGGAATAAAACATAAAGCAGAGACCAAAATCAGTTGGGAAAAATCCCTCAAAAAAGTGTGTGAAAATAAATAAACTGATTCTCCATCAGGTACAGTACAGCTCAGGTGGTTTTTCAAAATCCCCCCCGAGCTGGTGGGGAGTGGATTCGGGTGGAAAGGATTAAATTTTAGTATCCCACTGTGGTTTCACCCGGGCCGGTGGATCCGCTGCGTTCCCGTGGTAAAAATCGCCTGATAAAATTACTTTCAAAGTAAAATTCGACGCGATTAAGTCAGGCAATCGAAACAGCTGCGGGGGCCATGTGGTGTTACCGCGATGAAGTGAGAAAGCTGTTTCCAAAGGGGCGTGGCTAAAGCCAGTCATACTTTTTCGGCATGCACGGTTGAATAGGACCAAACTGCCGACCTGATCAAATCAGTCTTTTCAACTCATTGTGTGACAGCAATTAACGAATTTTGATTGTAAGCATTCCCATTCGCCATGAGCGTACAGAATTGTTGGTATCTACGAACACAAAACATACCTCAAATTCGGTGCATAAATTGCAATATTCATACGTCCTGCTTGAGTCAATTTTCGCTCATCAGCATCCTTTTGAATATTAATAAAGCATCGAAACACTGCGATTGCCGACAATAACGAATGCGTATGGCCAATGCATAGAAAAGGATGAGTTTTCCAAATTGCCACTTTCTGATCCCCAAAAATTAGGTTTATTCTTTTGTTCTCTTGAAATATTAATCAATGCTGCCCTGTTCCTTGAAATATATTTGGGTGTTCCCTTGGTCCATAGAAAACCCCGGTAGCCCCATTCACTGTTCGAGCAAGTAACATGGGCCGCAACAAAGTTCCATATGAAAAAGTACCGGATTCTGTGGCTTAGTTTGGTCCGGCCAACAAGTGGGCACGGCATGGTCATTTTTACTTAATGTGCCGTAAAAAACAAAACAAACACTCAAAAATCACAAAGAGAATCAAACAGCTGCCCCAAATCCACGAATTACATATTTATGTTTGGTATTCCTGTAACTGCCTTTTCCCATGCAACAACCGCACGCGCTCAATATAAATGACGTACTCTGGTAAAAGACTGCCAAATTCTCACTCGCGTGCAGCAACCGCACGTGTCAATATAAATTTACTTAAAGGGGCGCTTCTGCTATCAAAGAGACATTGAATCAATGAGACAGCCCAAGCAGAAATGGTGTCTGTCATACAAAAAACACACGTAACAAACAAGGGGCCACAGAAGTTAATGACAATTCAAATGAGTGAGCGAGTTTTTTAACGTCCCACTAATAGCTAGTTCATACGGAGGTGTGGACCTTGGTTTAAAGTCCTATATGAAAGAAGCCTGGGATCGAACTCATGACCCCTGGGTGACAAGGCGCGCAGCTTTACCACTACACCACCAAGGCACCCTTTCCCAATATTTCAATCTGTTAAATATCTAATAAAAGGGCTGCAGACATTTCACCATGCCCCACCACTGCACTTACATCAAACAAGTACCATAACTTTGTTAATAAATTAATTAAGTTTCAAGAAAATATCGCAAACAGTTTTCAAGTTACAGAGCGGACACAAATATATTACAGAAATCACTAAAATAGTTTCGGTGTTCAAAGGGCCATAACACCAAAAGTAGGCTCTATCGTCAAAGTATATGAAAGAAAAGAATGGCAGTTGTCAGTTTCTGCTGTAATAGCTTATGAATAAGCCTGCCCGGAAAAGTGTGCGGGCTCGATTAATAGTATTGACTGGGCAGTTTAACTCCAGTTCAAACAAAAATTACGTCCGTACAAAGTTCTCATGTCTGAAGTATGATTTACAATGTACGAACTTTGAACCGAATAAAACCTACAATACTACAATGTACGTGCGACCAGCAAAGACTCAGGTTAGTCTGTGCATCGACCGACTAGATAAAGCAAGCTTCTTGCATACTGTACGATCAGCGAAGGGTCTGAACAGAATGTGCTGTTGCAGTCGCACTGTTTATTCCGCTTAGGACAGCCCAGCTATCAATGGTAAATACAGGCCTCCTAGCAAAACCTATAATAACCTATAATTTTGTGCCAAACCTATAAAACCTTTATTTTGTTCATAAAACCTATAAAAAGCCTGTATTTTCATGAAAAAACCTATATTTTTCACTTTTTGAACCTTCTTGCGACTCATCCCTAACTTTTCTTCAAAATGCACTACTATTTTTTACTTTTTAGTCCCATAAAAAGTGATGAAAACTGTCAAGAAATGGTAATTTTTTTCCTCGCTCGCTTCGCTCGCTCGGACTTAGTAAAATTCAGATCAACTTTATCTGAGTAATTGTGGCACAAAAATTCATCAAATATTTTTTCTTCAGTTTTAAATCTTTATATAAGTTTGGAAGACTCTTTTTTTAACCTGTATTTTTATTGAAAAACCTGTAAATAACCTATATTTTGAGTAAAAAGAACCTATATAAAAACCTATTCAAAGTGGGCCACTAGGAGGCCTGGTATTTGGAGATCAACGAGCATCGTCCCGAAAAAAAAACAAAACAAACAAAAAAAAAATGAATAATGCCTCGTAGGCAGACACATTAATCTCCGATGGCCAGGATCGTGCATTCGATCCTCGCAGATGGAGCGATTTATCTTGAAACACATGTATTTGCTACGGTCATTCGCTCCTTCCACTGCTTCAAGATTGGCAGTTACAAAAATTTCTGGCGGAAGGGTGTTCAGTGTACTGGTTAACCATTTATTGTATAAGCATGCCCCCTCTGTATTGGCGTGATTCATAAAAAATGCTCTTCCCCATTCCATTTTGCACAGATCAGACTCGTAAAGCAATTGCAGTTAACTCCCTTTTAAGTCAGTTACAGTTAGCTCCCTTAAAACTGTAAAACCTGCAGTGTGAGTACCTTACCCCGCATTTATCAGGGTGCAAATGAATACTATGTTACATTATTCTCTTACAGTATAATACATTAATAACATTATATTTATTGGCTTATACAGCAATCTTCAGAACTTTCGTTTCCATGTAAAGTGTTCTGTTTTTGTGGCTTCAATATGCGATATGCAAAACCAAGACCGTAATTTATTTAACGAGAAAAAGAGACGCATTGTATAAACCTAGCGCATCGGCGGGAAAGCGTCTTCAAAATGGAATCTCTGGGCTAATTCAGCAGAGGACAGCCGGCCTCAGTGGCTCAGTTGGATGGGCCGTCCGACTGGAGACCAGGAGGTCGCGGGTTCAACCGCCACCGAGGTCGGCAACATTCTCTCGCGGAGATTGATCATGAAATATTTTCTACTGTCATTCTCTCCCTTCAGCTGATTCAAGAAGGGCAGTTGTCAGTTTCTGGCGAAAGAATGTGCACAATACTGGTTAACAGCTTAGAGGACTAAGCCTGCCCAGTAAACGTGTGGTTAGGTAAACTGACCGCGCTCGACATGACCCCACTGGGTTGACTGGGCCGTAAAACCTCAACACAAACAAAATCAGCAGAGGACAGGTTGAATTTGTTTTTCTTTTTTTTTTTCTTTTCATTACCAAGAAAACAGGATTTGACATTCCATGCAGTGGAGACAATTTGCATGAAGTGCAAATCCTGTTCTCTTGGAAGAATGAGAAAAATATTTCAAAATGTCGTCTGCTGAAAATTGTACCCAATGTGCTTAGCGTTAAGGTTTGCACAAACAACTCGCGCATGAGTCTGCATGGCAAAACCTACAATAAAACTTGTACAAAGAGACTGATCAGCCTGCACACTCTGAGACTGCACATCAGTAGATCTCAGTAGTCTGATCAGAGCCTTCGCTCTGTACATGTACCTCCTATCGTAAGTACCTCCTATGATCACTGGGTGTAACAAAACGTCTTGTGCGACGAGCGAAGACTCGGGTCAGTACGCGCTTGCACATTCTGATAAGAGCATTCGCTGATCGTATTTACCGTCGATAGCCAGGCTGTCCAAAGCGGAATAAACAGTGCGACTGCAACAGCACATTCTGTTCAGACCCTTCGCTGATCGTACAGTATGCAAGTAGCTTGCTTTATCTAGTGGGTCGATGCGCAGACTAACCTGAGTCTTTGCTGGTCGCACGTACATTGTAGTATTGTAGGTTTTTATCCGGTTCAAAGTACGTACATATTGAATCATACTTCAGACATGAGAACTTTGTACCGACGTAATTTTTGTTTGAACTGGAGTTAAACTACCCAGTCTATACTATTTTTGTCTTGTCGAGCCAGCACTCTTTTCCGGGGCGGGCTTATTCATAAGCTATTAATCATTTCAGCAGAAACTGACAACTGCCCTTCTTTTCTTTCATATACTTTGACGATAGAGCCTACTTTTGGAGTTATGGCCCTTTGAACACCGAAACTATTTTAGTGATTTCTGTAATATATTTGTGTCCGCTCTGTAGCGAAAACTGTTTGCGATATTTTCTTGAAACTTAATTAATTTATTAACAGAGTTATGGTACTTGTTTGATGTAAGTGCAGTGGTGGGGCATATTGAAATGTCTGCAGCCCTTTTATTAGATATTTAACGGGTTGAAATACTGGGGAAGGGTGCCTCGGTGGTGTAGTGGTAAAGCTGCGCGCCTTGTCACCCAGGGGTCATGAGTTCGATCCCAGGCTTCTTTCATATGGGACTTTAAACCAAGGTCCACACCTCCGTATGACCTAGCTGTTAGTGGGACGTTAAAAAGCTCACTCACTCATTTGAATCGTCATAAGCTTCTGTGGCCCCTTGTGTTCGTTAAGTGTGTTTTTTTGTATGGGCTGTTTTATTGATTCAATGCCTCCTTGATAGCAGAAGCGCCCCTTTAAGTAAATTTATATTGACACGTGCGGTTGCTGCACGTGAGTGAGAATTTTCCGGTCTTTTACAACAGTACGTCATTTATATTGAGCGCGTGCGGTTGTTGCATGGGAAAGGCAGTTACAGGAATACCAAACATAAATATGTAATTCGTGGATTCGGGGCAGATGTTTGATTCTCTTTGTGATTTTTGAGTGTTTTTTTTTTGTTTTTTTTTTACAGCACATTAAGTAAAAATGACCATGCCGTGCCCATTTGTTGGCCGGACCAAACTAAGCCACAGAATCCGGTACTTTTTCAAATGGAGCTTTGTTGCGGCCCATGTTACCTGCTCGAACAGTGAATTGGGCTACAGGGGTTTTCTGTGGACCAAGGGAACACCCAAATATATTTCAAGGAACAGGGCAGCATTGGTTAATATTTCAAGAGAACAAGGGAATAAACCTTATTTTGGGGGATCGGAATGTGGCAATTCGGAAAACTCATCGGTTTCTATGCACTGGCCATATTCATTCGTTATTGTCCATCAGCAGTCGCAGTGTTTCGAAGCTTTATTAATATTGAAATGGATGCTGATGAGCGAAAACTGACTCAAGCAGGACGTACGGATATTGCAATTTATGCACCAAATTTGAGGTTCGTTTTATGTATGTCGATACCAACAATTCTGTATGCTCATGGTGAATGGGAATGCTTACAATCAAACTTTGTTAATTGCTGTCACACAGTAAGTTGAAAAGACTGATTTGATCAGGTCGGCAGTTTGGTCTTATTCAACCGTACATGCTGAAAAAGTACGACTGGCTTTAGCCACGCCCCTTTGGAAACAGCTTTCTCACTTCATTGCGGAAACACCGCGTGGCCCCCGCGGCTGTTTCAACTGCCTGTCATAATGGCATCCAATTTTACCTTTTCGAAAGTAATTTTATCAGGCGATTTTTTACCGCAGGAACGCAGCGGATCCACTGGCCCGGGTGAAACCACCGTGGGGTGCTAAAATTTAATCCTTTCCACTCAAATCCACTCCCCATCGGCTTGGGTGGGGGGGTGGGGATTTTGAAAAAAAACCTGAGCTGTACTGTATATATGTTGGAATGAGCTTTCTCTTAGGATTTTCTCCCTAAATTTCTGGACCAGCTTGGACCCTTAGGTTACAGTTCACCAAATATCAGCAGAGATATGCCCCAATGAAATTTTTTTAAATTTGTTTTTTTTTTTTTTTTTTGTAATTCCATTTACAGTTTATATCTGGAGCACTGAATTATACAGGAACCAGTTTATGTGCTACATCTTATTACTTGCCACGGGCATATAATGCCCCGCTTGGCGGAGCTCTTGTGCCATGAGCGTCGGGTGGGGGACAGTGGTTACAAATGGTTGGTGCATAAAGACATATATAAATGGGCATCCTCCAAGGTCAATTCACCATTGATTCAATGTCTGACATTGCATCAATGTTGTTTCAACGTACATTTTATGCCTGCTGAGATGGTCCTCAAATATCCAGTTTTCTTCCCATGAAATTTCAAGGGGCGAAACTTCCATATACTTAAAAACAGTAAACCAGTCCATCTTCTTTGGCCAAAAGGCTAAAGCTTGATCTTCTTTGGCCAAAAGGCCAAAGCTTGTTTAGGTTATTTCCCTTAATTCCTTCTTTTATGTGACCTTGTTGTTGGGTATAGGTCAAATCCTGTCTCTTCAAAGTGTCTCTCATATTACCAAGATCATGATGTCACCAAAAAATAGTAAAGGGTGGTTGAATGGTGTGAAGGTGTCGTGTATCTTACGTCACTGGGACGTCCAACTGATATTGGCTTACAGTTGGGCAAGGCCTGCTATAATGTATCCTTGTAGCAGGTCAAGGTAGAGGGGGAATGTTTTTAGTTCTTCTATTTCTTCACTTTCATTCCTGTTCCTCTTTCTTCCCTGTTCTTATACTATTCTATCTCTTTTCTCCCTTAGCGGGCCTCAGTAGCCTCGTAGATAAGAGAGCTGACTCTTAATCCATTGGGTTTCTCACTGTTGTGGTTCGAGCCTTGCTCAGGTCATATATGGGAAAGCCAAGTTCTGCTTACGGATGGTCAGGCTTTTTTTCCCCCCAGGTTCTCTGGTTTTCGCCCACCTTTGATGAACAATCGGTTCGATATAAGTGAAATATTCTTGAAAGGGTCGTAAACCCCAAATCAAAAAAAAAGAAAATCCTTTCTCCCTTCCTCTGGGAGAAAACACAAAATGACCACAAGGGTTGACATATCGTTAAACCCCAACACAATCAATTAAAACCAAAAAAAGCAGCAAAAGTTGGTATTTTTCATCCTAGCCTAAGAAAGCTGCTTCCCTGTAGGGCACTGGTGAAGGAAATAAAAGCCAAAGTAGTACCTCACCCAGACTCAACAGTGAAATACACCCCCTTAAATGAAACAGTTACAGCAAGGAGGAAGAATTATTATCAAGATAAATACAGGGATGTAAAATTCCACTCACCCGCTCGCATTTGAATACAGGGATGTAAAATTCCACTCACTTGCTCGCATTTGTGAGTAAATTTTAAGCCAGGCAGTGTGAGTTTTTCAGAACTTTCTTCACTTTTTGTTCCTTTTTAGCATCCAAATGAAAAATTTGGTCCTAGAGTCTCACTGCATGTTACAGAACAGGCAGCGCGACCTTACTACGTGTCGCGATATCAAGCGTGGAAACACGCAAGTCACGTGACTTTTTATGGTGGAAGTTGCGCGGGATTAGCGAGGAAGTAACACGAGTTCAACGTGTAGCGTGGAAGACAAGCGTGGAAATTCTCGCTACAAGCGTGTGATCGAGCGTGTAACGGATTATAGGCGTGGAAACCCGGGCGTGGAAAAGATTAGTGCACGCTCAACTTTACTGTTACCTGTAAAAACAAAATCTACTGTCCATGCACTACTCTGATTGCAGTACATGTACGTCTTTTAAAGTGTGAAAAGATAAAAATTCTCTAATGCGTTCTGATTGTTTTCATTTCTTTCCAGAGTCATGAACCGTGACACAGGCCACACATTAATTATTGATTATTATTGAATAGAACGTGCGAATATCAAAGCTTGCTCTTTGAATTTCGATTAGAAAAATCATGCAAAAGTTATCAAGGTAGCATGGGCCTCGACAAAGCTCCATACGAAAAAGTACCAGATTCTTTGGCTTAGTCTAGTCCGGCCACAAAAGTGGGTCAGGCATGGTCGTTTTTACAAACACACAAAAGTCACAAAGAGAATCAAACATTTGCCCCCAGTCGACGAAGTACGAATTACGTATTTTATATTTGGTATTCCTGTAACTGCTTTTTCCCATGCAACAACCGCACGCGCTCAGTATAAATGACGTACTGTGGTAAAAGACCGGGAAATTCTCACTTACGTGCAGCAACCGCACGTGTCAATATGAATTTACTTAAAGGGGTGCTTCTGCTATCAAAGAGACATTGAATCAACAAGACAGGATTTGTGAAAAGGGTGTCTGTCACACACAAACACACTTTACGCGCACAAGGGGCAATAGAGGCTAATGACAATTAAAACGAGTGAGTTTTTTACGTCCTACTAACAGCTAGGACATACGGAGATATGGACCTTGGTTTAAAGTCCAATATGAAAGGCTTGAGAAGCCTGGGATCGAACTCATGACCCCGGTTGACAAGACGAGAAGCTTTACCACTGCACCACCGAGGCACCATTTCCCAATATTTCATACTGTTAAATATCTAATAAAAGGGCTGCAGACATTTCCCCATGCCTCGCCACTGCACTTACATCAAGCAAGTACTATGACTCTGTTAATAAACTAATAAGTTTCAAGAAAATATCTCAAATAGTTTTCAAGTTACAGAGCGGGCAGAAAAAAAAAATCAGAAATCACTAAAATATTTTCAGTGTTCAAAGGGCCGTAACTCCAAAAGTAAGGTATATGAAAGAAAAGAAGGGCAGTTATCAGTTTCTGCTGAAATGATTAATAGCTTATGAATAAGCCCAACCCGGAAAAGTGTGCGTGCTCGACAAGACCGAAATAGTGTAGACTGGGCCGTTTAACTCCAGTTCAAATCAAAATTACATCGGTATAAAGTTCTCATGTCTGAAGTATGATTTACAACGTACGTACAATGAACCGGACAACAAAACGTACAATAGTACAATGTACGTGCGACCAGCAAAGACTCAGGTCAGTCTGTGCATCGACCCACTATATAAAGCAAGCTTCTTGAATAGCCCGGATTCCGAAGAAGGTGCATATTGTACAATCAGCGAAGGGTCTGATCGGAATGTGCTGTTGCAGTCGCACTGTTTATCCCGCTTTGGACAGCCCAGCTATCGAAGGATAATACGATCAGGGAATGCTTTTATCAGAATGTGCAGCTGCGCAGATTGACCCGAGTCTTCGCTCGTCGCACAAGACATTTTGTTAAACCCAGAGATTGCAGGAGGTACATACGATTAGCGAAGGCTCTGATCAGAGTACTGATGTGCAGGCTCAGAGTGTGCGGGCTGATCCGTCTCTTCGTACATGACATCGTAGGTTTCGCCATGCACAGATCCATGCGCGATTTGTTTGTGCAAACCATAACGCCTAACACTCTGGCTAAAATTTTCAACAGACAACATTTTGAAATATTTTTCTCATTCTTCCAAGAAAACAAGATTTGCATTTCATTCAAATTGTCTCCATTGCATGAATGTCAAATCCTGTTTTCTTGGTAATAAAAAAAAATAATGATTTTTTTTTTTTTTTTTTTTTGTTTTTTTTTGTCATCTGCTGAATTAGCCCAGATAGTGGTTATTCGATACCCGCGAGCACCAAGTGTTGTGTCTTTGAGCAAGACACTTTGTCCTCGTAACTTAGTATTGGTTTCTAACCAGGAAGACTCTGCTTAGAATGTCCGCGAGGGCATATGATAATATTATGGACAAATGTCATTTAGAAGATTCTTTCCCGCCGATGCTAGGTTTATACATGCGTCTCTTTTACTGGTTTAATAAATTACGGTCTTGGTTTTGCATAAATTTTGAAGACACAAAAACAGAACACTTTACATGGAAACGAAAGTTTTGAAGATTGCTCTATTAACCAGTAAAGATAATGCTATTAATGTATATACTGTAAGAGAATAACATAACATAATATTCATTTGTACCCTGATAAATGCGGGGTAACGTCCTCACACTGCAGGTGTTTACTCTTTTAAGGGAGCTAACTGCAACTGACTATCAAAAGGGAGTTAACTGCAATTGCTTTAACGAGTCGGGGCCCATGCGAAATGGGATTGGGAACAACATTTTTTATGAATCGCGCCTGTAAATTGTATATGCTTATACAATAAGCGGTTAACCAGTACACCGAACCCCCTTCCGCCAGAAACTTGTAACTGCCAAACTTGAAGCAGTGGAAGGAGCGAATGACCGTAGCAAATACATGTGTTTCATGATAAGTGGGGATCGATTCGATTCCCGCCGGTGCGATACCATTTTTCCAATAAAGTCAGTGCAAACAACTTCTAGCTCGAAAGGAGACCCGTCATATTTGCATGAGGGTAAAAAGAAAGAGCTTTCCAGAGAGAGAGAGAGAGAGAGAGAGAGAGAGAGTTTGCAAAACTTGTAAGCTTCTGGCTCGTCCATTTTAGATACATCCGGCTATGAGATTTAAATATCCCTAGAGAAAAATGGCAAACAGTAAATACCCTGACCAGACGCCGCATTCTATCATCTCAATATGACTTAAATATTTTTTTTTTTTTGTTGAAAGAGACATAAGACACCAAGTCACCGTCATCATTAAGTGGTGATTTGAATGGGCAGTCCTAACCCATGTCCAATCATCAACCGTCCAGGCCTCGATCCGAGCAGTGTAGATACATTCCAGCGTGTCTGTTTCTGTCTCCCTTGTCAATTGAAATATATCGCTACTTTTACCCTGGAAGCGCTTAGCATATTAGTAGACGCCATTTTTTTTTTTTTTTTTTTTTGTAAATTAAGCGTGACGTTACATGTGACTAGTTACTAGTTTGCTTAGGATTTACACCCCACTGAATGTTTGCAATGTCGTCGGTCACTAGCCTGCCCTCTCTGAATATTCTGCTTCTATTTACCACTAAATACTCATTGTCCTAAAAAAACTGAACAAGGTAACTAGTCCCTGACTCTCTGGTTAGCGCTCTGCTTGACATTTTATTTGCTATTTACTTAGACGTTAGACACTGACGAAAAAAAAAATAATCCTCGTTTCTTTCTGAATAGTGTGATCACAGTATAAAGCACAAGAACTTAATAACATTTAAGGCAAACAATGATACAAGAATATTATCGTTATTACAAATAGAAATCATGTTTCTACCGTACACGTGTAAACACATTGGGATCAGAAGAACGGATGCGGTACTGATCTAAAATAAAATGCAGACAGGTTGTAGAGTGTAGCGTGAAGCGATCTTACCTGTAGCGCGTGGCGATCGTGGAACTATCGAGTGACAAGCAAATTTCACGTTCCGCGTTGCGGACGGGTTTGTTGCGTGTGATAAGCGCGAAATTATCGTGGAGAGAGCATGGAAAGAACGTGGAAAGAGCGCGGAACTTGCGAGGAAATTAATCCTTTCCTCATTCGCTAGTGAAAACGACACGTAGTAAGGTTGCGCTGACTGTACTGTATATGGATTTTCATTTTATTTTTCAGTGGTTGAGCAAGGAGAAATAACCTGGAATGAAGAAGAAGAATTTGAAGTTGAACAAATTCTTGATTATGTTGAAGAAGATGTAAGTTGCTCCAGTACCAAGAAACAAATTAGAACATGCCAATTTCATTTAATTAGGCTAAAGGAGAGTATTTGCTAGTAGTTTAAGGCACAAAGTTTAGCCATGTCTTTCACTGGAATGGGAATAGGTATTCATTGACATATTTGTTTTTAGCAGAATAAAAACAGATTTTCAAAGCTCTAGATATTAAAAGGGGTTTTTAGGTAAATATTTTTCGTATTTCTCCATGAGAAGGTGGGTACTCATTAGAAGCATATTGGTAAGGTGCTTCTAATGAGCACCCACATGTTTTTAAGAAAAATACCAGTACTTTTTGGCTGAAAAAGCACCTTGCCTTGAGCTATGGATTTTGGCGATGGCAGCATTCTGATTAGAAAGACAGACACTTGGAATGGAAGTATAAAGTTGACTAGAGGAAGGATTGCTTAATTATAATAGCATCTCATGATGTACATGTATAAATTGACGTGGGAGATATGGACAAAATATTCAGCCTCTGTAGAAGCATTACGGCATCTTCGAATCCTGTCATTGAAGTCAACTTGCAATATGTGGACATATGAATGATACCAGTAAAAAGGACATAGGTGCCTACCTGACACATAGTTGAATATTTTGTCCACATCTTAGTGTAAACAATATTTCATTCAGAATACTGTACAAATACTATTATAACGAAATGATGAGCAATTTACAGTTCAGGGTATCCCTTTCAACATAAAATGTGTGGCCCAGGTGTCCTTAAAAAATCAGCAACTTTGCTTATATTTCATTTACTTAGGTCCCTTTTAAGTATAAAATGGCCCTTTGAAAAAAATCATAAGGGCCAGATATTCATTGTTCCAGATATTCTATGTGCCTGGTTTGTGAAAACTGGTCTTCATCTACACAAATGAAGATTGTACTACTCTAGACGTTCAACAATGGCTAAGAAGAAATATGCTAAGAAGAAGAAGAGTGTCAGTTCCATTTTATCCGAAGACAATCCTACAAAGGATGGGATCACCACCCCACATGGTATTACTGCCAGGGGTAGGCCCCATAGTGGTGGCAACTTTACGAATGGGAATATCATTCATGGTATAAGTCCATCAGTCACCAGGCACCAGGCAGTCATCTTCACCAGTCACTGAGCACCAGTCACTGGTCATCCAGTCACCAGACATTAAGTAGTGAACACCGGCCAATGGTCAATGAGTGTTGATCACCAAGTGCCACTCACCAGGCAGTTGACGTCACTTGTTCACTAGGCTCCAGTTATTGGTCACCAGGTACCGGGTATCAGGCAGCAAACCTTAGGCACTTAGTACTGGGTAGCAAAATTACAGACACTCCTTGAGCTCAGAGCAATCAGTTACGAATGAGTCTCTGAGCTCCATGAATAATCAAAGAGTGGTACTGCCTTTGGAACCAGATTTCAATACTATGTCTGACCCAAGTATTGTTATCAAACTTACGACAAATACTTGGAAATCTAATAGATCTGCTTCTCTTAAAAGACCTAGCAGAAGAGATCAGACTAAATCTAAACATAGAAAGAGAAGGAGATACAGGCTTCCTCATCTTCATCTTCTTTGTCTTCTCCCAGAAGAAGCAGAAAGTCAAAGAAGTCAAAACATTCTCATATACAACACTGCAGCCTGATAGGGTTCTAGAAGAACCACCGAATATACAAGCCAATAATTTGTTGCATCACCAATCAAAGGACTCAGGATCAGACTCCGAACAAGAAACCTGGTCCTTTGATAAGGCTTAATGAAGTCTTCAGATTACTAATGGAGGAGATGTGTCCTAGACCTTCGAAAGATCACACTCCCTCCAAACCTCTTTCAGGAATTGAACTGCTTCTGGAAACACTTTTTACTCCTTTACCAGTTCTTCCTCAATCTAAATTGGTAAAAATACAACCCAAGTATATCCAGAACAAACTATACATGGATAAACTTGGTCAAGACTGGACATATCCCCAACAATTTGTCAAATTATTGGCTCCTATGAGGTATTACAAGAGTAAATCACAATATTTTCCTACTCAAAATATTCCCCCTCTAGATGCTGACACTTCGCAAGTAGACATTTCTATCAGGGGCAAATATTCTGTTCCAATTAAAAACTTAGAAGAAGTATAGGAAAAAAGAGCACACAATTGAGTGGCAGTTTATTTCCATGCTGACCTATTTTCATCAGCAGCTTATCTTTGCCTTCAACAAGAGTCTATGTCAGTCAATGCCTTGTCCAGACTCTTGGAAGTGGTGGCCAAATCAATCAAACATGCTACAGCCATGTCCACTACATTGGTCATAGAAGTATATTAGACTAGACGTGATGCAGCTATAGCCTCATCTAAACTTCTATTGGACCATTCTGGTTATGAACTGAGAAATGTTCCAATCAATTTTCAGCAATTATTTGACAATAAAGTCAGGGAAGTTGCAAAGTATAGCTACGAAGCACTGTATCTGACATGTACTCCAACTGGATCATCAAGTTTCGATCACTAGTATGATCTTAGAGGACTAAGCCTGCCCAGTAAATATGTGATTAGGTAAACTGACCACGCTTGACATGACCCCATTGGGTTGACTGGGCCGTAAAACCTCAACACAATCCACCCTCCGGATCCCAATGCATTTCTATTTGCGGATGCCAGTCATTATGGATGGTGAGCTCATCTTGAACCGATGAGACTATTGCTGGACAGAAGATCAATCCCAGCTCAGTATCAGTATTCTAGAAATAATGGCCAGTCCTTTTGCACTGAAGAAAGCCATACAGTACATACACCACTCTTGTGTTATGCTATCCACCGGCAATACAACAGTGGTCTTGTATATCAACAAACAAGGAGGAACACATTCCCCCAACTTATGCATAGAAGTATGGGAAATCCTCCATTGGTACCTGGAATATGACTTAATCCTCAGAATGTGTCATATCTTAGGCAAAGTCAACATTCTGGAAGACCGTCTCTCTAGACGAGACAAACCTTTCAATATAGAATGGTCCTTGGCTCAAACGGTGGCAAATTGCATTTTTCAAATGCTCAATTTTCCCAATGTGGATTTGTTTGCAACTCGATTCAATCACAAACTCCCATTATATGTATCTCCAGTTCCGGATAATCAAGCCTTTGCAATAGACACATTATCAATGAACTACATACCTATGCAGTTCCACCAACAATTCTGATACCATCTGTTCTAACCAAAATCAGTCAATCTTGCTGCAGAATAGTTCTAATTGCTCCTCTTTGGCCTCAGTCAGGGTGGCCACGCACTCGAAAAAAGGGAAAATGGTGGAAAAAAATTCCCTGCAGGGAAAAATCAGGGAATTTGAAATTTTGCTGAAAATCAGGGGAAAATCAGGGAATTTCAAAAAATCTTATCTTTGTAAGGTCAAAATATTCAAATTTTATAGCTGTTCAGATGTGGCTACTGGTGGTTTCTTTCTGCCATATGCTTAAAATACCTGCAGATCTAATCTTACTTAAAGGTGGAGTACTTGTTAGGTGGAGTACTTGTTTGCTGAATATTCTGTTTTTTCTTTTTCTCATTCCGAAGTGGACATTTTATTGCAAACCCAATGTCTGTCATTAAATTTTGATGCAAAAATATACATCAGTGCAGTTAGAAGTTAGCACATGTACATCATATTTTAGATAAATTTTCATTTAAATAAGAATATTGTGACAGCATTGTGTATAAACATGTCACTTGACAGCATTTGAATCAGTATATGACTTCTAAAAGTAGGGGCCATTGCGATAATATTAAGGTTTTTAATCAGGGAAAATCAAATCAAATCAGGGAAAAATCAGGGAATTTGATTGCTAAAAATGTGTGGCCACCCTATCAATGTCCTTGGTTTTCAGAGGTGTTACGACTACTAGTATCAGCCCCGATTCGACTCCCACACTTTCCAAACATACTAACACAAGCAATGGGAAAGTTTCAACATCAAAACCTCCCAACTCTTGCACTTCATGCTTGGGAGTTATCAAGCAATCAAATAAAAAGTTTTTGCAAAACGTTGCAGATTTTGTCTCAAAATCAAGAAGAGCATCTACAGTCTGTAATGCAAAATGGGTTGTATACTCCAATTGGTGTCATAGAAAGAAGATTAATCCAGTCTCGGCTCCTGGCCCTGTTACTGTCCTAGCCGACTTTCTTGTATACATACATTTTTTCTGAGAAAAAATGTCAAATAAGTACCATCAAGGGCTATAGATCCATGATTTTTAAATACACTTAAATTTAAGACTGGTAATAGGATCGGATCTAATCCAGTCTTGTCAGAATTGATTAGATCTTTTGAATTGCTCTGTCAAGTACAAATATCTCTCACCCCAAAATGGAACTTATCTTGGGTTTTAGTTTGTCTACAAAAAGCCCCATATGAACTTCTACGTAAGGCATCTGAACTTACATTACAAGTAAAACAGCCTTTCTGCTAGCTCTTGCCACTGCTAAGAGATGTAGCGAAATTCATGCTTTGGCAATGGGTGCAAATCATTTAAGGTTCAATCAATCAGATGATTCAGTATCATTGATAGTACAAACTGGATTTTGGCAAAGAATCAGCTTCTGTCCATTTCCCCAGATCCTATAGTTATCCCTTATTTAGCTTGAACATGTAAGAGGGAACATTTGGATAGACTTTTATGCGGAATTAGAGCATTAAAATCGTCAGAATAGAACTAGATTATTCTTACCAGTTAAAGGCAATCATGACATCTCTAAGACTTCTGTCTCAAGATGGATAGCTTATACTATTAAGCTTGCCTATAGGAAACTCGCCATCTCTTTCCTAAAAATTAAGGCTCAGAAGTTAGGGTACTATCTTCTTCCTTGGCATTCTTTGATAAGGTTCCGCTCAGTGACATCCTCAAAGTAGCAGTCTGGAATCAATCTTCTACTTTTGCAAAATTCTACTTGAGAGATAGGTTCCAGCAAATGGCAAATTTACATACTTTGGGCCCAATAATTGTTGCCCAAAAACTGGTGGGGGAGTGGGGAGGGGGGCAGGAAAACCTAGCCTTGGATGCTTAAGAAGACTGGCAGCCTCCAAAGTCTACTATACATATGTTAAGATAATTGTTCTAAATATTATATATATCATGAATGTATCTGATTCCTTAGAGTTGCCTAGGTCTTAATCCAGAAGGGAATATACAGTACAGCCAGCGAGACATTCCTATTTGTCTCATTTCGCGGTGACAATCTGTCCCGGTGACTGTACCCGCTGTCTCGCTCAACAGTTTCCCTGTCCCGGTGACGAATATTAAGACAGCGAGACAGATAGAATTGTCCCGATGACTCGGCGATACCCAGCGCGACGCAGCGTGACATTTTATTGCATAATTATGTAATCAATAGTGTGGATTTCCATTCACCTGGACAAAAATACTTTGCTCATGCCAGTTTTATTAAAATAAAAATCCGGGTCTTCCCAGTATCTTTAAAACGTTAAGAAAATAAAGAAATAATAAAGAAAAATGTTTTTGTCCTGTTATAATTTCCTTCAATATGGTGCATAATACAAATCGTTGTTCTTATTCATATATGATACAATGTAGGAGTACAAGGGTACAAAATATACGTGTACTTGAAAACGGGATTTGTTTTGCGAAGAAAATTTGGTTGTACATGTATACATGTATTTGTACGCTTGTGGTAGAATGTCTAAAGATGCCTTTTGCCCAGTGAAAAAGCACCTTGTTCGTGACTGGTCTAAAGAAAACCCCGGTAGCCCCATTCACTGTTCGAGCACGTAACATGGGTCTCAACAAAGCCCCATATAAAAAAGTACCGGATTCTTTGGCTTAGTCTAGTCCGGCCACACAAGTGGGTCCGGCATGGTCATTTTTACTTAATGTGCCGTAGAAAACAAAACAAACACACAAAAATCACAAAGAGAATCAAACTTTTGCCCCCAATCGACGAATTACGTATTTATATTTGGTATTCCTGAAACGACTTTTTCGCCTGCAACAACTGCACGTGCTCAATATAAATGACGTAATGTGGTAAAAGACCGGGAAATTCTCACTCGCGTGCAGCAACCGCACGTGTCAATATTAATTTACTTAAAGGGGCGCTTCTGCTATCAAAGAGGCATTGAATCAATAAGACAGCACATGTGTAAAGGGTGCCTGTCACACACACACATACACACACACACAAGAAAAAAACCCACTACGCACAGAAGGGGCAATAGAGGCTAATGACAATTCAAATGAGTGAGTGATTTTTATTACGTCCCACTAACAGCTAGGTCCTAGGGAGATGTGGACCTTGGTGCAAAGCCCCATATGAAAGGCTTGAGAAGCTTGGAATCGAACTCATGACCCCTGGGTGACAAAACGAGCAGCTTTACCACTACACAACCGAGGCGTCATTTCCCAATATTTCATACTGTTAAATATCTAATAAAAGGACTGCAGACATTTTAACTTCATAATACATTAACCTATAGATAATGTGCTATTCTATTCTGTTTTCACACCTTCCACAGAAAAAACGACCTTTCAGTCGTTAATTAAAGTCTTAAACCAGAAGGTCCCTTAGGCAGTTACCTGTGTGACGTAACTCTTCCCGCTCAGTTGACCACGTGTCAGTTTCTTTTCTGTGGACAAAGAAATTCAACAAGGATTATTTACCTGTGATAGAAATTTGGATTATTTCTTTCCTCACGGATAAATTTATGTATCCTTGTGTTTCTTTTGTTTATTTATCACTCCTTTCACTTTCTGTGTTATTATTTAAAATTTTCAATTTTCGATTTCATGTATTTTTGACTGGTCTTTTTCCACATGCGTTTTGGCGACTCTCGCTTTTCGGCACAACGCTCGTGCGCGATCGGTTCGATAGTCGTGTTTATATATGCAGAATATTTTTGTTCTTTTCGTTCCAGGTTATTCAGCAATTACGATATGTTTTTTTTCCTGGACTTTTGTTTGCAGAGATCTTCAGTTGGCTAAAGATTCTCATGGTGGAGAAGCTGATTGTAAAGAACTTGTCAACCCTTGATAGGTTATAAGACAATTCTTTACTGATGGGAGCCCCACCCCATATGGCTATACTGCCGGGGTAAGACCCATCAAGGTGGCATCTTTGGGTACTTAGTATCCTATAAAGTCTAAGTCCACCAGTCACCAGTCATCCAGTCACCAGTCACCCAGGCTCCAGTCAATCAGCTTCACCAGTCACCAGTCAATCAGGTGCCAGTCAACCAGGCACCAGTCACCAGTCATCCAGGTGCCAGTCAACCAGGCACCAGTCACCAGTCACCCAGTCACCAGTCACCCAGTCACCAGTCACCAGTCACCCAGTCACCAGTCACCAGTCAACTAGTCTCCAGTCAATAATTTAATTATTTTCTGGAAAGACTTAGTTTCTGACATATTTCACCGGACAAAATAGTCACGTATACTAACTTCCGGTCATTATGTCTAATTATTAAAAAAAAAAAAAAAAAAATTTTTTTTCACTGGGCAAAGTATCAGTAATATTTCTGATACTTATACCCGGTCATATTATTATATTATTTCTGATTTTTCACCAGGCAAACTTTTACAGAAAGTGTCTGGTCAATTTTTGCCTAATAATTAATTATCTTCGGGAAAAAGTTTCGAATACTTGTGCCCGCTCAGTTTTCATATATAATCTCCCTTTTTCATCGGACTAGAGTTACGAATACTACTATCCGATCAATTTGTCAAATTACTTGTAACTTTACCGGGCAACAGTTACGAATATTAGTGTCTGGTCATTGTGTCGGGTAACTAGTGTCAAAATAATGATTACTAATTCCCGAACAATCTATTATCGTTCATAGAGCTCCATTCACGTTTAAGTCAATGGATATAGGTTATTAAGTGAAATACATAATAACTTTTTATACAAAAAAAAATTCTGTACAGTCTTTCCCAAATCAGACTAGAATTTTTAATATTCCATTGACTTATTATAGGTGTGTAATTCCATTAATATTTTAAATTAACTTATGTTTTATCTCTTTTATCCGCTAGAAAGAGTTAAACTTCCGACTATAACAAAATTCTTACCGGGCAGCAGTTCGTAGACTAGTGCCAGGTCATTCAAATGATGTTTTTATCTCTTTAATTCGCTAGACAGCGTTTAAATTCCGGCTCTAACGAAAATTTCATCGGGAGGCACTTCGTAGAGTAGTGCCAGGTCATTCTAACGAAATTCCACCGGGCAGTAGTTTTGTAGACTTTGTGTCGGATTACTAGTGTGTTCCAGGCTCAACATATATTCATATATAACCACTATAGACATGTATAGTCTTGGATTATAGGTTATTGAATGACAGCGATGGGTTCTAATACCTAGTAGCCATTTATATTGTTGAATTCTGTCCAGTTACTTTTGAACTTGACTTAAATTCTATATATATATTTATTATTGAAAATGAATTAAGAATTATCGGTTACGATCAAATTCGCAATTCATTCACTAAGTGTAGAAGATACTTCCAGCTATAATTATATCTCGTTTGTTCGCTACAAAGAGATTAACTTCTTACATATTCACCTTATTCGGCTCTAGGGCAAAGGTGAACTATAAAACTATCGTTATTTATAAGAAGAAAAATATACACGAAATATAAAAAATTTTTCTTCTTTCCTCCCCTGTTTTTCTTCTACATGCTCCGATATGTAATCAGCATGTAATCTAAGGAGTAAATTGACAAGAAAGTAGCAATCGATCTTTTCTACTTTCTATTAATTTTTCATTCTTAAGGTATCGGAAAATTACACCAACCAGATAAATAAATTAACAGTTTATTTATTTATTCGCTACCTCTCTAGATTACTACGATTTAAAATTCTAGTTGAGGTACATATTTTCCTTTTGCCTTTTCTACATGGAAAATAGTTGATCCGATAAGCTATTATTCTATTTTATACTATCTTTTGATTGATTATATTAGAGTCTAGGTCAGTCGTGCTCTGTCTAAACTCTGCTATAAAATAATAAATAAGAAAAAAATCTTATATTTAGGCATAGATATAATTCGATACGTTCTTTACTTTGCCTGTTTTATTTTTTCTTCTGGATCATTTAAGACTACGATAGCAATATACCAGATATTTTTGCCTCAGTAAGAATCTATTACGCTGAAGATTCTTCATATTGGAATACTAATTTTATTATGATTATAATTCTAGACCCAATTAATCCTCGTATATTATAGGTCTACTTTATCTTATTGAGGAATAGTTTTGCTTCGACTAGCTCTATACCTCTAATATTTTATTTATAACTAGAGTCCATGTCAATCAAAATTTTCTTGCACTTTGGTATTGACAATGGATACATATTTAGTAAAGGCATTAATTATTCAGTACGTGACAGATTATTATTGCCTAAATTAGATTTTATATACAATACTTTCCTTTTGATATTTTGTTTTATTGACTTTGTAACTATTCAGAAACTGCCAAAGTCAATCATTTCCTTCCTCTAAACTTACCGAAGCTCTAGATTATGTTGATATATATTTTTGATATATGCTTAGAGGTTAATTAACGAGAGTTTACCTCATAATAGCAGATATTATTATAATTATATTAATCAATCTATAGTCTAGGCTTAGACAAAAGGGAAAACATCCTTAATTATTAGTATACGAGCCGGTAAAGAATTAAGACACTCTTAATTTTCTCTTTACCCCTCCTTTATGTTTACATTCGTTAAAGGGATCATAGTAATTCTCGCTAAGAGTTCAAGTTCAGTTTGCGAAGAATGCAAAGATTAATATCTTGATTTCCAGTCCGCATCAAAAATGGTCTATATATATAGATAAATATCTTTCCGAAACTGGATATTTATTTATTTTTCCACACAATAAGTCATTTCAAGATGTCGATGATTTTGAAATGCACTGCTTCAATTTATAATATAAAATATGTTTATATTAACTTCACAACTTAGTAAGTGCTGCACCTACGTTCCTGGTCAGATCTTACTTTTGTGATACGTTTTTGAACATACTGAAAGTTTTTCTCCGATTATACATTCGGTAAATAAACTTTCGAGTAGTATTTATGCCTTTAAACATTCAGATTATTTGATAATTGTTGGAGATAATATATTATTCCGATATTTATATATCTATCTTCATTATTTATCTTTCTCATCTTACTTTTAAATTAGATTGACCTTCTCGCTACGTTCCAGGTTTAAATCTAGCTAACATTGTGGAACAGTCACTTTTTTATTTCCTAAACAATATTTTAACATTTTTCTCAGTATTCAGAGCATAACGACTTCATGAATACTTGAAAATAATTCAGTTCTACGCTTGTTAAACTAAGCCTAAAACAAGCCCTAGTTTTTTAGAATGGATATTATCCTTCGATTCAGTTCATGGAGATACATCCTTTTAGATCCCATTATCTCTATTTCAATCATTCAAAATTCTAATGACTAAGTACTCCTTTTCTACGTACGAATACAGAATATCGAGTCACTGTTGCTGCATATTGGTTAAAGATTAAACAAATTTTATCTTAAACCTATATGACGTTAAATTAATTATTATCTCTTTCATATACATGTTTTTACCCTTCCGTCAGGGATCGCGGTAATAATATTATTACTCTCTATGGTTTACACATAGATCTCGAGAGTATATATATGTATTTTCTTCCTGAACTCATTTGCGAGTACGTAATTTGATATTTCAGGAATTACCAATTATGCAGACATAGATTTTATTCTATTAATATTCAATTCTAAAAAAAATTTTGATTGAATGTTTATCTATAAAATTTCCGGGCAGTAATTTTATAGAGAGTTATATGTTTAATAATTCCTTGCTTAAATAATAGTTACGCTTAACCTATGATTTATAGCGGGAATTTTGTTCAGTAGTATAATTTTTATTTAGTATTAATATTTTTCTTACTATTCTTAAATATGCGTATAGAATAGTAATACTATCTCTTAACTTTTAAATTAAGTGTTTTTTGAGATTAATAATCAGTATTATTGTATAATCTTTCTTCAGAGATTATCACACTATTACTTTTTCTCTGAGTCCTTCTCTTTTTATGAACATTTTGATTCGTATCAAAGTGGATTTTTAACATTTCTTGATTTCCATGATTATTTACTCAGGAGTACTTTTCATGGCAATCTTCTGGTATAGAAAGATTCTATCCAGCTTATTTATTATTGTTTAATCTTATCAATACGGTAAGATTTAGCCAAACTATGACCGTCATATAGTTTGCTGCGATCAACCTTATTCTTATCTCTCTTATTCTCTGTCAAACTCTTTAGTTATGATGTTGACAGTTTATTCTTTATTTTTTGTCAGGACATCAAACGCTTTTATATGTCTATGACAAAACTAATTATCAATGGTTTAGGTTGTTTTTTCTTCCCAGCAGTTATATGCAAACTCTGTATTATTTTATTGCTTGACTAAAAATTCGTTATACAATTAGTCTAGCAATAGTTTTAACCATTATGTTTGTCTATACTTTTTTTTCTTCTGATGGATAACTTAGTTATAGTTAAGTTAACTCCATCTACTTTTATTATCTCCCCTTCTTTAATTTGATCAAGGGAAATAATTACACATTATGGTTATTTTAAGTCTGTGTCTGTTCATCGGAAACTGTCCTGTCGCTCCAATTAACAGAATTTAATTAGTTTATAATTCTAATAGCTTAGACTATTACAATTACATAGCTTCACATATCTAGAATTTTATCCAAAATATCTACATATGTCAGTTATCTATAGGAAACTCCACCGAGTAGACTTTTTCTCATTTATTCAAGATCCTACATAGACTACTTACAGTGTATGGTCTTGGCTTTTTGTTTTACAAATTTTGTTTTCAAAATTTTCTATATTCCTAGCTTACTTTGCGATGGAATATTTATGTTATGTCTCAATGACTCCCTTTTCTTTTTGAAGCCAATTGTTGTTTCCCAAAAAGAAAAAAAGAGGGGGGGGGGGGCAATGTTAGGTCTCTGAGACTTAAGAACTGGCTTCCTCTAGAGTCTACTAATATATATAAGGTTGTTAGATCATAACACCTTAAAGCTATTTTGTGAATCTAGACCATTCTTTCTATTAAATATAGAATTAGAATGTATCTGATTCCTTTGAGTTTCCTGAGTCTTAACCAGAAGTGGTGAGATATTATTGGTGTTAGAATTAGGAAAGCACCTCCCTCCTTTTCTGCAAATTCTAGCACATTATCTATAGGTTAATGTATTATGAAGTTAAAATGAAGTTTTTTAAAAGTAAAACATATTTTAACGAGTAATACTTAACCTATAGATAATCAATTATCTCCCTCCGCCCACCCTCGCTTATCTCTCCTAATTGTGTCTATTGTTTTACACATAAAAGAAACTGACACGTGGTCAATTGAGCGGGAAGAGTTACGTCACACTGGTAACTGCCTAAGGGACCTTCTGGTTTAAGACTTTAATTAACGACTGAAAGGTCGTTTTTTCTGTGGAAGGTGTGAAAACAGAATAGAATAGCACATTATCTATAGGTTAAGTATTACTCGTTAAAATATGTTTTACTTTTAAAAAACTTCATTTCACCATTCCCCGCCTTTGCACTTACATCAAGCAAGTGCCATAGCTCTGTTAATAAATTAATAAAATTTCAAGAATATATCTCAAATAGTTTTCAAGTTACAGAGCCGACAGAAATATATTACAGAAATCATTAAAATATTTTCGGTGATCAATGGGCCGTAACTCCAAAAGCAGGCTCTATCGTCAAAGTATATGAAAGAAAAGAAAGGCAGTTATCAGTTCCTGCTGAAATGATTAATAGCTTATGAATAAGGTGTGCAGGCTTGACAAGAGGGAAATAGTGTTGACGGCCGTTTAGCTCCAGTTCAAACCAAAATTACGTCGGTACAAAGTTCTCATGTCTGAAGTAAGATTTACAATGTACGTTCACTGAACAGGACAAAAAACACTACTACAATGTACGTGCGACCCGCAAACACTCGGGCCAGTCTCTGCATCGACCCACTATATGAAGCAAGCTTCTTGGATAGCCCGGAGTCCAAAGAAGGTGCATACTGTACGATCAGCGAATGATCTGGTCAGAATGTGTTGTTGCAGTCGCACATTTTATCTCGCTTTGGACAGCCCGACTATCGAAGTTAAATACGATCAGCGAATTCTTTATCAAAATTTTCAGTTGCGCAGACTGACCCGAGTCTTCGCTCGTCGCACAAGACGTTTTGTTAAACCCAGAGATTGTAGGAGGCACATACGATTAGCGAAGGCTCTGATCAGACTACTGATGTGCAGGATCAGAGTGCATGTGCAGGCTGATCCGTCTCTTCGTACAAGTTTTATCGTAGGTTTTGCCATGCACAGACTCATGCGTGATTTGTTTGTGCAAATCATAACGCTTAGCACTGGGTAAAATTTTCAACAGGCGACATTTTGAAATATTTTTCTCATTCTTCCAAGAAAACAGGATTTGCGTTTCATGCAAATTGTCTCCATTGCATGAAATGTCAAATCCTGTTTTCTTGGTAATAAAAAAAAAAAAAATAACGAATTTGTCGTCTGCTGAATTTATAGCCCAGATAATGGTGTTCGATACCCGCGAGCACCAAGTGTTGTGTCCTTACGCAAGGCACTTTATCCTCGTAACTTAGTATTGGTTTCTACCCAGCTCGCTACCCAGGAAGACTCTGCCTAGAATGTCCGCGAGGACATATGGCTGATCATTCTGAAGACGCTTTTCCTCCGATGCTAGGTTTATACACGTGTCTCTTTTACTTGTTAATTTAATTTCGGCCTTAGTTTTGCATATCGAATGTTGAAGACACAAAAACAGAACGCTTTACATGGAAACGAAAGTTTTGAAGATTGCTCTGTAAGCCAATAAATGTGTTATTACTGTACATATTTTAAGAGAATAACATAACATAATATTCATTTTGTACCCAGATGAATGCGGGGTAACGTCCTCACACTGCAGGTGTTTATTCTTTTAAGGGAGCTAACTGCAATTGACTATCAGAAGGGAGTTAACTGCAATTGCTTTACGTTGGAAAAACATTTTTTATGAATCGCGCCAAAAGAGGGGACATGCTTATACAATAAGATTAAACACCCTTCCGCCAGAAACTTGTAACTGCCACTCTTGAAGCAGTGGAAGGAGCGAATGACCGTTACAGTAGCAAATACATGTGTTTCATGATAAATCGCTACAATCTGTGGGGATCGACTCCGCGATCAGGTCTCGCGTTCGATTCCCGCCCGTGCGATATCATTTTATTCCAATAAAGTCAGTGCAAACAATTTCTAGCACGAAAGGAGACATGTCATATTTGCATGAGGGTAAAAAGAAAGAGCATTCCAGAGAGCGAGAGAGAGAGAGAGAGAGTATGCAAAACTTGTAAGATTCTGGCTCGTCCATTTTAGGCACATCCGGCTATGAGATTTAGATATTCCTACAGACAAATGGCTAAACTGTTTTTGCAAACAGTAAATACGCTGATTAGATGACGCGTTCTATCATCTCGATATATGACTTAAGTATTTTTTTTTTTTTTTTGTTTAAAGTGACATAAGACACCAAGTCACCATCGTCAAGTGTTGTTTTAAATGGACAGTCCTAACCCTGGTCCAGTCATCAACCGTCCAGCCCCTGATCCGAGCAGTGTAGATACATTTCAGCCTGTCCAGTTCTGTCTCCCTTGTCAAATGAAATGTATCCATACTTTAACCCTTGAAGCAAGCGCTTAGCATATTCAGCAGACGGCATTTTCATTTTTTTTCTTATTTTCCAGTGTAAATCAAGCTTGTCATTACATGTGAATCGTCTGCTGGGCAGACGATTCACATGAAATGTTCAGCCTTATTTTACTGTTAAATACTAAAACAGATCAGCATCTCTACAATTTTCAGCAGTGCTTCGGGATCAAACTACTTTCTTGGCCGCAGCAGCAGCACGTGCAAAGTGACACGAGAAAAATGGGCCAGCCTGGATAAAAGTGATTGTCACTTGAAAATGAGTATAGGAAGACTCAGGCGGCCACCACCCCTAATCCAAAACTTAAATGGGGCGATTAGAAATCATCGGAGGCTTTGGTCAAAATACGTCGCCGGCCTTGCGCACTGGGGCTATTAGCTGTTGTTCGGATATGCCTTTTGATACTCGCGGCTGAAATATTAAAAAAAAAAAAAAAAAAAAAAAAAAAAACAGTCGCAGAGTTGGTCCTCGGAAGCAGAACTATTTAAGTGTGTACATGTAGATTTTGCAGTCTGTTCCTGCTGCTGCCAATACTAGTTTAGAGGGTATTTATTGTATTCGCAGTTGTAACAATTTTTGTTTGGTTACTCCAAACCACTCGACGGAAAATTGCGGATTGTAAAATTGGTTCGCGGATTGAAAATAATAATAATAATAATGTTTGGGTTTTTTTTGTTTTGTTTTTTTGTTACCTGAGCCCTACTGGAGGTACAGTAAAATGGTCAATACTGGTAAAAACTTCTTATCTTACGGTCATAAATGTCGCGCTGTGACTCGCTGTGTCTCTATGAAAGGCAATAAAATTCTCGGCCGGATTAGTGTCTCGCTCAGCGTATCGCTACAATGTCTTGCTGAGAATACCTGTGCGTCTCGCCAGCTGTCTCGCTCGTCTCGGTGACAAGACGAAGCAACACCGTGACGGAAAAATTGGTCATGGTGACAACCGAGATCTATAGGAATGTCTCGCTGGCTGTACTGTATGTACCTAGGTGTTAGAATTAGGGGAGCTCCTCCCTCCTAATTTATTAATTCTAGCACATTATCTATAGGTTAATGTATTATGCAATTAAAATGAAGTTTTAAGAGATTCTCTCTTCCCTCCACACTTCACTCAGTTATATTGTTTTATTCTACAAAGAAACTGACATGTGATCAAAATAGCGGGAAGAATGAAGTCACACAGGGAAATGCCTAAGGGACCTTCTGGATTAAGACTTGCCGTTTTTCTGTGGATGGTTTGAATACAGAATAGAATGTAGCACATTATCTATAGGTTAAGTACTATTACTTGTTAAAAATTGTTTTACTATAAAAACTTCATTTTATGTGAATTTAATATTAAGGTACTAAGTCCAAATATATTTGGTAATTGTGGTAACATTTCTTCGTGTAAAAAGTAAAAAAATAAATAAATAAATAAGATAAAATCCCTACCTACCATGCCTACCCTACCCATTTCTTTCGAGCATGTTATCCTAAACATTTACAGTCGACTCTCGTTATCTCGAACTCGCTTATCTCGAATAACCGCTTACCTCGAAGTGAAAATATGGTCCCTGTTTTAATACAGAGATCTACTAACAAACAACAAAATATTGTGGAAAAGAGGAGAAATTGCTTCTTAGGAGCAATTTCTCCTCTTTTCCACAATATTTTCAATATATCTCTAACTTAAGAGTCAAATTACATATTCATTCTGTTAAAGATGGTTGTTCGATTAATTGTTTTCCTCGGTTCCGCAAATCTGATATGTCGAAGTACGGATATCTCGAAGTATTTCATAGAGTCCCTTGGAGTTCGAGATAACGAGAGTCGACTGTATTTGGCCTTACTGTGTAATTTCAGGGAGAGGAGTTCTATTTGATTAAATGGAGAGGTTGGAGTCATGCACACAACAGTTGGGAACCGAAACAGAATCTTGACTGCCCCAATCTCATTGCTGAATTTGACAGGAAAAATTCACACAGTGGACGCGCTCCAATCAAAAGAAAGTTTGACGAGATAAAGGACATTGAAGAAGAAAGAGAAGCAAAACGTACAAGAGTTGATGAATTGTTCTATAAATTAACTGCTTGTAAGGAAAGAATGACCCCTTTAAGACTAATTTCATTAACTAGTCCTGATAAAGGTATAGGAAAAAGGTTCAAAGGAGTGGTCAGTTGTGCTGGCCTTAAGGTGCCAAAATTTAATGTAACCACGGGTAGCTTGTTGAATCCTAGAACAAAAGCTTATAAATTGAAAAAGATAGAGATTAAAAAAGCTCTGAAAGAGTGGGAAAAACATCTAAACAATGTTAATACGGATCCTGCTCCAATTGCTGTTGAAAATGGTGTTGATCTTGAAGGTCCTCCAGAAAACTTTGAGTATATAAATGACTATAAACCAGGTCCAGGAATTGAGATTCCTAACGATCCCATAATTGGATGTGAGTGTGAGGATTGTTCCAGTCAGAAGTCAAAGTGCTGTCCTGGTCAGTTTGGTGTAGAATATGCTTATTACAAACACAAAAGGTTGAGAATTACACCAGGACGCCCAATTTATGAATGTAATAAACGGTGCAAATGTGGACCTGAATGTTCCAACAGAGTGGTTCAGCAGGGACGTAAACATAAAGTGTGCATTTTCCGTACTAGTAATGGACGAGGTTGGGGTGTAAAAGCAATGCAGAGAATTAAAGCAGGATCATTTGTAATGGAGTATGTTGGAGAGGTAAGAACACTTTCATCTCTGAATTTCTGAAATGGACTGTTTCATCTTTGACTTTGGGCACATCTGTTTAATAGGGGTTTAGTCAGTGATCATTAATAACATGGTACATGTAAGCAGTGTAAATCTTGATAAGATGGCTTATTATGAGCTTGGATCTACAATTTGCATATAAAATAAAAAATACTTTGTTTGTATTTGCCAACCCATGAATTTTTCTTAGGGTAGGTACAGTTTAGATTGGCCTTTTTTTTTTTTTTTTTTTTTTTTTTTTCCTCCTGCAATATGTAAAAATAGCTCAAATACAGTACAGTCGCCGCGAAAGTTCGAGGGTTCGCGTTCGCGCGTGATGCGCGGAAAGGATTAAGGTCCACGCAAAGCCCTACAAAATCCGCGCGAAATTCACGCAAAATTCGCGCATATTTCGCGCATTTGTCTAAAAAATCCACGCGTGAACTTTTTCTCGCGTGATCGATTGAAAGCTCACGCATTCTCCGCGGCAGAAGTTCGGGCATGAAACGGGTAGGAAGCAACATCAGAATTAACTGAGTGACTCTTAAAATCGCTTTAGTTATTCAGCAAATGTGAGATATGTACATGTATGCTCATTGTGTTTAAGAAATGCAATATGAGCGCAAACAATTATATGCGGGAAGAAAAAAAGTGTCCGTCCCTGTTTTTAGCTGCCGACCCCAGTACTGTTTCTCGTCATACAGGAAAAAAAAAACAAAAACAAAACATTCCGATGCCTGGTCCTCGTCGCGTGATAACGTTTTTTTTTTTTTTTTAATTCTAAGAGCTCAGTATTTAGTGTCTGTCAAAGGTTACAGGGCGACATGGTCAAAAAAGTCGCCCTGCAGTGGCTCACTTCGCCGAAGAACTGCGGAACTCATTTAGTAATCTCTACGTAGATTCTCATGGGTCTTCTCAGATAGAAATCGTCGACGACAGGCAATTCTGGGACATTCTCACTTACAGAGTACAAAAATGTATGTGAAAATACCCAGAAAATGCAGCAGACATACCCTTGCCCCGCATGAAAGAAACCGCGTGCTCGTAACGGTAACGTCACGAAAAATCGTGGCGGAAACCGCTTGGAGAGAAAAACATACTTGTGTTCGTTTAATTACAGAGCATATGAAACTGGCATGTATTAAAAGTAGAACCTAAGTATTGGGACAGATAGGTCTACGCGAATTGTAGACTCAGATCAAACCTAAGGATCAAACGCCGCAGAGAACAAGGGAATGAAACTAGTTTATGGGGGGAACTTGCAGGGGGCTCGGAAATTTGGAAAACACTTAAGACAATAAGGCGTGCGACCAGTGAAGACTCAGATCATCTTCCGATGCAAGGGCGGTCAATTTTTGCCATTTGTGGTGACAAAAAGACATGTAATCTCCAGTTCTTGGAGAGATTACAAATCTCTGGTTAAATACACCACCGTTTCAGTGAAGGTTTAAATGCGTTCTTCAGCGTCTGATCTGGGTCTACACTGTTTGATCAGGCCTGTCTGTCCGAATACGTAGAGTATGTACGGAAATTCGATCAATTCGAACCCCTTCAGAAATCACATCCAGAATGCGCCCCTGATTCATAAAAACTATTGGGCGCGACTCATAAAAGTTATTTTTCAGGCATATGCAATTAGCTCCCTTTAAACAGTAAAACCTAAAGTGTGAGGGCCTTACTCCGCATTTACCAGGATATAAATAGCTATTAGTAATGTTATTTTTTTTTTTTACATTATCTATATATTGAAAACATTATAATTATTAAAACACAGTCGAACCTCAATAGCTCGAATCCGGATGGATAGTTTACCATGGCTGATTCGAACTTGTTTTTGAGTCCTACGAAGTTCTTCCGATATCTCAAGAAAACAAGGAAATTTTATTTGATCATGAAATTGTATGTTGTGCGTACTCATTAGAATTGCCTCATCGAACCTCATCGAGGCGATTCTAATGAGTAGTCTCAACATATAATTATTGTATAGGATATCGAAAAGACTTCCCTAAATTATTGCCACACGCTTCCTGACCTGGCACCATGATTAACCCTCAGTGGGTCGAACTACCCATGTCTCGAACAAATTTTATGGTCCTAACGATGTTCGAGCCATTGAAGTTCGACTGTACCCAGACAATGCAAAAGTCACAAAGCAACATTTTCCTTGCCCCGCATGAAGAAACCACGTGCTGGTAGCGGTGACGTCACGTGAAATCGTGGCGGGAAACCGCTTCGGGGGAAAAACAAACTTAATTTATTGCGCCTTTTCTCCTCAGAAACATACGAAACTGGCATGTATTAAGAATTTAAAGAACCTAAATATTGGGACAGATAGGCCTATGCAAACAATGTAGACCCAGATCAGACGCCGCAGAGAAAAAGGGAATGCAACTACTTTGGGGGAACAGGGATCATGAAAATTTGGAAAACTCTTTTAGGACAATAAGACCTGTGCGACCAGTGAATACCGTTTATTTGACGACTCCGTAATGGTCAATTATATAGTTTGTGTTGAGGTTTTACGGCCCAGTCAACCCAATGGGGTCATGTCGAGCGCGGTCAGTTTACCTAACCACACGTTTACTAGGCAGGCTTAGTCCTCTAAGCGGTTAACCAGTATTGTGCACATTCTTGCGCCAGAAACTGACAACTGCCCTTCTTGAATCAGCGGAAGGGAGAGAATGACCGTAGAAAATATTTCATGATCAATCTCCACGAAAGAATGTTGCCGACCTCGGCGGGGGTTGAACCCGCGACCTCCTGGTCTCCAGTCGGACGGCGCATCCAACTGAGCCACCGAGGCCTAGACTAGAACAATATGGAGCATTATTAAACATCAACAACACAGATAGTTTCTTTTTTTTTTTTTTTTTTTTTCGCTTCCACAATGCAATCAAAACTATTAATAAAGTTAAAATTAAAGTGCGTGAACAGCAACGTAAAATAATTAAATAAATAAATAAATAAATAAATAAAAAGGTGACCAACCTAACCTATCTAAAAATTGAAAATAATAATAATAATAATAATAATAATAATACATCAATAAATAAAAACGTTAAACTACAATACCCCGCCATTATCATGTCGGCGCAGATAACGTAAACAAGGTAAAAAATTGTCGAAGTTTGTCCATTAGCAATCCCAAACTAGATCTCCAAAATATCAGTGCACATACCAAGTTTGGTGAAAATCCATTGTATCATTCGGAAACGAAAAAAACGGACGGGAAAAACGGACTGGCGGACGGACAGACACATGGACGTCATATGTGAAACCATAATACCCCGCCACTATCGTGTGGCGAGGTTTTTAAAAAAAAACGTCTGACCTGCCTACCCTATTTTATATGTTCATGCAATAGTAAACAACCCTATTTTTTCATTTAATTTCATTCTATCGGCGGTGGGGCAGACAACATGTATGGGCTAAATTCTGTTCTCGTGGTGGTACATTTTGTTTTAGTACCCCGTGTATATTCTGTAATTTGCCTCACTTGTTGTTGATTCTTTTCACCAAATGTAAGAAAATTAATTGGCTTGCTGTTTGTTTTTGTTGTTGCTTTATCCCAACCGATTTGCGATCTGTCAGGCGATTTTTTTTTTTTTTTTCGTTAGGGGAGACAATCGCCATGTTGTAAGGCATATGCAGTTAGCTCCCTTAAAACAGTAACCCTACAGAGCCTCGAGACAGAGCGAGGGCCTTACCCCACACTAATCAGGGTACAAATAAATATAAGCAATGTGATTCTTTTACATCATATACATTTAGACCACTATAATTATTGGCATACAGAGAAATCTTCAGAAATTCCGTCAATCATGTTAAGTTGTCTGTTTTTGTGTTTTCAGCATCCGATATGCAAAACCATGTCTTTATTATTATTTTTCTGAGAAAAAGGGTGACACGTGGTACATTAGCGATAGGACCTATAGCTAAATGTGCTTAAAAAATAAATATATATATATAAATAAAGGACTGGCATTTCATGTGAATCGTCTGCTATGTCAATCTTTTTTTCTCTGAAAAATAATAGTTTAAAATATGTATGAAACAGTCGTCAGATGCAGTCGGAAATGGCTAAACTATTTGTAAACAGTGGGGACCCTGATCAGACGCCTCTCTCTCTCTCTCTCTGAATTAGGTAACGGAAACTTAAGTTCATTTCACTTGTATGTTTTTTTGTTTTTTTTTGTTGTTTTATTTCTTCAAATATGCAAGTTAGCGAACGACGACGATTCTCAGTGAATCACTGCACATACAATATGGTATGTACGCTCTAAACTATTCTGAGCAGCAGCAGGACCAGACAGCACAAATGCACACACTTATATAAATAGGTGTATTTGTGTAAGTGGGTGACGAAAAATTCTGCGGCTCCATGTTCCAACGACCAACTCTGAGACTGATTTGTGTTAAGCCGCGAGTATTGAAGGGTATCCGAACAAACACCTGCTAACCAAAATGCGCAAGACTGGCCGCGCATTTGGTCCAATGCCTCGGATGATTATAACTGGCCGAATTTTAGTTCTGGGTGGTGTTCACTGAGTCTTCCCATATTTGTTTTCATGTGACAAGCACTTTTAACCAGACTGGCCCAATTTTTTTTTCCGTGTCATTTTAACAACAGAAAAAAAAACAAAAAACAAAAAAAAAAACCTTTAAACCATCTGTTTTTTTTTGTTTTTTTTTTTTTCTTTCTTTTCTTTTTTCTTTTCTTTTTTTTTTTTTTTTTTTTTGCTGCAAAGAATAAAATTTGAACCCCTGAAGCGCTGCTGAAAATTCTAGAGCAGAAGCTGATCTGTTTTCAGTATTTTACAGCGAAAACAAGGCTGAGATTTTCACGTGAATCGTCTGCCCAGCAGACGGTTCACTTTTAATGTCATGCCTTATTTACGCTGGAAAATAATAAGAAAAAAAAATGAATATGCCGTCTGCTGAATGTGCTAAGCGCTTCCAGGGTTAAGGGAGACCTTAAGGAGTACGGATACATCTCATTTGACATGGTAGACAGATACGGACTGGCTGGAATATACCTACACTGCTCGGAGGCCTGGGCGGTTGATGGTGGACCAGGGTTAGGGCTGTCAATATATATCACCACTTAACAATGATTTGGTGTCTTATATCTCTTTCAACATAAATTATTAAAGTCATTTCGAAATGATAGAATGCGGAGTCTTATCAGGGTCTTCACTGTTCACAAAAACACGTTAGCCATTATTCTCCAGGAATGTCTAAATCTCATAGCCGGATGTGCCTAAAATTGACGGACCAGAATCTTAAGTTTGCAAATTCTCTCTCTGTCTCTCTCTCTCACTCTCTCTCTCTCTCTCTGGAATGCTCCTTTTTCACCCTCATGCAACATGCAAATATGGTGTTTTCTTCTTTTGAGCTAGAAGTTGTTACCACCGACTTTATTGAAAAGAATGTTATCGCACCGGCGGGAATCGAACTCGAGACCTGATCGCGGATTCGATCCCTACCAAGGCTGCACTAATCTTCTGTTGCGGTTTATCATGAAATACATGTATATGCTATGGTCGTACGCTCCTCCCATTGCTTCAAGATTGGAAGTTACAAGTTTCTGACGAAGGATGTTCAGTGGTTAACCCCTTATGCATAAGCATCTACTGGCGTGATTCATAAAAATGTAGTCCGTAAAGCAGTTGCAGTTAGCCCCCTTTTAAACAGTCAAATGCAGTAAGCTCCCTTCAAACTGTAAAACCTACAGAGTGAGGACCTTACCCCGCATTTATCCGGGTGCAAGTAAATATTATTGTATGTTTTTCTCGTACAGTATACATTTAGAACATTATACTTATTGGCTTACAGAGCAATCATCAGAACTTTCGTTGTTGTGTAAAGTGTTCTGTTTTAGTGTCTGCAATATTCGATGTGCAGAACAAAGACCGTAATGTATTTAACAAGTTAATTGTCTTGCTCACGCCACAATATTTGGTGCACGCGGATCGAACCCGCAACTTCTGGATTACCACTCTCTAGGCTAATTCAGCAGACGACAAGTTCTTTATTTATTTATTTTTTTTTTTATTTCCCGGAAAATAGGAAAACAGGATATGTCATTCCGTGCCATGTAGACAATTTGCATGAAATGCCAAATCTGTTTCCTTGGAAAATTGAGAAAAATGTCATCTGTTGAATATTTTACCGTCAAGATTTGCACAAACAATTCGCATATGAGTGTGCATAACAAAACCTACAAAAACTGGTACGATGAGACGGATCAGCCTGCACATCAGTAGTCTGATCAGAGCCTTTACTAATCGCATTTCACTCCTATAATCTCCGGGTTTACCAATACGTCCTGTTCGACGAGCGAAGACTTGGGTCAGTCTGCGCAGCTGCGTATTCTGATCAGAGCATTCGCTGATCGTATCTACCATGTTTTCGGACGCCGAATTTCCTAGTGAATTTCGTCACTGATATCACTGGCACGCCGTTAAAAAACTGTAACATATAATACTCAGTTGTGGGTATATTCCGTGATTGTGTTGAGGTTTAACGACACGTGAACCTTTGTGAGTCATTTTGTATCGTCTCCCAGAGAAAGGCAGAAAAGAGATAGAAGAGACAGCAGAGGAGATGAAAGAAAGGGACAGGGAAGAAAGAGAACAAGAATGAAAGTGAAGAAACAGAAGAAATACTCTCTCTCTATATATGCCGTTAAAGAGATATAGACAGAATAGATAATGTTTAATGTTTATTACTTTCTTTTGAAAAGCGATTAGCGGTGGCAAGCATAATGGTAGCGCTTAATACGCGAGAAAGCAGCCTGCGCATCAAAACGGCTATTCATGTTGGGTAAAGACTGTTTCTAAGTCCCACAGGAGCTGTTTAGTAGTCCCTTTTTAGATTCTAATTGGTCCGTTCAGCTACGCCCCCGAGCGACAACACGCAATTCTTGGACATTCGCATTTCCAGTACAGAGTAATAAAATATAAATGAAGATACCCAAAAATGATATAGTCAAAAGGTATCATTTCGATTGCCCAGCATGAAGAAACCCCGTGCGTCACGTGAAATCATGGCGGGAAACCGCTAAGAGAGAAAATCAAACTTTTGTTACACAAATTATAGAGCCTTTTCTCGTCAGAAATGCATACCAAACTGACACATATTAAAAATAGAACCTAGGAATTGAGACAGATAGGCCTATGCAAATAGTGTAGATCCAAATCTGACGCCATAGAAAGCGGCGCCTGATCAGGGTCTTCACGTTTTGCCATACATACAGCAGTATTTTGAAATATTCAGATGATGTTTATACGGACCAATAATATTCCGTTGAAGTTCATCCAGAAACGAAAACGACTAAACGTATTTGTGTAGTTTCTAAAACAATGGAGAGCGGCCATCTTTCCCCACGAAAAAAAAATCTTTCTTGGCTGAAAAGAAGTTTTGCGGGGAAGTTATAGTATCATGTGTTGAAACATCAGTTCATGCGCGGAAACCTCGCGCTACACTAAAAAAATCTCGTGCATGCAAGAAAAAACTTCGCGCAAAATCCGCGCGAAATTCGCGCAAAATTCACGCAAAAACTACATAATAGAAACGCGGAAAATTAAAAAAGTTCATGCGCGATGCGAGAACGGTCGAACTTTCGCGGAGACTGTACTGTACTACAATATTCTACATAAAATTTTACACACTGTTACAATAAATACCATAGTACTGAGATAACAACATCATTCAATCATTCTAGTTTTCCTACAAATGGTGTACCCAAAATGTGCAGGTGGAAAGGCAAACCATGTAGACCCAGATCAAGCTGCTCCAAATCAGACAGCTCATTGGAGCAGTCTGATCAGGGTCTGCACTTTTTGCTCAGTTCTGTTAGTCCTGCTATTTAGGGTGACCATAGTAAATTTGCCATTCAGAAAAAAAGAAATGCATTCCCTAGTAGTCAAAAAATATTTTGGGTAGGGAGGATTTTGGTGGGTAGATAGGCAATTGCAAACAAACAAAATTTTATTTTTAGTCTAGGTGTCTGTACAGAGTTGAAAGGGTTTACACCCAATTTCATTGAGTGGACTCTCGGGTTCTACCAGAACTCTTTGGGATGGTCTATTTCCAATAGCAGGGTGTCTGGTTAGTTTTTATCATTACTATTCTATAGAAATTCCTGTATTTACTGTAATGCAAACAATGTAGACCGTTATCAGACGCCTTATTCTGTGGTGTCTGATCTAGGTCAGCACTGTTTGCCATTGAAATACCCTTTTTGGGGTTCTGTGAATAAAGTACCAGATTTGAATTTTTAGCTCACCTGAGCTCTGCTCAGGATGAGCTATTGTGATCACTTTTCGTCCGTCGTCCGTCCGTCCGTTAACATTTTCAAACGACTTCTCCTCTGAAGCCGCTGAGCCAATTTTGCTCAAATTTCATGTGGAGCCTCCTTTGGGTGGGGTAACAAAAAATTGCTAAAATGGTCGCGGTCCGTTGACCAAGGTGGCCGCCACGCCCATATATAGTAAAAACCTTTAAAAATCTTGTCCTCCAGAACCGAGAATGCCTTGGGGCTGAACCTTTGCAGGAATCATCGGGGACGGGAGGTCTACCAAAATTGCTAAAAGAAGTTTCGTACGTTGACGTTTGACTTTTTTAGGGCAAAGTCAAGTTTGCTTCCCTATGCATTTGTATGGGAAAAACCTTTAAAAATCTTCTTCTCCAAAACCGAGCATGCCTTATGGCTGAATCTTTGCATATATCTTTGGGAACAGGAGGGCTACCAAAATTGCTAAAATAATGATCGTACATTGACATTTGACCTTTTTACGGTAAGGTCAATTTTGCTTCCTTATGCATTTGTATGGGAAAAATGTTCAGAATTTCAAACAACTTCTCCTCTGAAGCCTCTGGGCCAATTTTGGTCAAATTTCATATGGAGCCTCCTTAGGTAGGGGGAATAAAAGATTGCCAAAATGGTCACGGTTAGTTGACCAAGATGGCCACCATGCCCATATATGGTAAAAACCTTTAAAAATCTTCTTCTCTAGAACCGAGGATGCTTTGGGGCTGAATGTTTGCATAAATCATTGGGGACAGGGGGTCTACCAAAGTTGCTAAAATAATGGTCATACATTGACATTTGACCTTTTTACAGCAAGGTCAAGTTGGCGAAAGAATGTGCACAATACTGGTTAACCGCTTAGAGGACTAAGCCTGCCCAGTAACGTGTGGTTAGGTAAACTGACCGCGCTTGACATGACCCCATTGGGTTGATTGGGCCGTAAAACCTCAACACAAACAATTGCTTCCTTATGCATTTGTATGGGAAAAAACATTTAAAAATCTTATTCTCCAAAACCGAGGATGGCTTGTGGCTGAATCTTTGCATATATCATCTGGAATGGGCGGTCTACCAAAGTTGCTAAAATAATTGTCATACATTGACATTTAACCTTTTTATGGCGAGGTCAAGTTTGCTTCTGTATGCATTTGTATGGGCCCCATACATTTGTATGGAAAAAATGTTGATAATTTCAAATGGCTATTCCTCTGAAGCCTCCGGGCCAGTGTTGCTCAAATTTCATGCGGAGCCTCAGTGGGCAGGAAAATGAAAGATTGCTAAAATGGGTATGGTCCATTGATCAAAATGGCTGCCATGCCCATATATGGTAAAAACCTTTAAAAATCTTCTTCTCCATAACCAAATAAGCCCTGGATCCTAATCTGTGCACAAATTATGGAGGATAGGAGATCTACCAAAATTGCTAAAATGATGGTTCTGTGTTGACGTTTGACCTTTTTACCTCCCAGATCAAATTTGCTTCCCTATTTGTATGGGCCATATACATTTATATTGAAAGTATCAAAGTGACTTGTAGATCAACAGTAGTTAAAATTGTTCTGATTGGAAATCTAAGATGGCCATCATCTGGTTTATATTTATAATATTTCCCTGCCACTGTGCTGTTTACATGTATAAAATCATGATTCTTCAGAAACCACTTAGCCAATTTCCACCAAATTTCACATTGATCCTTCTGTTGAAATGTGATTGATAGTTTATTCAAATGATCATGCTCCATTGACTGTCAGGCCCATATATTCTTCTTCAAAACTAAGAACTGCTCAAATGATGATATTTTCATTAGTTGCGATGATAGGATTGGAAAAATGTTGCATAACATCTGCATGTCTGCAGTGGTTATGTCACTCAGGTGAGCGAACCGTGGCCCATGGGCCTCTTGTTTTTGTTTTTTTTTTTTTCGGAGAAAATAGGGCTTTACAGTTCATGTGAAGCATTAAATATTTACAAAAAGATCAACCCCTGTTTTCCTTGAAAAACTTCACAAACTGCACCTGCCAGTTTTGTGATAAGTGTAGGGAAGTTACTTTCAAAAAGAGAAAATAAAATTCATAGCCCTAGGTGAAGCCTTGTTCACCGTCTCGGTGCCTATTTTTTCTTCAGATTTCATGGAACTTTACCAGATTGTCTGACTTGATATCTCGGTCAAGTTCAAATATGGGTCATGTCAGATTAAAAACTAGGTCACTGTGTCAGATTCTTTAAAATCTTATTCACCCTCTAGAGGCCACAGTTTTGCTTTAATCTTCAAAGAAGTTTACCAAAATGTTTAGCTTGATGATATCTTGGTCAAGTTGGAATGTGGATCATGTTAGGTAAAAAACTAGGTCACTAGACAGGCCAGATTTCTTTAAAACCCTTTTCACCCTCTGGAGGCCACAGTTTTTCTTCAATCTTCATGAAACTTTACCAGAATGTTTGCCTTTATGATATCTTATTCAAATAATCATCATGAATCTTGCTCAAAATTGTTGCCTTGATGATTTCTAGGTCAAGTTGGAAACTGGGTCAGGGGTGCTTGGGTGTGGCAAAGGTGTGTATTTTACTTAACCAGGGCATCCAACTGATATTGGCTTACGTTTGGGCAAGGCTTGCTATCCTTGTAGCAGGTAAGGGTAGAGGGGGAATGCTTTTATTTCTTCTGGTTCTTTACTTTCAATCCTGTTCTTCTTTCTTCCCTGTCTCTTTTATCTCCTCTACTATCTCTTCTGTCTCTTTTCTCCCTTTGACTGGGAGATGACACAAAATGACCCACACATGTCATTAAACTTCAACACAATCAACAATTAAAACTGGGTCACTTGAATTCAAAAATTAAGTCACCGGGCCAAATCAAAGAAAAAAACTTGTTAACACCCTAGAGGTCTCATTTTTAAAGTAATTATGAATCTTGCTCAAAATGTTTGTCTTGATGAGTTCTAGGTAGAATTCGAAACTGGGTGATTTAGGGTCAGAAACTAGGTCACAGGGTTAAATCAAAGGAAAACATTGAACATTAACACTCTAGAGGCAACATTTTTGATGTGATCATCATGAATCTTGCTCAAAATGTTTGTCTTGATGATTTCTAGGTCAGGTTTAAACTGGATCACTTGGAGTGAAAAACTAGGTCACCAGGCCAAAAAGGAAAATCTTGTTAACACTCTAGTGGTCAAGTTTTTAAGTAATCATGAATCTAGCTCAAAATGTTTGTCTTGATGACATTACTTTTTACGGGGGTGGGGAGAGGGGGGTGCAGGTGGGACATCAAACTGAACCAAAGTTTGATCTATGATTCTGTATAATCTACACATTTTTGCTTAAATACCCCATTTTGGGGATCCACCTTTAATTTAAACTATCTTAAAATCCAAAACCATCTTGTAATAAGCTGTCTAATAGAGAGCTTCCAGTGCATTTATATACATGTCTTATTTAGTGCTGTTATTCTGTGTTACAGGTTATAAGCAGTGAAGAGGCAGAATTACGAGGACAGATGTATGACTCGGTGGGAAGAACCTATCTTTTTGACTTGGACTTCAATGGTGATGACTGTCCTTTCACTGTTGATGCTGCCCTCTATGGCAATGTCTCACATTTTGTCAATCATTCGGTAGGCAGTTCTCCGCTTTACCATTTTATTTAAGTGTCCTGTAGAATTGTAGCAGATGACAGTCTGGATGATTTTTGGGCGGAATTTTCAAAAATCCCTCTTTTAAAATAGCGATGTACGGGCAGGCGGGCGTTGTCCGAGGTTTACCTTTTGGTTAACCTTCTTGGAAAACCTGTCCGTATTGCCATTAGGTGTTTCTCTTTTCAGAGAAAAAAATCGCTTGATGTCCCATAAGTATTGACTGCTTATCTGATTGTGAAGCTTCCTGGTGGCTGAGCAATTAGAACTCCTGACTTCAGATCACATGGGTTCAAAGCCTGCTACTTACGAAAACATGCCTATTCAAACATATAGAAAATTTCACCTCAAAAAAGCTGAAAATTTTCAGATAAAAAACTGATATTTTTCATATGTCTGCTCAAATCATAGATTGTGGGTACTCATTAGAACTACCTGGGTGAGGCAGTTCTAACGAGTACCCACAATCTATGTTTTTAAACAGAAACTAGAAAAATAATTTATACCCCTGTAAACCCCATTTACTATGTAAAAGTAGGGTTTATGGGAGTCAAAATTATATAGGCATGTTTTCGTGATGGAATGACTTTAATTTATGGCACTTTGTTGCACCGAGCCTATCATTATCACCCTTTCATAATCTCAGTATAACTTGAATAATGTTTAAAGAGACATCATAGCTCTTTACCAAAAAGTAGTTATATTTTTCTTATTTCGCGACGAAAACATATGTTGTGGTACTCATTAGAAGAACCTCAGCGAGGTGCTTCTAATGAGTACCCACAACATATGTTTTCGTCGAGAAATAAGAAAACTATTTACCCGAGATAAGACCTATGAGACATATAACACCAAAGCATCGTAATCTGATAAATTGATAATACACCTCTTGACTTGTTACAGCCCTGTTTATATTGTTTTATACTGTTTTACTAGTTACTGCAATGATTTAGATTTTAACCCTTTTCACTGGGACAGACTCGTTCGGAAGTCGTGTTTTTATATCCAAAATTTTAACTTGTTCTTTTTGTTCCAGATTATTCAGCGATGTGACATGCTATACCTGGACTATTACTGCATATCTTGCAGAGAACTACGAGTTGGCAGAAGATTTCTATGGTGGGAAGCTGATTAGTAAAGAACTTGTCATTCCTTATGGGTTATATGACAATTCTTTACTGATGGGACACCACCCCACATGGCTTTACTGCCTGGGGTAAGACCCATCTAGGTGGCATCTTATGGATGCTTAAGTATCCAAAATAAGTCTGTCCACCAGGCACCGGTCACCAGTCACCGGTCATTCATCATCAGCTTCACCAGTCACTGGGCAACCAGGCATGGATAAAATCACCGGTCATTTCCTTACCAGTCACCGGTTATCCAGTCACCGGGCATCCAGGCAGGGATAAAATCACGGGGCATTTATCACCAGTCACCGGTCATCCAGTTAGTTATTCACGGGTACTAGTGTCCGGTCATTGTGACGGATTACTAGTTACTTGTACCGAGCAACAGTTACGAGTACTAGTGTCCGGTCATTGTGTCGCATTATTAGTGACTTTCAACCTGGCAAACAGTTACGCGTACTGGTGTCCGGTCAATATGTCCAATTAATAATGTATACTACTGGGCAATAGTTACGAGTACTAGTGTCCAGTCATTGTGGCAGATTACTAGTGACGTCTACCAGGCACTAGTTAGGAGTTCTAGTGTCCGGTCATTGTGACAGATTACTAGTGACTTTTCACCGAGCAGTAGTTACGAAGACTAGTGTCCGGTCATTGTGTCGGATTACTAGTGACTGTGATTACTAGTGAGTAGCAGTCACTAGTCCCCGAACAATCTATTAATGTTCATAGACAAATCAAGTCAATGGATACAGATTATAAAATGATAGTGTTTGTTTCCTAGTAACCACTTATATAATAGAATTCTGTCCAGCCTTTTCCGAATTAGACTTGGAATTCTAAATAATTCATTGACTAATTATAGGAGTGTAATTCTATTTACATTTTGAATTAACTTATGATTTCTCTCTTTCATTCGTTGGAAAAACTTTTAACTTCGAATTTTTAGCGATTTTCACCGGGCAGTAGTTACGTACACTAGTGTCCGGTCATTGTGTCAGATTACTAGTGACCGAGTAGTAGTCACTAGTCCTTGAACAACCTATTACTGCTCATAGAGCAACATAGACAAGTCAACCATTGGGTTACAGGTTATAGAATGACAGCGATGGGTTTGAATACCTAGTAGCCTCTTATATCGTAGAATTCAGTCCAGTCATTTCTGAATTAGAATTCTAGATATATATATATTTATCTTCGGTAAATGAATTAGAATTATCGGTTACGATCAAATTCGTAATTCACTGACCAAGTATAGTAGGTGGTTCTATCGATATTTAAAATAACTTATCTCATTTTATTCGCTGGAAAGAAAACTGGGTATTCACCTTATTCGGCTCCAAGGCAAAGTTGAATTCCATAAAATTATCGTTATTTTCGAAGAAGAAAAATATACGTGGAATCAAATTATTTCTTCTTGTCCTACTAAGTTTTTTTATCGCACCTGCTTGTAGCAGGGTGCGATATAGGCGTCCGATTTTCTGTCCGTCAGTCCGTCCGTCCGTCAGTCCGTCCGTCTGTCAACATTTATGTCAACGTTCGACATTTATGTCAAAGTTAGTATTCTAATCAACTACAAGACTTAACAACCATCAAACCTTGCATGAAACATCTCCCTGACCTCCTGACTTTGCAACATAGGCGTCCGCTTTTCCGTATGTCTCCATTCGTCCGTCCGTCTGTCAACATTTATGTCGAAGTTCGACATTTATGTCAAAGTTAGTATTTTAATCAACTACAAGACTAAACAACCATCAAACCTTGCATGAAACATCTCCCTGACCTCCCGACTTTGCGACACAGGTGCCCACTTTTCCATTCGTCTGTCTGTCCGTCTGTCTGTCTCTTAACAGTTCTGTTATGTCGAAGTTCGACATTTATGTCAAAGTTAGTATTCTAATCAACTACAAGACTAAACAACCATCAAACCTTGTATGAAATATCTCCCTGACTTCCTGACTTTGCGACATAGGTGCCCGCTTTTCCATTCGTCTGTCCGTTCGTCAGCCGGCCTCGGTGGCTCAGTTGGATGCGCCGTCCGACTGGAGACCAGGAGGTCGCGGGTTCAACCCCCGCCAAGGTCGGCAACATTCTTTCGTGGAGATTGATCATGAAATATTTTCTACGGTCATTCTCTCCCTTCCGCTGATTCAAGAAGGGCAGTTGTCAGTTTCTGGCGAAAGAATGTGCACAATACTGGTTAACCGCTTAGAGGACTAAGCCTGCCCAGTAAACGTGTGGTTAGGTAAACTGACCGCGCTCAACATGACCCCATTGGGTTGACTGGGCCGTAAAACCTCAACACAAACAAACTGTCCGTTCGTCCGTCCGTCTGTCTCTTAACAGTTCTGTTATGTCGAAGCTCGACATTTACGTCAAAGTTAGTATTCTAATCAACTACAATTCTACAACAACCATCATTTCTTGCATGACACATCCCCCTGACCTCCTGACTTGGCAGATATGTTGACCCAGTGACCTTGACCTATATTTTGCGCTCCATTGACTTTGACACAATTTACGTTGACATTCCAAATCTTCTCAACTATAAGGCATACAACTACAAAACCTTGCATAATGCTTCTTCTAGATGTACAGACTTGGCAGGTACCTTACCCAATGACCTTGACCTATATTTTGTGCTCCAGTGACTTTGACATATTTTGCGTCGACATTCGATATCTCCTCAACTATAAGGCCTACAACCATCAAACCTTGCAAAATGCTTCTCCTCAATGTACTGACTTAGCAGATACCTTGACCTGGTGACCTTGACCTATATTTTGGCTGCAGTGACTTTGACATAATTTACATCAACGTTCCAGATCTCCTCAAGTGTAAGACCTCTAGCCACCAAACCTTGCATAATGCTTCTCCTATATGTACTGACTTGGCAGGTATCTTGACCCGGTGACCTTGACCTATATTTTGAGCTCCAGTGCCTTTTACACATTTTACGTCAACGTTCAATATCTCCTCAGCTATAAGGCCTACAACCATCAAACCTTGCATAGTGCTTCTCCTCAATGTACGGACTCTGCAGGTACCTTGACTGGGTGACCTTGACCTATATTTCACGCTCCATTGACTTTTACACCTTTTAGGTCACCCTTCCATATGTCTTCAACTGTAAGGCCTTCAACCACCAAACCTTATATAGCACATCTTCTCGATGTACTGACTCGACAGGTACCTTGACCTGGTGACCTTGACCTATATTGTGCACTCCATTTACTTTGACACATTTTATATTGATGTTGGTATCTCCTCAAATATAAGACCTACAACCACTAAACCTAGCATAGTGCTTCACCTCATTGCCCTAGCTTGGCAGGTACCTTGACCCAGTGACCTTGACCTATATTTGACACATTTTATGTTGATGTTTGATAACTCCTCAACTATAAGGCCTACAACCACCATACCTTGCATTGTGCTTCTCCTTGATGTACTGAATTAGCAGGTACCTTGACCCGTGACCTTGACCTATATTTCATGCTCCAGTGACTTTTACACATTTTACGTCAACATTCCATTATCATTGGGCTGTATGATACGAAAAGTCAGTGCTGAAGATATAGCCAATAGAGGGAATGGGACTGGCCTGGAATATATGTGCCCCACTAGGCACTTTTTCTACATTTTTTTCAACCCAGTTTTCCAAGTAAGCACTGCTAAGAATGAAATAAACTTATTTAATAACCACATTCTGATTGAGGCTTCTGTGACTTTTGTGCCAGCAGGTGGGATGACGCCTTCCGCGGAATTCTTGTTTCTACATGTTCGCGATAAGTATCAGCTTGTAGTCTAGGGAATAAGTTAGATATAGAAAACAGCAGTCGATCCTCTCTGCTTTCTATTAATATTATTCATGAAGTATCAGAAATCTAGACGAATTAGATAACTGATCCTTAGTAATTAGGAATTAATTTATTACAATTACTTTTATACTCTAATAAAATTTTCCTATATATATAATTGAAATAATTAAGAGTCTATTTATCTACAACTTCTCTAGATTACAATGATAAGTATAGAAGTCTAGTTGAGGTACATATTTCTTTTTATTTATGTATATGGAAAATAGCTGGTCAGTTATGCTGTTATTCCGTATTATACTGCCGGCCTCAGTGGCTCAGTTGGATGCGCCGTCCGACTGGAGACCAGGAGGTCGCGGGTTCAACCCCCGCCGAGGTCAGCAACATTCTTTCGTGGAGATTGATCATGAAATATTTTCTACGGTCATTCTCTCCCTTCCGCTGATTCAAGAAGGGCAGTTGTCAGTTTCTGGTGAAAGAATGTGCACAATACTGGTTAACCACTTAGAGGACTAAGCCTGCCCAGTAAAAGTGTGGTTAGGTAAACTGACCGCGCTCGACATGACCCTGTCGGGTTGACTGGGCCGTAAAACCTCAACACAAACAAACAAACAATTCCATATTATACTATCTTTTGATTAATTAGGTAAAGAGTCTAGGTCAGTCGTGCCCTGTCTGCAATAAAATAATTGATAAGAAGAAAATTATATATTAAGGCATATATAATTCGATAAGCTTTTTACCTTGCCTTTCCTTTTTCTTTCTGGATCATCTAAGACTACGATAGTAATGTTCCAGATAATTTTGTCTCAGTTATAGAATTTATTACGCTGAAGATTCTTCATCTGGGAATAATAATTTTGCTATGATTATGATTGGAAATTAATTAAGGAAGATGTGAAACTTATAAACAACTAGTATAGATCTACATTATCTATTATATTGAGGAATAGTTTGCTTCGACTAGCGCAAATGCCTCTACTATTTACACTTATAACAAGAGTCCATATCAGTCAAAGTTTGCTTGAACCCTTGGAATAGACAAATTGATAGATATTCAGTAAAGGCATTAATTTATCCAGTACGTCACTGATTATTATTGCCTTAATTACATATTATATACATTTTGTCTACTTAATTATTTAACTGGCTATCTAACCATTCAGAAACCGTCACAGTCAAATTTTCTTAAATCTAAACAGTTTGAAGGCATAGATCCTATATGTAAAAGGCTTAGAGGGTAATTAATGTAATGAATAGTTTACCTCAAAATAGTAGATACAATTATATTGAAAGTAATCATCCCTTTGTCCTACTCTGTACTTTGAAGGTTAAGATGATCGTTGACGAAATAACAAACATTTCATTTCCTAGGACTATATTTACTTGCCCTCCTTTTGTGGCTAGATTCGTTAAGGGAACAACAGTTCTTCTCGCTATAAGAATTCAAGTTTCGTTGGCGAGTAATGGAAAGAATACTATCTTGATAGTTCACTTCAAGATAAAGGTAATTTATATATATAAATCTCCTTTCTGAAGCTGGATTTTCATACTTAAGATATGATAGTCTTTTCAAGACATTTCGATGGGTCATGAAATGCACTGTCTCAGTTCATAATATAGAATTTGTTTATATAAACTTCACAACGTAGTAAGTTCCGCACCTACGTTTCCCATCAGATCTTACTGTTTGGTGATACAATTTCGAACATACCGGAAGTTATCTGATTATTCATTTGGTAAATGATCTTTTGCTTAGCATTTATGCTCTAAGCTATTAAAATTATTTGACAATAATTGGAGATAATATATAATAACCGATATATATATATATATATATATATATATATATATATATATATATATATATATATATATATATATCGGTTATTATATATCTCCAATTATTGTCTATATATATATATATATCTTCTTTAATTTTATGCTAAAACTAGCTTTTTATGTTAGATTGACCTTTCTCGCTACGTCCCAGGTCTAAATCTTACTAACACTATTGACCTTTCACGTTACGTTGCAGGTCAAAATTCTTTCCTAAACAAAGTGCGTAACAACTATATGAATACTCGATAGCAATTTCAACACTTCGTTTGTTAAGCTAAGCTAAAGACAAGCTTTAGTTCTTAGAATGGATACTATCCTACATTTCAGTTCAAGGAGACACATCCATTCAGATCCCATTTCTGTTTATTTCTACCATACAATTTAGATGACTAAGAACTCATTTTTCTATCTTCAAATACAGAAATAATGAGTGGTTGTTCTTGCATATTTGGTCAAAGATAGAATGAATTATATCTTCAACCTAAATGACTTCAAATTAATAATAATTACCTATATTATTTTAAATTAATACATGTTTTATCCTTGCGTCAGGGATCGTTGGTATCACAGTATGAGTTATTACTCTATGAATTACGCATAGATCTCGAGAGTATACATATTTTCTTCCTGAATTTTGATACGAGCACGAAATCGAGTATTTCAGGAATTATCTATTGTCTAGAAATGTTTTTTTTTTTTACACTATACATTTTCAATTCTAACATTTTTGAATGTTTATCTATAAATTCCAGGCAGTCATTTTTTATCTTTATTTTCCTTGGACAGTCTTTCACTCATGGTGAAGGGCCTGTCCTGTATACTCTTTTAAACTGGTATAGGTAGAGTTATTCCTTGCCCGAATAAAATAGTTACGCTTAACAATTTATTCATAGCAGGAATTTACCCTAGTAATATATTCTTATTTTGGTGTTTCTATATCTATTCTCACTATTCCTAAATATTCGTGCAGAATAGTAACTCTGTCTCTGAACCTATAAGTTGAGTGTTATCAGAGATAATATATCAATATGATTGAATTAAATTCCAAGAGAATGTCTGTCGCCCAATTACATTCTTTCTAGAGTTTTTTCCCTATATCAGAACATTCTGATTCTTCATTACAAAGTTAATATTTGATTTTTGCTTGGATGCCATGATTATGTACTTCAGAGTTGATTCATGGTATTCTATTTCTGGCAATAGAAAAGATTCTGTTCAGTTATTTCCTATGGCTTAATCCCAGCGTATGGCAGAATTTTAAGCCAATATAAGGCTGTCTTACAGTTCACTGTTATCAGCCTTTATTCTTCTCTCTAAGTCTGTCAAACTCTACGTATGATGTTAGCAGTCTCTTCCTTTCTTAATTTGTCCAGGGCATGGAACGTTTTCGATATGTCCTATGACAAGTGTTTATTTTATGACTTAGGTTGTCTTTTTTCTCCGCAGATTAAGGCAGCCTCTGTATTTTCTCTTTGCCTAGATTAAAAATTCGTTAATGCATTTAGTCTAGCAATAGTTAAACCAGGGCCTGACAAATCCATTGCCCAGCTGCCCGGGACAAGTCCAAATCTTGGTTGGGAAAGTGATTTTTAATTTCACTTGCCCAGAAAAATGTATAGAATATATAAGGAATATTGTAATTCCAAGCTATTTTAAGATGCTGTGGACTGCCGGGCAAATGGTTGAAACTCGAATTTGTCAGGCCCTGGTTAAACCATAAAGTGTTAGACCCTGGTTAAACCATAAAGTGTGTATATTCTTTGATTTCCTGATGGATAACTGAAATTCGATTAAGACTACTCCACCTACACAATTTATTATTTCCCTTTTATTCGATATTAAAAAGGGAATAATTATACAACATTATGGTTATCTCAATTTCATGGCCTGTTTATTGGAAACGGTCATATCATTCCAATTAACAGACTCTAATGAGATCTTAATTCTAATAGCTTAGACTCTAGAATTTATCTGAAAATCTCAAGATATGTAGGTTATCTATAGGAAACTTGACTGAGAAAACTTTCCTCTTTTAATTTATGCCTTAAGATAGACAGCTTATTGTGTAGACTTCTGTTTGACAAGTTCCTTTTTGAATATATTATCAAACAATATTCTTGAGCTTGTATTTGAAATGCAATATTGAGATCATGTCTCAATGACTCTTTATTCTTTTTTGGGGCCAACAGTTGTTTCCCTCCCCCCAAAAAAAGAAGAGGGGTGGGGCCAATAATTAGGCCTCTGAGGCTTAAGAACTGGCATCCTCTAGAGTCTAATATTAACATACAAGGTAGTAAGACCCTAATACCTTTAAGATATGTTACATACGTGAATCTAGACCATTCTTACTATTACATATAGAGTTAGAATGTATATTTCGTGGAGATTAATCACGAAATATTTTCTACGGTCATTCTCTCCCTTCCGCTGATTCAAGAAGGGCAATTGTCAGTTTCTGGCAAAAGAATGTGCACAATACTGGTTAACCGCTTAGAGGACTAAGCCTGCCCAGTAAACGTGTGGTTAGGTAAACTGACTGCGCTCGACATGACCTCATTGGGTTGACTGGGCCGTAAAACCTCAACACAAACAAATCTGATTCCTTAGAGTTTCCTGAGTCTTATCCAGAAGTGGTGGGATTTTCTACAATTAAGCTAGAACTGGACAGCTCCTCCCTCCTATTCTACGAATTCTAGCACATTATCTATAGGTTAATGTATTGTGCAGTTAAAATGAAGGTTTATACTTAACCTATAGATTATCATGACTCCCACCTCCCTGCCCGCGCAGCTCTGTTCTGTCTGTTTCTATTGTTTTAACACATCAAAGAAACTGACACGTGATCAATTAAGCGGGAAGAGTTACGTCACACAGGTAACTGCCTATGGGACCGTCTGGATTAAGACTATGACTGAAAGTTTGTTTTTTCTGTGGAAGGTGTGAAAACAGAATAGAATAGCACATTATCTATAGGTTAAGTAATGCTAGTTAAAATATGTTTTACTTTTAAAAACTTCATTTTAGGGGTCTCCAGACTGAAATGGGTTCAAATTTCCTACCAAGGCAAGTCTATACAACCATGAGAAGAATTCTTCCTCAAGTAGGTTTCAAACCTTCATCTACGAGCTATATCTGCAAGCAAACATTAAATCACTACTGGTGCTCCTTGTAATAGTGCAGTGTTTTTTCTGTATACCATAATTATACAAAATATTCAGACACCTTTACTCCTTAGTCCTTACCATACCTGTCTTAAAAAAGTATGGTTATGTAAATTGACTTGCTCGACATGACCTTAATAGTGTTGACTTGGCAGTTAAACTCCAAACCAACTAACCCTAACCTTGAATAGGTACATTTGACATTGAAAATGGTGTATAATTGGTATTGACTAAATGGCAAAGTGTTTGCTAAGACCCCTCTGTCCCAAATTTTTAGGGTAAATACTGTAATATAGACATTTTTTTTTTCTACCATTTACAGTGTGATCCCAATCTGGAAGTGTACAGTGTTTGGATCAACACACTAGATGTGCGCATGCCAAGGATTGCCCTGTTTTCTAGACGAGATGTGGAGAAAGGAGAGGAATTGACATTTGATTATATGGCATCTAAACCTCATAGTGAGTATTTTGTACACCATAGCTCCAGATAGAAGGGGTATCAGGGTAAATATCCCGGTAAGCATTCTACATAAATATTTTGCGGGCTGTTATCGGCCTGTCGGGGTAGCTGACGGGCATAACAGCCCGCTATAGATTTATAAAGAATGCTAGCTGAGATGTTTCTCCATCCTTCACAAAAATACGAGCACTTCTAATGAGTACCCACAACATAAAATGTAATTATCAATACTTTTCATTGAAAAAGCACCTTTCTGGTTGAAAAAGCACCTTATCTGAAGCTGTGTAATCCCATCAGGGAAACAGATTCTCACCAAGATTCTTCTGATGAGTACCCACAACATGTTTTTATGGAGAAATAAGAAAAATTATTCCAGAATTATCACCTGATACTCCTCCTTAACCCTTGTCATGCTGAATAAATTAAGATGCCACACCCACTTCTAATTTCCAGCCAATCAGATTACTTGATCCGGGTTTATGATAGAAATTCACATATTTAATAACAAACAGTGCAGATCCAGATCAGTTGGCTTCTGAAGAAGCCAACTGATCTGGATCTACACTGTTTGCTCAGACAGGGCATGTCGTGTTCAGCAAGAGAAGGGTTAACAAGTCCTCTACATGTATATTCTATAGTATCCAAGGATATTAAAATCGGACAGGGAAGGCCCTGATTCGACTACTGAGGTGCCAAGGCTGATCTGGGCCTTCACTGTCCACATATGCCTGTCTGGCACATTATCAATAATCATAGTACAGACGGGTGTTGTGTTGTGCTGAAACTTTTAGAGAGTTGGCCTACCATCATTGGTTTTTGGCAGGAAGATTCTTGCCTCACTTGAAGCAAATTCAGGGGTTGGGGTTCTTTTACCATTTATGCCATTCTGCCTTTCCATCTCAATCTCTTTTTGGGATCAACATAATTAAAATATTATTTACAGGGTTGTTAACCCTTGCCCTGCTGAATAAATTAAGATGCCAGGCCCTCTTCAAATTTTCAGCGAATCTAGATTACTTGATCCAGATTGTTGATATATTCACATACTGAATGGCAAACAATGCAGATCCAGATCAGTTGGCTTCTTAGAAGCCAACTGATCTGGATCTACACTTTTTGCAAAGGCAGGGTATATCCAGGTTCAACAGGACAAGGGTTAAATCTGACATAAAATCACATGGAGCAGCTTATATATCATTTATACTTACAGCAGTTTCTCATAGTGCAATATTTTTGAATACGGTCAAATACTAGGTAAAGTGCCACAGCTTGGCGGATTTCTGTTCCTTCTATGCATATTTTGGTATTTCAATAGGCTTATTGTAATAACCATTTAATTTTGTCTGATTTCAACGTTTTCCATCTTGCAAGATTTTCTTGGGAATGCATCTCTGATGTTTTACATCAGTGCTTAATAACCCAAAGTACTGGGACAGGTGGGTCTGAGAAACATTGAAGACCCAGATCAGATATAGTGGTACATGTACTGATCAGGGTCTGCATTGTTTTCCACTCGATCCAGAGTTCAGACACATCAACAGGTAAATGTTCAGATTTTAGGACAAGTATGGAAAGAAGTTAAGGTTTCCTGATAGTTAATACAGTATACAGGGTAAGTTATAAACTACGGTAAATGTTCTAAAATTTCTTACACTAAAGTTTCTGACAAAATGGCATATGCACACAGTGCAGACCCAAATCAGACTTCAGGAGCAATCTGATCAGGGTCTACACTGTTTGCCATTCCACTAAGCATTTTAAGAAACAACTGCATAAAAAGCACAATTTAAGCCAAAAAAGTACTGAATAAAGTGTTTGAAATTTTTGGGCAACTGTATTGAGTATAGAGTTTAACTACATTCTTGTTTATTTAGCTTCTCTAGATGAAACACCAGTTGATGAGGATGAAATAGCTCCAATTCTAGAAAAGGTAGAAGCCACAGATGAGAATGGTAATGAAATGCCTTGTCTTAACAATTTGGATCAATCATCAGAAAAATCCAGAAGTGTTCTAGAAACCTCAGACAAGAATATGTCCTCAGTAGACACTGACAAAAATGGTGGTACAAAAACACTCATGGAATATGCCACGAAAACACAACAGAGCCCATCAAAACTGTCAAAAGTTAGAAGTCCATCAAAAGTTACAACTCCCTCAGACGTTAGCAGTCCTTCTAAAGTTAGAAGTCCAGCAAAAATGCAAAATTTGGAGGCATTTGGTGACAATGAAAAATTGGAGGTAATAGAAGCTGAGAATTCTGATCCTGCTTTGACTGGTCCTGGTGGGGATGCGGGTTTAAAGATGCCTGTATTGAGTCCAAGAAAGTCACCGAAACCACCAGCCAGAGCGTACCGCATGGTGTGCCAATGTGGAGCAAAGAACTGTAGAAAATTTGTATTTTAGTTTATTTACCTTGCCATGTTGAATGAATCAGGATGCCATGCCCACCTCTAATTTTCAGCCAATGGGATTATTAAAGCTAGGCTGTTGATACAAATACACATACTTGATGACAAACAGTGCAGACTCAGATCAGTTGGCTTCTTCAGCAGCCATATGATCTGGATCTCCACTGTTTGCAAAGGCAGGGCATATCAGGCCCCAAGGTTATAAAACCTTTTTCATGCTCAACTCAGCTGAGCATGAAATTTCACTTGGTCATAAAAATAAAAATACCAACAATTAAAACTTTTTACATGCTGAGCTCAGCTGAGCATGCACAGCTGAGTTGAGCATGAAAGACATTATAAAAAATTGACAGTATTTTAAGATTTATAAGCAAAATGAATTTCATGCTCAGCTGAGTTGAGCATGAAAAAAGTTTTATAACCTCGGGCCAGGTTCAGCAGGATCCAGGTAAACACCTAAGTGCTGGGTAAAAAATTCAGCAGACATTTTGTAATGTTTTTCTTATTTTATGCAGACAGTTTGCATGAAATCTCAAAATACTGTTTTCTGGATAAAATAAGAAAATAGTATTAATTCAACCTCTGTTGTCTAGAGAGTGCCAAACATTAAAGGTAGCTTTTACATAGCTCTAAATAGGATTTTTTTTCCCAACCAAAAGGGATTGATGTTTCTTAAAATACTGAATGAAATGGCAAACAGTGTAGACCCTGATCAGACTGCTTCTAAAAGAGCAGTCTGATCTGGGTCTGCACTGTTTGCATATGCCACTTCACTGTGAAAGCATGTCTTGTGGTAGCTATAAAAACCTGTAGGATTTGTTAAAGGAGTATTTGGTGATAAATTCTTAGATAATTGTGTTTCTTCTTGAAAATGTGTTGTGGGTACTCATTAGAAGCTCCATATGTTTTTTAGCTCGCCTGTACGAAGTACAAGGAGAGCTATTGTAGTCACCCCGGTCGTCCACGTTTGCGTTTGCGTTTGCGTTTGCGTTCCCGTTCCCGTCACACTGCGTTAAAGTTTTTCAAATGCTTATATCTCAACAGTCACTCCTCACAGAGGCATCAAATTTGGAACTTAGGTACCTTGGAGGGTCTTCTGAGATTCCAAGAGAATAAACCCCTGGGTTCATGCCCCTGGGTGGGGCTAGGGGTCAGAATCTAGGACACCTTTGTAATACTGTGTTAAAAGTTTTTCAAATTCTTATATCTTGACTTTCACTCCTCATAGAGCATTCATATTTAGAATTTGGGTACCTGGACGAGTCTTCTGAGATTCCAAAAGAACATACCCTTGGGTTCATACCTCAGGGTGGGCCTTGGGGTGGGGCTAGGGGTCAAAATCTAGGACACATTTGTAAAATCTTATATGCCTACAGGTTATAGACACAACTGGTTATACATCAGCTAACTATGTGACATCAGTTTAAGTGTAAGAGAGTGAAGGTCATGGTGACCTACATTTTACGGTCAAGGTCACCTAGATTTCACGGTCCAGTGATTTTGCCTTATATCTTGAATACTATTTGTTGGATAAATGTCACACCTGGGATATTACTTCCATGTGACCCAATGAATGACCACTTACTATATCTAGGTCATTGTGACCTATATTTCATGGTTCAGTGATTTTGCCTTATATCTTGAATACTATTTGTTGGTTAAATGTCACACCTGGGATATTACTTCCATGTGACCCAATGAATGACCACTTACTATATCTAGGTCATTGTGACCTATATTTCATGGTTCAGTGATTTTGCCTTATATCTTGAATACTATTTGTTGGATAAATGTCACACCTGGGATATTAGTTCCATGTGACCCAATGAATGACCACTTACTATATCTAGGTCATTGTGACCTATATTTCATGGTTCAGTGATTTTGCCTTATATCTTGAATACTATTTGTTGGATAAATGTCACACCTGGGATATTACTTCCATGTGACCCAATGAATGACCACTTACTATATCTAGGTCATTGTGACCTATATTTCATGGTTCAGTGATTTTGCCTTATATCTTGAATACTATTTGTTGGTTAAATGTCACACCTGGGATATTACTTCCATGTGACCCAATGAATGACCACTTACTATATCTAGGTCATTGTGACCTATATTTCATGGTTCAGTGATTTTGCCTTATATCTTGAATACTATTTGTTGGTTAAATGTCACACCTGGGATATTACTTCCATGTGACCCAATGAATGACCACTTACTATATCTAGGTCATTGTGACCTATATTTCATGGTTCAGTGATTTTGCCTTATATCTTGAATACTATTTGTTGGATAAATGTCACACCTGGGATATTACTTCCATGTGACCCAATGAATGACCACTTACTATATCTAGGTCATTGTGACCTATATTTCATGGTTCAGTGATTTTGCCTTATATCTTGAATACTATTTGTTGGATAAATGTCACACCTGGGATATTAGTTCCTTGTGACCCGATTATTGACGTCAAAATATATCTCTGTTGGTGTGACCTATATTTCATGGTTCAGTGATTTTGCCTTATATCTTGAATACTATTTGTTGGATAAATGTCACACCTGGGATATTAGTTCCTTGTGACCCGATTATTGACGTCAAAATATATCTCTGTTGGTGTGACCTATATTTCATGGTTCAGTGATTTTGCCTTATATCTTGAATACTATTTGTTGGATAAATGTCACACCTGGGATATTACTTCCATGTGACCCAGTGAATGACCACTTACTATATCTAGGTCATTGTGACCTATATTTCATGGTTCAGTGATTTTGCCTTATATCTTGAATACTATTTGTTGGATAAATGTCACACCTGGTATATTAGTTCCTTGTGACCCGATTATTGACGTCAAAATATATCTCTTTTGGTGTGACCTATATTTCATGGTTCAGTGATTTTGCCTTATATCTTGAATATTTGTTGGATAAATGTCACACCTGGGATATTAGTTCCATGTGACCCAATGAATGACCACTTACTATATCTAGGTCATTGTGACCTATATTTCATGCTTCAGTGATTTTGCCTTTTATTTTTATTACTATTTCATGGAGAATTGTCATACCTAGATTATTATATCTATGTGACAAAATGATTTACATACAAATACATCTAGGTCAGTGTGACCTATATTATATGGCTTAATGATAAAAATGTTACAATATAAAATGTACCCAGCAGGCGAGCTCGCTGTCCTCCGACAGCTCTTGTTTTATAAAGGACTAAAGAAAATTATCCCAGATTTATCTTCAGTTACTCCTCCTTAACAAGTCCTCTGGAATACCTATAGCATGGAGCTTATAATATAGAGAGTTATCACAATGTTCTTTATGAAGAAAAGAGAAACTTCCTTCTGGATGATTTACTTATCTAGAGCCATGGTTTTACTGTGACAGATTATTTTAATGTGGAGCTAAAGTTATTAACCGGTTTTTGTTGGAAAACTGGTAAAAGGGTAATTTTTAAATGGTACTGACCCAGATCAGATGCCAGAGAATGTGGCATCTGATCAGGGTCTCCTTTGTTTGCATTAAATACAGGAATTTCTATAAAACAGTGGTAATAAAAATAACCAGACACCCTGCTATTGGAAATAGACCAATCCAAAGAGTTGTGGTAGAAGAGTCCACTAGATGTAAATAGGTTAATGTAAGAGTCGGATCCACAGCTCCAGATAAGAGAAGTATCCAGATAATTTTATCTTTCTCCACAAGCCGGGTCTGGCAACCTTTTTTGGTGGAGATTGATCATGAAATATTTTCTACAGTTATTCTCTTCCTTGCCCTTATTCAAGAAGGGCAGGTCAGTTTCGGGTGAAAGAATGTGCACAAGTACTGGTTAACTGCTAGAGGACTAAGCCTGTCCAGGAAAAAACTGACGGGGCTTGACACAACCCTAATGGGTTGACTGGGCTGTAAAACCTCAACACAAATAAACTTTCTCCACAACTTTGTATTTTGTGAGTTGGAAGTTCTACTGCTTATGAGTACCCAAAAACAGTACAGTAAATATTTTCTGGTTTTAGGGGAATGGTTAAACCTTCAAAAGAAATAAATGACATGAAACTATTTACCACCACCCCACCATACCCCCTTATCACTGGGGCTGCTTTTAAAGGAAAGAAATTGCTCCCTAAAGAGACTATTCTTTCCGTTAAAAGTAATGCCAATGTTTGGATGGATTCAGATATTAGGTATTACTAAATTCCTACTCTCTCCTCTGCTGATTCAAGAAGTGACTGCGCTTGATATGACCGCATCGGGTTGACTGGGCTGTAAAACCTCAACACAAACAAACTAAATTTCTACGTAAGTTGTCTCCCTTTGAAAAATGGTTACAATCTTCAAGTCATTAAAAAAGTATATTATCAAGAGTACTGTACTGAATTTTCACCTTTTGCTTGAGCCATGTCAGGCTAAAAAGATGCCTTTCTGTAGTCATGTCCCCAAAGAAAACTTAACCCATGTCATGCTGAATAAATTAAGATGCCACGCCCATTTCTAATTTTCAGCCAATCAGATTACTTGATCCAGGTTGTTGATATAAATTCACATAGTTAATGGTGAACAGTGCAGATCCAGATCAGTTGGCTTCTGAATCTGCACTGTTTGCAAAACCAGGATATATCCGGGTTTAGCAGGACAACATGACAGATTTCCGGTAATTTGATCTCTTTGGTGTCAAAATTTCATGTACAGTTGGAAATTGCGTGTCACATTTCACACGTGTAATATGAACAATATTTCAGGTGTTTGACCCTTTCAGCCTCATAGAGCAAACAGTGTAGATTCAGATGAGATGGCTCATTATTTGCTGTCTCACCTAGATCTACACTGTTTGCCATTCTGTTTTTATTTTAAACTAAAACCCCTATTTGCATCGATGGACATGTCCATTTCTAAGGATGGAAGAGTCCACTAAAAAGGTTCTTGCATTACATTTTCTTCACTCGTCTTTTTAGCTCCCCTGTATGAAAGTAGAGGAAGAGCAATATATTGCACTACCCACAGCGTCGGTGTAGGTGGAGACAGTGTCGGCGTGTAAAAAATGTTAAAGTTTTATGTCAAATTTTTTAAGACCTAATAATTTCTAAATCCTCAGATGGATTTTGTTTGTATTTGGTACAATTATAGATGTTGGTCTAAAATTTTATTGAGCATTATCCCCACCCCTGCTTATGACCTAGAAGTCGAGGTCATGCTCGACATGACCCTATTGGGTTGACTGGACCGTAAAACCTCAACACAAACATGGATTTGGAATTTTATGTTAATGTTTAGTGTCAAAGTTTTTAAGATTTCTTAATTTCTAAATCCTTGCATGGATTTACTTTATATTTGGCATGATTAAAGATATTGCTCCAAAATTTTATTTGGCAATATCCCCACCCCTGCTTATGACCTAGACATCAAGGTCAAGGACTTAGAAATTTATGTAAAAGTTTTGCATCAAAGTTTTTAAGATCTCTTAATTTTTAAATCCATGTATGGATTTACTTTATATTTAGCATGATTATAGACATTGGTCCAAAATTTTATTCGGCACTAGCCCCACCCTAGAGGTCAAGGTCACAGACTTAGAAATTTATGTAAAAGTTTTGAGTCAAAGTTTTTAAGGTCTCTTAATTTCTACATCTTTGCTTGGATTTACTTTATATTTGGCATTATTATAGATATTGGTCCAAAGTTTCATTCTGCTTTATCCCCACCCTATGACCTAGAGGTCAAAGTCACAGACTTAGAAATTTTATCTGAAAGTTTTACCTGAAAGTTTTTATGATCTTGTATTTTCTCAGCTAGTTTTCAAATCATACCATCCATTTAGTCTATATTTGGTATACAGCTAGCTATGGAAGATGCTCTTTATCCAAAATTACATCCAGTACATTGTCTCCTCCATGCCCCCAACTCACAATGACCTGGATTTTAAGGTCCAAATAGTCTTCTTTTTTTTTTTTTTTTTTTTTCTTTTCTTTTCTTTTTATTGACAAGCGTGAGTTCAAGAGAGCTATCCTGTCAGGTGACAGGTCTTGTTAATTGAAGAACCATTCTTTTACTGATTAAAATGAATTACCACATAAGCTTTTATTCGAAAATATTGTTTTACCATTACATCAGAAATGGAGTGGGGATTTATAATTGACAGTTCATGTAATAGAGGGTATTTTATATTAAGTTTGGATTGAAAATTAACTTATTGTTCAATTTGTATATAAGTTTGACATTTCAGAACTTTGTTGGCTTCTTTAAGGAGACTGGATACACTTGGTAGATTTCTGCCATTTTTGCAAGGGAGACAACTTTTGTGACTTGTTAACCCTTGACCTGCTGAGCCCGGATATACTCTGCCTTTGCAAACAATGTAGATCCAGATCAGTTGGCTTCTGAAGAAGCCAACTAATCTGGATCTGCACTGTTTGCCATTAAGTATGTGAATTCTTAGTAGCAGTCTGGATCAAGTAAAATGATTGGCTGAAAATTAGAAATGGGCATGGCATCTTAATTTATTCAGCAGGACAAGGGTTAACTTTCCTGTACATCAGTCCCTTCTGAAAATGTGTCTACTTCTAAAGAAAAGAATTTGCTATCTTCAGGAGCAAATTCTTTTTTTTTTCTTTTTTTTTTTTTTTTTTTTTTTCACAGTAGACACCTTTTCATTATGGGTGGGATAGATGGCAGGCAAAACCCATTCTAACAGAGTTGCCTCCCCTTCAAGTGCATCAATTCTTTTTTGAGGCTTTTTTGTTACACCTTATTGGGATACCAAATACGTTGTTAATGAGGGTGATCATAATGCTAGATAAGGAGCTCTTTTTCAACAAAAACATACAGGTATTGATACTTTTCTGAAAATATGTTGTCAGTAGTCATTAGAATGCCATACAAAGGGGCTACTAATGATTACTCACAGCATATCGAGGGCTGAGCGCAAGACTAGCGTAAGTCAGATGGTTGTTTTTCCCCAAACCTAATCTCCTCACCATGAAGGCATTATGAAGATTACGACATTTCTTTCTGTAAACAATGAAAATTTAGGTGCCATTGCTCGTATGAGCAATGGCACCTAAATTTGCATTGTTTACAAAGGGGTCCAAGTTGCCCCTAAACAAGGGTTTCAAAAACATGTTTGAGTTACCATAGTCTTGCGCTCAACCCTCGATTTGTTTTCCTGAAAAAATAAAAATAAAAAAAAATTCTTATTTGAATAGCCCTTTATCTAGAACTATGACAATTATGAGCCATATCACACATTTACCATAGGAATTGGACACAGACCTGAGCAGCAGTTTAGACACGGATCAGGTGCCAGTGAACATGGCAACTGGTCACGGTCTTCATTTTTGCCACTTGTCCAACAATTGGATAAGAGGGTTGACTCTTAATCCATTAGGTTTCTCACCACTGTGGTTCGAGCCTCGCTCGGGTCATATGTGGGAAAGCCAAGTTCTGCTTACGGATGGTCAGGTGGTTTTTTTCCGGTTCTTCGGTTTTCGCCCACCTTTGATGAACAATCGGCTCGATATAAGTGAAATATTCTTGAAAGGGCCATAAAACCCAAATCAAAAAAAAAAAAGAAAAATGTCCAACAATTTGTAGACACATGAGCAGGTGGTAACATGGATTTGTTCAAATTTCATGACAAGTATGATAAGTTGTAAAGTATCCAGGACTCAGTCGTTCAAAGCATTGTTAGCTTAATGAGCTCATTAGTGGTCATAATGTTAACTGTTCTGGTAAGTACAATATCTAATTCACAGGTATTTTTGCTGAAAAAATGTGAGTAGCTTTTGCAAATGCAAATGCAAAAGCTAAGTCGGGACTTCAAAATGAATTTGAATTATTGAGAATTTTGAATTACTGAATTATCGAGGTTCTACTGTATGCCATATTTAATGATCAAAGTTTTAATGATATGTTAACTAACGACATCTTTAAACAACTGGGCCCAGATATTTACGTTTAATACAGTAAAAATGCCTTAGTATATATACATAAGGCAAACATTGCATAACCAGAACAGTCTGATCAGTGATCAGTTCTTTCATTGTTCATCACAAAACATGCCTATATAATGTTGACCCTCTTAAACGTCACTTTTATATAGTAAAACAAGGATTTACAGGGGTATACATTATTTTTCTTATTTCTGCTCAAAACATAGATTGTGGGTACTCATTAGAACTGCCTCACAATCTATGTTTTGAGCAGAAATATGAAAAATATCAGAATTTTTATCTGAAAATTTTCATTTTTTGGTGGTAAAATTTTCAGTATATTTGAATAGGCTTGTTGTCGTAATGTTCATTGAAAAATGGATGTCCCAGTCAGACTGAGTGGACTTTTCAGGCTGATCTAGTTGAATTGTATTCTTTCTTCACAAGATTATTCAGTGTGGAATCATATCAAATCAACACGTACTGATTAGTTCTGTGAAGAAGTCAGGAAAATACATGTATAGCTTCAGATCAGGCACTGTTTTTCCAGCCAAAATGTATCAGTATTTTTCTTATTTGTCCATAAAACATATTGGTATGCACTAGAAGCACCTCAACATATGCTTTCGTGGACAAATAATAAAAGAATATTTATCAGGATACCCCTTTTATCTGTATGATCTCTCAGATAGGGTCGGCCAAGGTGGCTCAGTTGGATGCGTATCGGACTGATGATCAGAAGTTTGGCAGTTTGACTCCCGCCGTGTTGGCTCGGCAACATTCTTTCGTGGAGATCGATCATGAAATATTTCCAATGGCCATTCTCTCCCTTCTGCTGATTCAAGAAGGGCAGTGGTTATTTCTGGCAAAAGAATGTGCACAATACTGGTTAACCCCTTAGAGCACTAAGCCTGGATTGGTAAACTGACTGTATTTGACATGACCACATTGGGTTGACTGGGCCGTAAAACCTCAACACAAACAAGTTTAGCTTATCTGGAGTTCTGCTGTATTCATAGTTTGTTGTCTCTGAAAGTAGTAGTATTTGGTATTGATTTCCTAGATAATTTTTCCAGTTCTACATAAAAACCTGTGTTGTAGGTACTCATTAGAAGCACTTCATTGACTGATGCATTGAAATGAGTAGCCACAACATGTTTATATAGAGAAATAAGAAATTTATCTCGGAGTTATCGCTAAATACTCCTCTTTAAGAAGTGTTCCATTTTTATATTTGTTTTTTCTATCAATGTAAACATGTACTTTTCTATGTGAAAATATTATTTTTGTTTTCTTTTAGTGATAAAAATGAAAAAAAAAAAGAAAAAAAAAATAGTGGAAAACATTAAAAAAGAAATTGATCTTATTTTTCCCAGCAAACAGGGCCCAGTTGTTCAAAGCGTCGTTAGCTTAACAAGCTCGTTAAGGGTCATTTCGTTAACTGTTTTAGCAGATTCAATATACAATATTCTGATATTTTTTTGCACTGCAAAAGCTACTCACATTTTTTTCAGCAAAAAATTTCAGCATATTTGCGTATCACTCGATGTAAATTTTAACGAATCGTTAACTAACGACGTCGTTAGCTTTGAACGACTGGGCCCAGGACGACATCTCATGGGAAAAACAAGAATGATCAGGGTTTTCCTAAGCATGCAAAACGGATCATTAGGACTCAAAATTTTGAAATTTGTCCCCATAAAATATTACGATCTCTGTACACTTGAATCTGCAGGGCTTCCATTAAGCGGACTTGCATCACGCCTTGAGATTGCCACTGGACGGCCAAATTGAACTTCAAAGACATACTGCGGACTTCCGATATTTCTTTGTCCGTCCAAAATTGATACCAGAGATGTCTAAAACTGTCAAAAAGCCCGCCCACTTTTAACGAGTTGTATGATATTTGCCCCTCCTGCTGATTGGAAAGTCGCTACCTATGTTGACTGAGCTTAAAGGACGTCCTACTTTCTGCTTGCGGGAGTATTATTTACAGCCATGTCATGTGTCGCAGCACCCTTTTGATGGCTGTGTGATCACTGTGTGTATTTATCCCACCTGCTTGTAGCAGGGTGCGATTTAGGCGTCCGATTTTCTGTCCGTCCGTCCGTCTGTCAACATTTATGTAGACGTTCTACATTTCTGTCAAAGTTAGTATTCTAATCAACTACAAGACTAAACAACCATCAAACCTTGCATGAAACATCTCCCTGACCTCCTGACTTTGCAACATAGGCGTCCGCTTTTCCGTATGTCTGTCCATTCGTCCGTCCGTCTGTCAACATTTATGTCGAAGTTCAACATTTATGTCAAAGTTAGTATTTTAATCAGCTACAAGACTAAACAACCATCAAACCTTGCATGAAACATATCCCTGACCTCCCGACTTTGCGAGAATAGTTGCCCACTTTTCCATTCGTCTGTCTGTTCGTCTGTCCGTCTCTTAACAGTTCTGTTATGTCGAAGTTCGACATTTATGTCAAAGTTAGTATTCTAATCAACTACAAGACTAAACAACCATCAAACCTTGTATGAAATATCTCCCTGACCTCCTGACTTTGCGACATAGGTGCCTGTTTTTCCATTCAACCACCAAACCTTATATAGCACTTCTTCTCGATGTACTGACTCGACAGGTACCTTGACCTGGTGACCTTGACCTATATTGTGCACTCCAGTGACTGACATTTTATAATGATGTTTGGTATCTCCTCAAATATAAGACCTACGACCACTAAACCTTGCATAGTGCTTCACCTCATTGCACTGGCTTGGCAGGTACCTTGACCCAGTGACCTTGACCTATATCTGACACATTTTACGTTGTTTGATAACTCCTCAACTATAAGGCCTACAACCACCATACCTTGCATCGTGCTTCTCCGTGATGTACTGAATTAGCAGGTACCTTGACCCATGACCTTGACCTATATTCCATGCTCCAGTGACTTTTACACATTTTACGTCAACGTTCCATTATCATTGGGCTGTATGATACGAAAAGTCAGTGCTGAAGATATAGCCATTAGAGGGAATGGGACTGGCCTGGAATATATGTGCCCCACTAGGCACTTTGTCTACATTTTTTCAACCCAGTTTTCCAAGTAAGCTCTGCTAAGAATGAAATAAACTTATTTAATAACCACATTCTGATTGTGGCTCCTGTGACTTTTGCGCCAGCAGGTGCGATGACGCCTTCCGCAGAATTCTTGTTTTGTTGAGAGTGTTGAGTTGATTAATTATGTTTGTATAATGAACCTTTCCCCTGCGAGACCCAGAAATACTCGGTTGCTCGCGTTCAAAATGTTGACTACTGAACCCAAATGTTTTCTGTCTGGGGGAATTTGCCAGGTTGCGCTATATTTTCTAAAATGTCCTGGCAGCCTTATCAGTTCCAAAACCTAACAAATACACAAAGAATGCATGAAAAATAAAATGATCTATCCATCGCATCATTTTTGAGCAATAAGATGCGTTCGACAGATTATTTTTATTAAACAAAGAAAAGAAGCACTAATGAACTAAATGTAGACAATTGTATTTTCCTTGTCTAGAAATAGATAGCTTCGACCTGAACAAATATTTCATTATATACCGGTACATGTCTGCAAAAGTAATTTCAGCATATTTTAAAGAAAATATGTTTTGGGCCTTTTCCATCTTGTATTTTATTTTTTATTTTCCTTTTTCTGGGCTTTGAAACAAATGAAAAGGTCCGACATACAAGTACAGGCTTTCCAAAAAGATATGATCAAATTATAATAAACGATAAGGACGTATAGATCATGATGATTCTGTGTGACACTGAAATAATAACCTATGTTCTGCTAAACAAAGGGCCGCCCGCCACCGCACGGAAAAAGTGGGACTTTCTAGATTTTCCTGTGGGACTTCCAAATTTGAGGGGTTGGAAGTCTGGGACTTCTTGATTCTGAAAATTAATGGAAGCCCTGTATCTGTAAGGGGACTCGTGTCCCAAAATATTTTTTATGTGGATAAAGAGAAAGCACTGAATGGCATATTTTTTATCCCACAGCAAAATCACCTGTATCTTGCAATATATTGACAAAGATTTATTTTTAAAATGTTTTAATGTGGCATCAGAGCTTGAAAAAAAAAAAAATGGAGTATGGCATATCTTAACCCCGAGTTAACTATCAGCATTGTTGCCTCTCTTAAATGCAAATTTCAAGTAATATTATCAATTTGTCATTGACAGATGAAGTTTGGTGAAAATTGCTCTAATCATAGCTGCAGATAATACGGTTTTTTTTTTCAACAGAAAACTGGGCCCAGTTGTTCAAAGCGTCTTTAGCTTAACAAGCTTGTCAAGGGTCATTTCGTTAACTGTTTTAGCGGATTCAATACATAATATTCTGATATTGTTTGCTGAAAAAATGTGGGTGGCTTTTGCACTGCAAAAGCTACTCACATTTTTTCAGCGAAAAATTTCAGCATATTTGCATATCACTCGATGTAAAATTCAATGAATCGTTAACTAACGATGTCGTTAGCTTTGAACAACTGGGCCCTGGTATTCTTCTTATTTCTCTATCAAAACATATGTTATGGGTAATCATTAGAAGTGCCTCAGCAAGGCCCTTCTAATGAGTACCCACAACATATAATTATTTTGTGAATACCCCCACTTATCTGGACCTACATATATGCTCTTGATAATTTGATGAGTGAAAAGATTCTTGTTGATAAATCTTAAATTCTATTACTATATTTAACCTGAATTTTGGGACACTTTAACCCATGTCCTGCTGAACCCGAATATCCCTACCTTAACGAACAGTATAGATACAGATCAGTTGGCTTTTGAAAAAGCCAACTGTTCTGGATCTGCCCTGTTTGTCATTAAGTATGTGAATTTGTATCAACAACCTTGAGTTGGGTTAACTTCTCAACTTATTTCTCCTAAAATTTGAAGAAGTCTATTGGACTATCAAATTAGGCATCTAGAAAACTGTCAGATGAAGCCAAATAAAAAAAAAAGTAGGGTAGGTACTCACAGAATAGTCATTGAAATCATTGGTACTTTGACCATTTTCATACAAAAGCATTTTTATGTCCCCCACCATAGGGGTGGGGGGGGGGGGGGGGGGGCGGGACATATTGTTTTTAGTGCGGATCCTGTCGGCGTCAATGTAGCCTCTTGTTTGCACTCTATCTCCTTAATGAATGGATGGATTTTGGCCAAACTACAAATTTTTCATTGGGTGGGGGAAAATGCTGATTAGATTTTGATGACCGTGACCCCATTTTCACGAGGACTTAGATTGTTGGAAAAGGCTGGAAAATTGCTTGTTTGCACCCTATCTCCTGAAGGAACAAATGGATTTTGACCATACCTGCACATCTAAATTGCTGGGACATGATTAGATTTTGGTGACCTTTACCCTATTTTCAAGGTCACATGATGGCTTAGATGGTTGGAAAATGGCTTGTCTGCGCCCTATCTCCAGAATGAATGGATGGATTTTTACCAAACTTGTTCATGTACAGTCGAACTTCGATGGCTCGAACATCTTTGGGACCATAGAAAATTGTTCAAGACATGGGTGGTTCGAGCCACTGAGGGTTAATTATGGTGCCAAGTCAGGAAGCAAATGGGGATAATTTAGGGATTTTTTTTTTTTTTTTTTTTCAATTTTCTATACAATAATTATATGTTGAGTGTACTCATTAGAATTGCCTCGATGAGATGAGGCAATTCTAATGAATACACACAACATACAATTCCATGATAAAATAAGAAAAAATCATTAAATATTTGTTTTCTTGAGCTATTGGAAGAATTTTGTAGGGACTAAAAAAAGAGTTCAAATCATCGATGGTAAACAAGCCGTCCGTGTTCGAGCCATTGAGGTTATACTGTATATTGTTGAGACATGGAAAAGAACTGATTAGATTTTGGTGACCTTGACCCCATTTTCAAGGTCACAGGTAGGGTTCAGATTGTTGGAAAATGGCTTGTCTGCACCCTATCTACAGAATGAATGGACAGATTTTGACTCAACTTGTACATCTGTATTGTTGTGAGATGGAAAAGAACTGATTAGATTTTGGTGACCTCATTTTCAAGGTCACACAAGGACTTAGTTTGTTGGAAAATGGCTTGTCTGCACCTTATCTCATGAAGGAATGGATCCATTTTGGCCAAACTTTCACAACTATATTGTTGTGACATGAAAAAGAACTGATTAGGTTTTGGTAACCTTGGCCCCATTTTCAAGGTCACAGGATGGCTCAGATTGTTGGAAAATGGCTTTTCTGCACCCTATCTCCAGAATGAATGGATGGATTTTGACCAAACTTGTACAGCTATATTATTGAGACAGGGACAAGAACTGTTTAAATTTTGGTGATTGACCCCATTTTCAAGCTCACAGGGGGTTTCAGATTGTTGGAAAATGGCTTGTCTGCACCCTATCTCCAGAATGAATGGATGGATTTTGACTAAACTTGTACATCTATATTGTTGTGACATAGAAAAGAACTGATGAGATTTTGGTGACCTTGACCCCATTTTCAAAGTCATACAAGGGCTTGGATTGTTGAAAAATGGCTTGTCTGCACCCTGTCATGAAGGAATGAATCGATTTTGACCAAACTAACACAACTATATTGTTGTGACCTGGAAAAGAACTGATGAGATTTTGGTGACCTTGACCCCCATTTTCAAGGGCACAGGAGGGCTCAGATTGTTGGGAAATGGCTTTTCTGCACCCTATCTCCAGAATGAATGGATGGATTTTGACCAAACTTGTGCAGCTATATTGTTTGTTGAGACAGGGACAAGAACTGATTAGATTTTGGTGACCTTGACCCCATTTTCAAGGTCACGCTAGGGCTTAGATTTTTGAAAATGGCCCCCATTGACCACACACAATCAAAAAAAAAGATACATTATAGATACAACCTTTTTCATTGATAGGTCTGTTCAAACTGGTGGGGGACATACGTTTTCCTCTGAAAACACTGTTCTAGTCATACATGTTTTTGGTCAGAAAATACTGTGCAAATGGCAAACCTTTCTAAATGGCGAGCGTAAACACATTCTCTCAATTTTAATTGATAATACTGTAACTTGAATGAAAAACTGTAATGAGCAGCCTTGATGATTAAAATGAAATGAAATGACAGAAACCACACCACTGTCAGAATAGTTTTAAAGGGCTGGTTTACAATATTTGTGACATGTAACTATTTGCTGTAAAATATTTAACTAGTCTGTGGACTGATATTTCTGTAAACATCAGCTGACTCTTGTTAGCTCACCTGAGTACGAAGTGCTCAAGGTGAGCTATTGTGATCCGTCAATGTCCATCGTCCCACATCTGTCCAGCTTTAAAAGCCTACTCCTCCTACAATTTATTTCAAGCTTGATAGGAAGCATTGGAGTGACTTGTAGATCAAAAATAGCTAAAATCATTCCGATCCGAAATTCAAGATGGTTGCCATCTTGAAAATCTATTTTTTTTTTTTTTTTTTTTTTTTTTTTCGCTAAAATCATTCCGAAATCCAAGATGGTTGCCATCTTGAAAATCTATTTTTTTTTTTTTTTAGCTTCTCCTGAACCAAAAGGCCAATTGACTTGAAACTTGGTAGGGAGCATCGGGGTGACTTGTAGATCAAAAACAGCTGAAATCGTTCCAATCAGAAAATCTGTTTTACGCTTCATCTCCTGAACCGTAAGGCCAATTGACTTGAAACTTGGTAGGAAGCATCAGGGTGACTTGTAGATCAAAAATAGCTGAAATCAATCAGATCGAAAATCCAAAATGGCCACCGTGGGGGCCATCTTGAAAATCTATTTTTCGCTTCTTCTCCTGAACCAAAAGGCCAATTGACTTGAAACTTGGTAGGAACCATCACAGTGACTTGTAGATCAAAAAAGTTAAAATCATTCAGATCGGAAATTCAAGATTGCTGCCATGGGGGCCATCTTGAAAATCTATTTTTCGCTTCATCTCCTGAACCAAAAGGCCAATTGACTTGAAACTTAGTAGGAAGCTTTGGGGTGACTTGTAGATCAAAAATAGCTTTGAAATAACTTGACTGGTTTTTAACTTAATCTAGTAAGTAAATCGTTCCTATCGGAAATCCAAGATGGCCACTGCGGGGGGGAGGGGGGTATTGAAAATCTACTTTTTTTTTTTTTTTTTTTTTTTTGCTTCTTCTACTGGACCAAAAGGCCAATTAACTTGAAACTTAGTAGGAAGCTTTGGGGTGACTTATAGATAAAAAAAAAAAAAAAAGCTAAAATCTTTCTGATTGGAAATCTAAGATGGCCACCATCACCATCTTCTTCTCTGGAACCACAAGGCCTATTGACTTGAAACTTAGTAGGAAGCATCAGGGTGACGTAGATCAAAAATAGCTAAAATTGTTTCAAACAAAAATCCAAGATGGCCACCATCTTGAAAACCTATTTTTTGCTTCTTCTGTTGAACCGAAACACCAGTTTACTTGAAACTTGATAGGAAGCATCGGGGTGACTTGTAGATCAAAAATAGCTGAAATTGTTGTAGATCAGAAATCCAAGATGGCTACCATCTTGAAAATCTATTTTTTGCTTCTTCTTCTGAACTGAAAGGCCAGTTGACTTGTAACTTGGTAGGAAGCATCAGGGTGACTTGTACATCAAAAATAGCTAAAATTGTTCAGAAAGGAAATCCAAGAGGGCCGCCATCTTGAAAATCTATTTATCGCTTCTTCTCCTGAACCGAAAGGCCAATTGAAACTTGGTAGGAAGCATCAGGATGACTTGTACATCAAAACTAGCTAAAATCGATCAGATTGGAAATTCAAGATGGCCGCAATGCGAGCCATTTTAAAAATCTATTTTTCGCTTCATCTCCTGAACCAAAAGGCCAATAGACTTGAAACTTAGTAGGAAGCTTTGGGGTGACTTGTAGATCAAAAATAGCTTTGAAATAACTTAATTGGTTTTTAACTGAATCTAGTAAGTAAACGGTGGTAAGCAAAATGTCATTTTAACCCTGTCAACATTATTATTGGTTCAGTATCAAAGCAAAGACCCCAACAGAGTCCCAGATTTTGGGATAGACAGAAGATGTATAAATGAACAAAACCTATCACAATTTTTTTTTTAAAATATTTAGAGGTAAAGTTATGCCAAATTATCCGTAGTCAGGCACCCGTAGCCTAGTGGATAGGAGAATTGACTCTTAATCCATTAGGTTTCTCACTGCCGTGGTTCGAGCCTCACTCGGGTCACATGTGGAAAAGCCAAGTTCTACTTACGGATGGTCAGGTGGTTTTTCCCCGGGTTTTCCAGTTTTGGCCCACCTTTGATGAACGATCGGTTCGATATAAGTAAAATATTCTTGAAAGGGCCGTAAAACCCAAATAAAACAAAAAAAGAATTATCCATAGTAAATTTTTTAAACCTTCCCTCAATAAGACCCCACAAATTCTGAATGGAAGCAGCTACAAAGAAATAGTGATACGGTATTCGAGACAATATATCATCAAACTTTAGATATGCCAAATTTCATCTACCTTTGTCCAGAAATAAAGGCTCCTTTTAAGTTTTCTCAGATCATTGTTTTCCAGTTTTCCAATTGTTTTAGACCAATCAATCTTCATTTTCTCGGCACTACAGACAGGAATCTGGACTAAAGTTAGGCCAGCCTACAAGGACTGTCCCCTTAATTCCAAGACTATTTATTTAACAGCAAATCAGAAAAGTTATTTTTTTTTTTTTTTTTAGAATTAATATAATCAACTTCCAATGAAAGCCAAAAGCTTAGAACCTCTATGTTGTGATACAATGATAGACAGCTGTTTACACCTTGGTCCAAACCCATAAAGCTTTTCATTCCAGCAGCATCAAGGCCATAAAATATGTTCATTCTGCGGTAATTATGGATGAAGAGCAGCTGATAAAAGAAAGCAGAAGTATTTATCTCAGCGAGTAGTTCTATAGCCTTAGCCATTTTTTTTTTTTTTTTTTTTTTTTTTTTTCAAATCAGATTTATTTATTATTAAAGATAGAAACCTGTTTTTTGTAAAAAATGCTTAAAAAAAATATTTTAACCCATACTGTATTCTTAAGTCAACCGAAATAAAAGATGGTATTGGTTTAGTTTGCTATGTGTTCCTTACATTTCAACTTGAAACTCAAACTACCATTATCATAAATCGAACAATCTGGGCCCAGTTGTTCAAAGCGTCGTTAGCTTAACGAGCTCGTTAAGGGCCATTTCGTTAACTATTTTAGCGGATTCAATATACAATTTTCTGAAATTTTTTGCTGAAAAAATGTGAGTAGCTTTTGCACTGCAAAAGCTACTCACATTTTTTCAGCAAAAAATTTCAGAATATTTGCGTATCACTCGATGTAAATTTTAACGAATCGTTAACTAACGACGTCGTTCGCTTTGAACAACTGGGCCCTGGTCCTTTGAAGTTTGAGATAACTATATAATGTCAGCAACTACACTTGCTATTTTTCAGAAATTGATGAATGCAGATTCTAAATACAATGTATGGCATGCACTTAATGGCCAAAACAAAAGATGAAAACCCAACAGATCAGCAATCTGCTTACTGGTTAAAAAATTAAAAACAAGTATTTTCTAGGCATTTTTTGTTCACCTTTTTTACTCCTGAGAGTCTGAAATGAAAATGTTTTATTTTTATATATTTTTTAAACCTAAGTGTATTCTATTGAAGTTTGCTCCAAGTCTAGTTGGTTTATGTTGAGGTTTTTACAGCTCAGTAAACCCATGCGGAGTGCCGTCAGTTTACCTAACCACACTTTTACTTGGCAGGCTTAGTCCTCTAAGCAGTTAACCAGCATGGTGCACATTCTGCCGCCTCGGTGGCTCGGAGGCATATCCGACTGGTGATCAGGAGGTTACGGGTTTGACTCATTCCGGGTTGGCAACATTTTTTTTAGTGGAGATTGGTCATGAATTATTTTTTACGGTTATTCTCTCCCTTCCGCTGATTCAAGAAGGGCAGTTATCAGTTTCTGGTGAAAGAACATGCACAATACTGGTGAACCGCTTAGAGGACTAAGCCTGCCCAATAAACATGTGGTAAAATAAACTGACCACGCTCAACATTACCCCATTGGGTTGACTAGACAGTAAAACCTTAACACAAACACAAAATCATGGTTAAATAAGGTATATGTGTCACAGCTTCAGATAAGAGTGGTATCCACATAATATTTTTTCTTACATCTCCATGAAAACATGTTGGTTCTCATAACAAGCATCCCATTGAGGCACTTCTGATGAGTACCTAAATACAAGTTTTCACAGAGAAATAAGAAAAATATCAGTACTTTTTGATTGAAAAAACAAAAAAAACAAAACACCTTATCTGGAGTTCTGTGTTTTTGCATGCATGTGTATTTTTAATAGCATAGATTTTATTATATGATGTGCAACACATGAAATGGGCCCTTATGCAATTTGCGAACAACACAGGCCCAGATCAGCCTACACAAAAGCGCAGACTGATCTGGGCCTTTGTTGTCCGCTTACAAAATCAATGGACACTGTAGTATATGTTGACAAAAAATGTCTAGAGCAGACTGCATGGATGTGCATGCTCTTCTGAACGTTCATATAGAATAAGGCCCTTTTCCCCCATTATGCATCAAATGGTTTAACCTTGGATACATATTTATTATTTAGCATACTCAGGCAACAGTAGTTTATCATAGAGAAAGATACAGATGCTTGTAAAATACCACAAGTGATCATGGAGGGTCTGTAGCATAGCATATCCAGAAAATTGTTTTTAGCTCACCTGTCACATTGTGACAAGGTGAGCTTTAGTGATCACAATTTTTCCATTGTGCATCTGTCTGTGCGTGCATCCGTAAACAATTTCTTCAAACCACTGATTGGATTTACCCCCGCCGAGGTCGGCAACATTCTTTCGTGGAGATTGGTCATGAAATATTTTCTACGGTCATTCTCTCCCTTCCGCTGATTCAAGAAGGGCAGTTGTCAGTTTCTGGCGAAAGAATGTGCACAATACTGGTTAACCGCTTAGAGGACTAAGCCTGCCCAGTAAACGTGTGGTTAGGTAAATTGACCGCGCTCGACATGACCACATTGGGTTGACTGGGCCGTAAAACCTCAACACAAACAAACCAAACTTCACAGGAATGATCCTTGGTCCTCTTTCAAAGTTGTTCAGTTGGTTCTGGTCCATTGCACATCTAGATCACAGGAGCTAACAATAGATTTTTTAACTGAAAACTTAAAAAATCTTCTTGTCCGAAACCAGAAGGCCCAAGTCTTCGATATTTGGTTTGTAGCTTCATCTAGTGGACCTCTACCAAAGTTGTTCAAATCATAGCCCTGAGGTCAAAAATGGCCCTGCTACGGGGCTCACTTGTTTTACATAGACCCATATAGAGACAAATTTTAAAAATCTTCTTGTCTGAAAGCAGAAGGCCCAGGCCTTTGGTATTTGATACATAGCTTCACCTAGTGGGCCGCTACCAAGATTGTTCATTGTCCAGGGGCCAAAAAGGGCCCTGCCCCAGGGCTGACATGTTTTAAATAGACTTATAGACGGGATGTTGGTTTTCACCAGTAGATGACACTGAGGGCAAAGGTCATGGTCAAGGTCACCATGACCTTTAGTACTAAAAAACTAATAATTCAGCAGTGCTTGAGGCTAGAACCCTTGAACTTAGAAGGGATGTTGGTCTTGACCAGTTGATGACCCTCATGGCAAAGGTCAAGGTCACAGTGCCCTCTAGTGCAAAATACTTATAACTCAGCAATGCTTGGGGCTAGGACCATCAAACATAGAAGGGCCGTTTCCTTTGACCAGACGATGACCCTGAGGGCAAAAGTCATGGTCAAGGTCACCATGACCTTTAGAACCATATCTCTGTTAGCAATGAGCGATATGGGGCCATCATGGCCCTCTTGTTCTTATGTGTCCAAAACAATATAGTATGTCTGGACCCATTGTAGTCTAGAGACCCCAAAAAGGGTAATTGGCAAACATTGCAGACCCAGATCAGACGCCGAAGAATGCGGCATATGATCAGGGTCTCCACTGTTTACAAATAGTTCAGCCATTTTTCTCTAGGAATATCTAAATCACATGACCTGACATACTTAAAATCGGAATAAGAATCTTCCAGTTTATAGTATGGGGGAGTTTATTCAGTCTACGATGGGTAAAGGCATTTCTAGTGGGTAACCAAGACATATTGAAGCAAAAAAAAAACAAAAAAAAAAACAATCAGTGAGTATGCAGAGGATCTTTTGTTGCAAGAATAACAGAACTTTTCTTAACCCTTAAAGCGCCAAGCAAAATTTGTAGCAGACGACATTCAAATTTTTTTTTTTTATTTTTTTTTTTTCCAGAAAAAACAAGTCTATATTTCATGTACGATTCACATGAAATTTCAAGACTTGTTTTCTCTGAAAAATAAAAAAAAAAAAAAAAAAAAATTGTTGTCTGCTGAAGTTGTGATTGGCACTTTAAGGGTTAAATAATTGCTACAGTCAACTGAAGCTGTGCATATGGCACACTTCGAGGGTTGAGCGCAAAACTGGCGTAAGTCAGATGGTTGTTTTTCCCTAAACCTAATCTCCTCACCATGAAGGCGTTATGAAGATTACAACATTTCTTTCTGTAAACAATGAAAATTTAGGTGCCATTGCTCATATGAGCAATGGCACCTAAATTTGCATTGTTTACAAAGGGGACCAAGTTGACCCTAAACAAGGGTTTCAAAAATATGTTCGAGTTACCATAGTCTTGCGCTCAACCCTCGACTTGTTGACATAGTGCTGTAATGGGAAAACGATAAAATGGCTGAAATATTTAGATATTTTGTTATTTGTTTGCTCACGAAAGTGAGCATTGGGCATTAGTTGTTTATACTGAATGTTTTCTGTTAAATTTGTACTGTACAGGTTATGTCTGGTCAGAAAATGAGAACTGAAAAGTATTACAATATTTAATTCTAGAACTTGGCAGTTGCACATGACTGAATGTTTAGAATTTAGAACCAAATCTTACTAACTTATAAACACATTGTAATCTGGAGACCCCTAAAATGGTAATTGGCAAACAGTGCAGACCCAGATCAGATGCTGCAGAATGCGGCATCTGATCAGGGTCTGCACTGTTTGCAAATAGTTCAACCATTTTTCTGTAGGAATATGTAAATCACATAGCCTAACATACCTAAAATCAAAATTAGAATCTTCCAGTATATAGTGTGGGAGAGTTCATTCAATCTAAAATGGGTTAAATTACAGCCATGCTCCATATACAGTTTGTAGTGCATCTGACTAGATCCAGGGTACGAAAGTTTGAATCCCACACAACTTTTGTGGAGATTGGTCAGGAAATAATTTCTACAGTTATTCACTCATTGATTCAAGAAGGGCAGTAGTAATTTACTGGCAAAAGTATGGGCACAAGTATTGGTTAACCACTGAAAGGGCTAAACAGGAAGTGTGTGTAGGTTAACTGACTGGCCCAACATGACCTTTAACAATGTTGACTGTGCTGTAAAAAGCCAACTGAACTAATAGTTACAAGACCCTTACAAACAAATTAATGTAGAAATACTTAATTTTATTTAGCATTTCTTAATTTGTTATCCCACTTGTAAAATTAGCAATGGCAAACAGATGTTGCAGTGTAAAAGGGAAATTATTAAAACACGAAGATTCTCAAATGGTAAACTGAAAAAAAAGTCCCTTAGAATAAAACTGCATCATGAAAAAAATAGATCTTAAATGTAAAAACTTAAAATTGTTATCCAGTCGTTCTTTCTGAACAGCAGTGGAGGCCATAATCTGACTACACAGATGCTGACCTGGGCATTTGCTTCTTTTGTCACAGATTATATGGCGAGTTTTATATGAAAAGCATCTTTGAGCATAAGCCTGTTTTAGTCTTGAGACCTCCAATAGGATAATTGGTAAACAGTGTAAACCCAGATCAGATGCCACAGAATGTGGCATCTGATCAGGGTTTCCACCCTTTGCCTGTAGCTCAGCATTTTTCTCTGGGAATATCCAAATCACATAGCCTGACATACCTTAAATAGACCCTTTGCAAACATTAACAGACCTTTTGCTGGCGGTGTCTATTTCCTAAAGTAGTCAAGAATTCTGTAACTTGACTGGTGGAGCATCCTTTTTCAGATAGGGGCCCCCGTAGCCTGATGGATAGGAGAATTGACTCTTAATACATTAGGTTTCTCACCGCGGTAGTTCGAGCCTTGAATCACGTGGGAAAACCAAGCTCTTCTTATGGATGGTCAGGTGGTTTTTCCCCTGGTTCTCCAGTTTTCGCCCACCTTTGATGAATGATCGGCTGGATATATGTGAAATATTCTTGAAAGGGCTGTAAAACCCAAATAAAAAAAAAAAAAAAAAAAACTATTTCAGATATGCTCTTTAGCTTTGTGCTTCACATTAGGAGGGGGTGGTCAGGTGCGGCGAACGTGTCATGTATCTTACGTCACCGGGGCGTCCAGCCAAAACTGGCTTACAGTTGTGCAAGGCCTGTTATCCTTTGTAGCCTGTAAGGGTAGAGGGGGAATGTTTTTATTCTGTTTCTTCACTTTCATTTCCTGTTCCTCTTTCTTCCCTGTCCCTCTGTTTCATCTCCTCTACTATCTCTTTTCTCCCTTTCTCTGGGAGGGAGACGGCACAAATGACCCACAAGGGTTGACGTATCGTTAAACCCCAACATAATCAAATTCACATAAGGAAAAAGAGCTAGGACTGTTTGCACTGGTGTCAGTATGATGTGACTGGTAGTAGTTATATTGATGCGTTTGGGGCATGATGATACTGCAGTGAGACAGCACTGTAAAACGGCATGAGGCAGCACTGTAAAACGGCATGAGACAGCACTACAAATGGGTGTCACAATCAGACACTGTCAGAGCATGACTGAAAGATTGTTGACAGTCACGTTAAACCTAAGTGTAATCAGACAAATGAAAGTTTCAATAACTGGAAAGAGGAGACCCTGATCAGACTGGATGCACAGGCTGATCTATGCCTTTCCTACCAGCATACAAACTGTTACAGCTCAGCATGACAAAAGTTGTAAATAAAATCAGAGTACCTATGAAATTATATAGTCAACTCTGGTTATCTCAACTTTGCTTCTTGAATAACCGCTTATCTCAAAGTGGAAAGCTGGTCCCTGTTTTTAAATGGAAATCTAACAACATGTAACACAATATTGTGGAAAAGAGGAGAAATTGCTCTTGCAATTTCTCCTCTTTTCCACAATATTTTCATTATACATGTATCTCTAACCAGAAATCAAATTACATATTTATGAAATGTGGTTGTTCGATTTATTTTTTCCTCAGTTCTGCAAATCTGATATGTCGATACCGATGTCGGAGTATTTCAGGGAGTCCCTTGGACTTTGAGATACAAGCGGCGACTGTGTGTGTGAACAACAAAGGTTCAGGTGAGCCAGCACATGATACAGTCTTGCCAGAATCTATGCTGTTTGCTCAAGTAAGTAGTAGGCCTAGCGTCTTACTCCGCATGATCCCCACATGGGTGTGACCGAGGTCAAGGTCACAAACTTAGAATTTTCATATAAAAGTAAAAAATTTTGCGTTTAAGTTTAGATAGCCATATCATCAAGACCTTTTATTAAATTTCATTATCCCGTAACTGAACATTTGAGCAGATATAGCTATCAGCAAGAAATCTGTTTGTCTGTCCGTCCGTCCTTTGAAGCATTATTTGTTCATACTTTTTGTCTTTGGGTCAAACTTTTTGCATTAAAGTTTATAAGACCTCATATTTTGAAGACCCTTAGATGGATTTCATTCCATATTTGGCATGATGGTAGATGTAGGTCTAAAGTTTTTAACAGCACCATCCCCACCCTGGGGGTGACCTTGAGGTCAAGGTCACAGACTTAGAATTTTTATAAAAAGGTCAAAATTTTTTGTGTTTAAGTTTATATAGCTATACCATCAAGACCCTTTGAGGAATTTCATCTATATTTGACATGTTGGTAGATATAGGTCTAGAGTTTTACTCAGCATCATCCCCATCCCGGGGTATGACCTTGAGGTCAAGGTCACGGAAATTTCATATAAAAGTAAAAAAAATTGCATCTAAGTTTATATAGCTATACCATCAAGACCTTTTGTTGAATTTTGTTATCCTCCTACCGAGAGATTTAGGGGATATAGCTATCAGCATGGAATTTATCTATTCATCCATCCATCCATCTGTCTGTCCATAAATGCATTATTGTGCACCCCATAACTCCTAACTACCCGTTGAGCTATTTTCAGGAAACTGTCGGGTTGTAGAGGGCATTTGGTAGGGTGTCCGGTACAAGAAAGACAACTCTAACTGACTTGGTCCATGAGTTATCTCCCCTTGTCTCCAGAATTGTAAAACTTTGTGCAAACCATAACTTTAAGATATTTTCATGATACTTCACCAGTATGTATAGGACATTGAGTAGGCATATCACATTCAAGAATGACTTTCTGACTCCATTCTGCAGTTTTCTCCCTTGGTTATTTAAATCTTGTGCGGGTAATAACTCAAAAAATTCTTTAAGATATTTTTATGATACTTTACCGATATGTAGAGGGCATTGAGTAGGCAGGTGACCTTAAAATTTTCATTAAAATTTATATAGCTATAGTATGAAGACCCTTTTGTTGGTTTCATTAATATTAAGCATGATGGTATATATAGGTCTAAAGTTTTTCTCGGCACCATCACCAAGCTGGGGCATGGCTTTTAAGTCAAGGTCACAGACTTTTCATACAAATGTCATTTTTGCTTATATTATAAATACTGATTGATTTCACTAGTATATGGTGATAGTTAATGGGCTGAAGTTTTATTAAGCTCAATCCCTGCACCAGTGCCTGATCTTTGAGGTCAAGGGCTTCATATTATGTGTGATTGAAGTTTTTCAATGTTATAACATAAAGCATATAACTGCCATCTCCAGAGTCAAAGCTACATACTTTGTGCTCTTTAAAAACTGACGGTAGCGCTGGTTTGGGGTATACGTGCCCCACTGGGCACTTTGTCTAGTTGCATATGCAATTTTATCAGACACTTAGGTCTACGAAATTTAAGGATGTTTACTGTACTCGAATTTTAGGATAAGTATAGTAAGTAATTAATGTGTAAATATTAACTACTGTCGACTCTCGTTATCTCGACTAAGCTTTTCTCGAATAACCGCTCATCTCGAAGCGAATATCTGGTCCTTGTTTTAACAGGAAATCTAACAATTGGTAACGAAATATTGTGGAAACGAGGAGAAAAATTTCTCCTCTTTTCCACAGTATTTTCACTATATCTCTAACTTCAGAAGTCAAATTACATATTCATTTGTGAAATGTTGTTGTTTGATTTATTTTGTCCTCCATTCTGCAAATCTGGTATGTCGAGGTACGGATATCTTGGAAATATTTCAGAGAGTCCATCGGACAAGATCTGACTGTATTTGGATTTTGTCTAATGTGAATAACAGAGGCTGTGATCAGACTGTTCGGAAGTGTTTATTTGGTAAACACTTGCCTGCTGGGTAATAAGTTCAGCAGATGACATTTTAAAATATTTTTCTTATTCTTTCCATTGTGCATGAAATGTCAAATCCTGTTTTCTAATGTTTGAATAAGAAAAAATCGTCAATTTGTCATCTGCCAAATTTTCCCAGAGAGTAAGTTTAATTCAGGTTTTCACATCATGTTGCTCATATCTTAGAAACCTTGTGTGTTTTTTTGTGTGTGTTTGTGTCTGTGTTTGTTACCAGTTTGAAATTGTTGCTTGCAGAAAAAGTAAGGATGTTGATATTTCTTTGTTTGGTCTTAAGTTTAAAAGGGGTTGACAAAGATGAAATGGCATTGTTAATTACACTCGGGTGTAAATCCCATGTTATGAAAGAAATTAAATTCTATGAACATTAAGCATTGCCACTTAATCCTTGTTGGAGTGTTATGTTGATTATTTAGAAATTATGCATAATAAAATGTTTTATAATTTAAGAAAGTTGTGCCATCATATTGAAGCAAACATAGGGGTTATGTTGATTTCAGAAAATAATCTTGAATGTGCTTAATATAGGTATGTGTTTCTTTGATCATGTTTCTATTTTTAGATTCTTTATACACTAAAGCTGTTCTCATGGATGTAAAAACTTAAGTGAACCATAGATTTTTGCATAAACTTTAGTAAAACAGTATTTCTAGAAATCCGGCATCCAGATCTGTATCAGTTCAAACAGTTGCATGCAATTAGACTCACAGTAATTATTTCAAAAAACATTATAACCTGCATATATTTATTCCAGAACCCCTTTATTTTATAACAGATTGGAAATTTTTTATCAAAATAATAAATATTCTGTCAGTATTAAACATTCAAATTTTATGTTGCTAGCTAACAATATTTTAAGATAACTGAACTTGATTTAATTCAATTTTAAAATATTAAAACTGCAAGGTACAGTTCATTGTTGGAACAAAGCTATACAGAAAACAAATGGTTTAAAAGTAAGTTTATGAATTTTAAAATAATGTCAGAATCTTGAATTAAAATCAGTTTTAAATTTTTATTTAAATTTAATTTTTTACACTAAATAAGCATGTAAAAATCTAGTTAATCATTAAAAAAGATCTGCATTACAGCAGTAAATGTAAATATGGGGAAAATTTAATCATTACGCTTACACTACCTGTCAGACTATTTTGAAACTATTATTAATTTGTAGGGTTGGCTAATCAAAGTCAAAGCCGGCCTCGGTGGCTCAGTTGGATGCGCCGTCCGACTGAAGACCAGGAGGTCGCAGGTTCAACCCCTGCCGAGGTCGGCAACATTCTTTCGTGGAGATTGATCATGAAATATTTTCTACAGTCATTCTCTCCCTTCCGCTGATTCAAGAAGGGCAGTTGTCAGTTTCTGGCGAAAGAATGTGCACAATACTGGCTAACTGCTTAGAGGACTAAGCCTGCCCAGTAAACGTGTGGTTAGGTAAACTGACCGCGCTTGACATGACCCCACTGGGTTGACTGGGCCGTAAAACTTCAACACAAACAAACAATCAAAGTCAAAATTGGTCCTTTTACATTCATGTAAAATTGATAATCACGCAAAATTGAAAGAAGATCCATAAATGTTCTGCTTCATACAGTTTGATTTTCTCTTAAATTCACAATAAAACCCATGGTCACACATGCATTAATATTTTGTAGTCAATATCTATAGTTTAAATCACTTGCCTATGCTCAAAACATGTCTTTAGCCACTGGAACAGTAGATAATTGGCTTACTAATTGGCAATCATTGACAGTTAAGTGCAAGTCAGACATTTTGATTTTTACGTCATAGAACACAAAAAGTGTGCGATAGAGGTATGTATTGAAGTGAGAATCAGTAAATCGTCAAGACAGTGTGACACACTTTTTTACCCCTATTTACGTTCATTCTCTCCCGCTGATTCAAGAAGGGCATTTGTCAGTTTCTGGCGAAAGAATGTGCACAATACTGGTTAACCGCTTAAAGGACTAAGCCTGCCCAGTAAATGTGTGGTTAGGTAAATTGACTGCGATCAACATGACCCCACTGGGTTGACTTGGATGTAAAACCTCAACACAAACAAACCCGTATATACGTATATGGTATACGTAAAAGGAAAATAATTTGCAAACATGATTATTTAATGATATATTTTGAAGCATGTGAGGACTCGGAACTGGCAAGGTGTTTGGTGCCTTGCAACAATACACTTGCACTTGCAAATTAGAACTTTTTTTTTTTTTCAATTTGTTACACACAGTTTATACCTGGCCTTAGCAATATTCTTTAGCTTAGGTCACTCTGGGGTAATGAAACAGCATGAACTAGTAAGAAAATGTGAGGAAAAAAGGAGTTTCTTTTTTGGTTTTTGAATGAATCAAACAACAGACAATTTGTATAAGATAATTGATTGTAAAAAAAATGCCAATCAGTAATCATTTTCCTGTTGTTTATCAACCTATTAACAGGTATTTCGATTAATTGTGCCAGTCCTATTATTTTGTAACATTTTAATAGATATTCATAAGACCCAGTGACATCATTGGTCCCTCATGCTCATGTATATTAATGAGATGCAAATAAGTAAAAACAAAATCTCAAGTACATATATTTGTAATATTTTTGTAGGATTTTCACCACTGAACTCTAGGGATACATTGGGGTGGTTGGGTGTTATAAACTGTCGGGTATCTTACATCACCGGGGCGTCCAACTGATACTGGCTTACATTTGGGCAAGGCCTGCTATCCTTTTAGCAGGCAAGAGTAGAGGGGAAATGTTTGTATTTCTTCTGTTTCTTAACTGTCATTCCTGTTCCTCTTTCTTCTCTGTCCCTCTCTTTCATCTCCTCTGCTATCTCTTCTACCTCTTTTCTCCCTTTCTCTGGGAGACGATTTAAAATGACCCACAAGGGTTGACATGTCGTTAAACCCCAACACAATCAGTCAGCCTAGGTATACATACCATTCTTTTTATAGTACAATGTATTTTAACCAGAAATGAAAATAGGGGATAAATGATCATTAATTGGGGTGAATGAATATACCGGGAGCTTTAGCTGCCATTTTGTACAAGGGAGGTGACTTTTGTGACTTCCATTACTTATCTGCATGCCAGTCCCCTTTTGAATGAGATCTACTCTAAAAGCAAGGAATTTGCTCCCCTTGGGAGCATATTCCCTATTAGAGTAGACCCCTGTCTAGAGGGGAAGCAAAACAGTTTTGACGAGTGGTCTCCCCTGAAATTGTAACCATTATGTTTAAGTACAGTACTGTAATAGAAATGAACCATATCAGGTTAAAGGGTGACTTTGGGGCATATGGAGACATCAAAGGCCAAATCATCCTGGGCCCAGGTGTTCAAAACTAACAATATCGTTTGCTAACATATCATTAAAACTTTGATAATTAAATATGGCATCATTGTTAATATTTTTGCTGAAAAATGTGAGTAGCTTTTGCATTTGCAAAAGCTACTCACATTTTTTCAGCAAAAATACCTGTGAATTAGATATTGTACTTTCCAGGGCCCGGTTGTTCAAAGCGTCGTTAGCTTAACGAGCTCGTTAAGGGTCATTTCGTTAACTGTTCTAGCGGATTCAATACACAATATTCTGATATTTTTCGCTGAAAAAATGTGAGTACTGCAAAAGCTACTCACATTTTTTCAGCAAAAAAAATCAGCATATTTGCATATCACTCGATGTAAATTTTAACGAATCGTTAACTAACGACGTTAGTTTTGAACAACCGGGCCCAGAACAGTTAACATTTTGACCACTAACGAGCTCATTAAGCTAACGATGCTTTGAACAACTGGGCCCTGGGCATTTACAGTCTGATCTTGGCCTTTGTCGTTCACCTAAAGAATCAGTGGATACTGCAGAGTGTCGACACTGATGGAATTGAGAAGGGATGAATTTATTTTGTGTGTATTCAAAGACACCTCTTTAACTGGACTGGACTAGGACATGGCCCGAGTAATTATATAAAACCAGAACAGGCCTATTATCTATTTGCCTAAATATTGGGACAACTTGAGTTGAGGTTTTACGACCCATTCAACACATTTGAGTCAATTTACCTACTCACACTGTTCCTGGGCAGGCTTAGTCCTCTAAACAGTTAAGCAGTACTTGTGAACATACTTTTGCCAGTAACTGACAACTGCCCCTCTTGAATCAGCCAAAGAGGGGAGGATGGCCAAAGGAGCTTTTTCATGCTCAATCTCACTGATAGTTATGTGGCAAAGCTGGGGTTCAAACTCAAGCCCAAGCCTCAGGATTTGCAGTCAGACGTGTTATCAACTGCTATAAAGCCCGGCAACAACACCTTCCATACTTGTCTTAAAATTTGAACAAGTCTATTTGACTATCTGTTGATTTGTAAAAACTGCTGGATGATTATCAAACAGTATAGACCCTGATCAGAGATCAGATGCAGAGTTCTGTGGTGTCTGATATGGGTCTACGCTGCTTTCTCAGGCCTGTTTGTCCTAACATGTAGGGTAAATATGATATTGTATGTCATAATGTGCCTTGATTCTTTACAAAAACATACACTGTTGGTAAGGCTGGCTAATTAGAGCTGAAAAGATAATCGATTATCAGTCATGTCAGTGTGATCAATAATCGATTAATAATCGCACAAGATTTGGTCATAATTTTACTTGTCTACCCGAGCATCTCTTACCATATGTTATACTTTACTGTATGCATTTGGTCAGACAGGCCTAAGACAACAGTGTAGACCCAGATGAGACGCCGCAAATGCGGCGTCTCATCAGGGTCTCCACTGTTTGCCACTCATCCAGCTATTTTAGACACAACATTTGGCAGTAAATTGCACTTATTCAAATTTTAGATAAAGTATGGTAAGGGGTTGAGGTGTTTGAATACTATGGGTAAATACGGTAAAGTAACAAACACAGAAAAGAAATGATCGATTATTAGCAAATCTGTAACGATAATCATTTTTGTGGTATTTATCAATAAATTAATCGATTGTCCGATTAATTGTGCCAGCCTTAATTAATTGTTTATACCTGAAACCATGCTATAATGACTGTCTATGTATTTTTCTGTTTTGTTTGAACCATAGTCTTTAACCAAAAGGTATGTTTTGTTGAATGGTAACAGTTTCTTTGGATTTATTCAACCCATTTTGTTGAATGGTAACAGTTTCTTTGGATTTATTCAACCCATAACCAAAATGTATTTTTTCATGAATAATAACATTAACTGTTAAAACTGTACACGTTAAACTGTACACATATGAGAGTTGTTTAGATAGTACAAAATGTCTTAACATTTTACTTTTGTACTATGTGAAGTTTTTATAAATTGTCTGTTAGAGTAAAAGTTAGATGTTAGACAAGAATAAGTTGCATGTAAATTGTACACTCTACATTGTTTGTTTTAAATTCGGATTTGTTTTACTACACAACCAGTTGTAAAACAAAACAAGACATTTTACAGTTTCTTTAGTTATATTTTATGAGCTGCGCCATGAGAGAATTTGTCTTTGGGCATATGCGGACAGCCAGGTCTAGGTCAGACTGTGTATCTGCACAGTCTGATCAGGGCCTACAGTGTCGGCAAACAGAATCACTGGGTACTGTAGAAGGGTTCGGGGGAAAGCAAATACCCGGATGAGACTTAGTGTATGTACAGGATGAAGTGAATCCATATATTTTGCACATACTGAAGGCATGCTACTCTGGAAGTGAAGGCAAAAATCATAATGTATATGTAGACACTTTTTTTTTTTTTCTTTTCTTTTCTCAAATTAACTCTTGTTATGCTGAGTCCATTAAGATGCCGTTTCTAATTGACAATCAGGGCCCAGTTGTTCAAAGCGTCGTTAGTTTAACAAGCTCGTTAAGGGTCATTTCGTTGTTTTAGCGGATTCAATATACAATATTCTGGTATTTTTTGCTGAAAAAAATGTGAGTAGCTTTTGCACTGCAAAAGCTACTCACATTTTTTCAGCAAAAAATTTCAGCATATTTGCATATCACTTGATGTAAATTTTAACGAATCGTTAACTAACAACATTGTTAGTTTTGAACAACTGGGCCCAGTTTGCTTTATCCAGTTGGTATATTAAAAAAACAAGAGGGCCACAACTCGCTCACCTGAGTGAAACCGCCACTGCAGATATGCAGATGGCATGCAACATTTTTCCAATACTCTTATGACAAGGCAATGGCTTAAACAGTTTTTGAAATATCTTGCTTACAAGGTTAAAATGCTGAAATTTTCAAAACGTCACAAGTAAAACAAGTCACCCCCAATGCCTCCTACCAACTTTTGAGTCAACTGGCATTTCGGTGCAGTAGAAGAAGCAAAAAATAGATTTTCAAGATGGCTGCCATCTTGGATTTCCGATCGGAATGATTATAGCTATTTTTTGATCTACAAGTCACCCTGATGCTTCCTACTAAGTTTCAAGTCAACTGACTTTTAGGTTTAGGAGAAGAAACTAAAAATAGATTTTCAAGATGGCTGTCATGGAGGCCATCTTGGATTTCCAATTGGCACGATTTTAGCTATTTTTGATATACAAGTCATCCCGATGCTTCCTAGCAAGTTTGGAGTCAATTGGCCTTTCGGTTCAGGAGAAGAAGCGAAAAATAGCTTTTCAAGATGGCTGCCATTGTGGCCATCTTGGATTTCTGATCAGCACAATTTTACCTATTTTTGATTTATAAGTCACCCCAATGCTTCCTAACCAGTTTGGAGTCAATTGGCTTTTGGGTTTAGGAGTAGAAGCGAAAAATAGATTTTCAAGATGGCTGCCATGGCGGCCATCTTGGAATTTGGACCGACACGATTTTAGCTATATTTGATCTACAAGTCACCCTGATGCTTCCTAGCAAGTTTGGAGTCAATTGGCCTTTCGGTTCAGGAGAAGAAGCGAAAAAGATTTTCAAGATGGCGGCCATCTTGGATTTCCGATCGGAACGATTTTAGCTATTTTTTTTTATTTATCTACATTTCACCCTGATGCTTCCTACCAAGTATCGAGTCAATTGGCCCTGGGGTGTAGGAAGAGTAGGCTTTTAAAGCAATTGTTCACGCCGCATGACGCACGCCGCATGACCCATGATGGACGACGGACATTGACTGACCACAATAGCTCACCATGCGCACTTCATGCTCAGGTGAGCTAAAAATCTGAGCAAATTTGGCTCAGTGGCTTCAGAGAAGTCGTCAAATTCTCAACAATTTTCCCATATAAATGTTATGGGGCTCATACAAATGCATAGGGAAGCAAACTTGACCTTACCGTAAAAAGGTCAAAAGTCAACATACGATAATCTTTTTAGCAATTTTGGTAGATCTCCTGTCCCTGATGATTTGTGCACAGATTTAGCCCCAAGGCATCCTCAGTTCTGAAGAAGAAGATTTTTAAAGGGTCTTACCATACATGGGCATCGTGGCCATCTTGGTCGACCTACCGCAACCATTTTAGCAATCTTTCGTTCCCCTGACTTAAGAAGGCACAATATGAAATTTAGGCAAATTTGGCTCAGTGGCTTCAGAGAAGAAGAAATTTAAAATTCTCAACAATTTTCCTATTCAAATGTATGGGGCTCATACAAATGCATAGGGAAGCAAACTTGACCCTGCCGTAAAAAGGTCAAATGTCAATTCTTTTAGCAACTTTGGTAGACCTCTCGTTCCCGATGATTTGTGCAAAGATTCAGCCCCAAGGCATTCTCGGTTCTGGAGAAGAAAATTTTTAAAGGTTTTTACCATATATGGGCATGGCGGCCATCTTGGTCACAGACCGCGACAATTTTAGCAATCTTTTGTTTCCCCACACTAAGGTGGCTCCATATGAAATTTGAACAAAATTAGCTCAGAGGCTTCAGAGGAGAAGTCGTTTGAAACTCTTAACAATTTTCCCATTCAAATGTATAGAGCTCATACAAATGCATAGGGAAGCGAAATTGACCTTGCCGTAAAAAGGTCAAACGTCAACGTACGACAATTCTTTCAACAACTTTGGTTGACCTCTTGTCCCTGATGATTCATGCACAGATTCAGCCCCAAGGCATCCTGGGTTATGGAGAAGAAGATTTTTAAAGGTTTTTACCATATATGGGCATGGCGGCCATCTTGGTCAACGGACTGCGACAATTTTAGCAATCTTTTGTTTCCCCACACTAAGGTGGCTCCATATGAAATTTGAACAAAATTAGCTCAGAGGCTTCAGAGGAGAAGTCGTATGAAACTCTTAACAATTTTCCCATTCAAATGTATAGAGCTCATACAAATGCATAGGGAAGCGAACTTGACCTTGCCGTAAAAAGGTCAAACGTCAACGTACGACAATTCTTTTAGCAACTTTGGTTGACCTCCTGTCCCCGATGATTCGTGCAAAGATTCAGCCCCAAGGCATCCTCGGTTATGGAGAAGAAGATTTTTAAAGGTTTTTACCATATATGGGCATGGCGGCCATCTTGGTCGACGGACCGCAACCATTTTAGCAATCTTTTGTTCCCCCACCCTAAGGAGGTTCCATATGAAATTTAACAAAATTGGCTCAGCGGCTTCAGAGGAGAAGTCGTTTGAAAATGTTGACGGATGGACGACGGACGAAAAGTGATCACAATAGCTCATCCTGAGCAGAGCTCAGGTGAGCTAAAAATGCATACGAATGACAAAACATATTTTCACTAAGTATTGCAACAAACAGGCCTATGCAAACAGTGTAGACACTGATCAGATGCTGCATTATGTGGCATCTGATCAGTCTACACTTTTTGCAACACATCCAGCAGTATAATGACAGAAGTATGCCATGAAGAGGTCTTTGAAACATGAACAGCAAAGGCCCCGATCATCCTGCATATCCTTCCTGTCTGAACAGTTGCTTTGTTGCTTCTCCTCAGAATTTGAAGTATCCAAGGATTCTGTAATTGGACAGTGAAAGCCATGATCAGACTGATCTAAGCTTTTGCTGCCTGCATATGCCTAAGGCACATTTTCATATTTTATATTTGCGATGGTAACTTGGCTAAGTAAAAGTGAAGCTCAGTTAAAATAAAACCATTTGCAGGGTAACAAGAACCATCAGGCAAAAGGGAGATTTTTTTTATATGCAAACAGCAAAGGCTTATATCAGCCTGTGCACCCACTGAGACTGCCACTTTGAGGACTACTTCTGCAAGTAGATATAATATGCATAAGATTTTAATTGAGTAATCTTGCGTCACCTGGGCGTCCAACTGATATTGGCTTACAGTTGGGCAAGGCCTGCTATCCTTGCAGCAGGTAAGGGTTGAGGGGGGAATGTTTTTATTTCTTCTGTTACTTCACTTTTCTTCTTTGTCCTCATTCTCCCCTGACCCTCTCTTTCATCTCCTCTACTATTCTTTCTTCTCCTTTTTTCTGGGAAACAACACAAAATGACCCTCAAGGGTTATTGTGTCATTAAACCCCCAAAACAATTGTAATTGAATAAGACAATTCCTGGTCAGACAGCACACTTGTGCAGGCTTAGCTGTCTTTGCTATTTGCATATGCATTTTTGTCCCATTTTGGCACTTTGTGTGTTGGTATTTTTTTATATATATATTTTGACAAATTGCAGTGATTACTCTCTAAATGACCCTCATTGTGAATAATAGTTTGAATGATTGAATTTTATTGCTTTTAACTTTTGACATGAACTTGTCTTTGAACATTTTTATTATTGAATAGACTTTTCATTGTTATGTGTTCTTGTGTCTTCTATCCTCCTTTAAATAACAAATATGGGAAAATCCCAACTTCAGAGCCCATTATGAGAAATATTTGAGGTATGTGTCTGGACTAATTTGGTCCTACTTTGTTTGGGTGTGAAAATGTACAAAGCAAGTTACCCATACCCCTGCCCAGGGGTTAACTGAGTTAATAATATAAGGTAATTTATACCTCCAAGCATGTGTCCCATGAGATATACAGTTTTTGCTTCGTTGATTCACACATACCCATGTTCATTTTTCCTTCCAAACCATTTGTGAACATCTTTGTTATTTTATTTATTTATTTATTTTATTATTTTGAAGACTATTTACATATTAACAGATACTTGGTATACTGGTTCCATGTGACACAAAGACTGACCTCTAAATATATATGTAGGTTTATCTTACCTATATTCCATGCATCAGTGATTTTACCTTATATCTTGAAGATTATTTGATATATGAACATCCTACTTTGGATACTATGCACCAAGACTGACCCTGTAAATATGACCTATATTCTGCATTCCAGTTAATATCTGCTGGCTTTGGTGGCTCAGTTGGATGCGTGTCCGACTGGTGATCAGGAGGTTGCGGGTTTAACTCCCACCGGGTCGGCAATATTCTTTCATTGGAGATTGATCGGGAAATATTTTCTACGGTCATTCTCTACAAACTGCCAGTTCAATAAGGGCAGTTGTCAGTTTCTGGCAAAAGAATGTCCACTATACTGGTTAACTGCTTAGAGGACTAAGCCTGCCCAGTAAAAGTGTGGTCAGGTTAACTGACTGCACTTGACATGATTCCATTGGATTGGCTGGGCCGTAAAATCGCAACACAAACAAATACACCAGTAAATATCTATACTATTTGATATATGAGCAGCATACTTAGGATACTGGTTCCATTGGCACCAGCATTGACCTCATAATATACGTAGGTTTGTCTGATATGTATTTCACAATTAGTGATTTTGCCTCTTAGCTTGAAGACTAGCGAATTGGAAAGAAAAAACAAAAAAACGAGAAATTGGTTCCATATGACACAAACAAGGAACTAATAAATTTAGGTAGATGTGGCCTTTATTTCACACTTCAGTGATTTCATCACATCCTTATGTATGAATACCATACTCAGGTCAAAGTCATGGGGGAAAGACATACTGTTAAAGATGGTGCTGGCCTGGGGTATATGTGACCCACTAGTCATCGTCTTTTGTTATTTTTAAACCGACATCTCTCTGGATAGAACTAGCTGAAGCACTTATTTCCTTGCCACTCATTTCTAACCCTTAATACGCCAAGAAAACCTGTATCTGAAAATGTCTGCTGAATATTCTTGCAAACTTTTCAAACCTATTTTTGCATACAGGCAAACAGTGTGGACCCAGATCAGACTGCTCCTAAAGGAGCAGTCTGATCTGGGTCCACACTGTTTGCAAAAATGACTTTTGAAATCACAAGCAGATGACAAAGCAAATGACAATTCTTGTGAATGGCAGTTTAAGGGCTAATGAAGAGCATACAGCCTTAATGGTAGATGAATTTATTCAAGTGACATTTAATGATGATTGATATGCTGATGATGTGTCCATCTTCAATACTTCTCTTATTGCCATGGTAGCATAGCAGGAAGATGGGAGTGTGAGTTCCAACCGCAGGGCTACATGTTTTCCATCTGAAATAAACATTAGCCAGGGCTGTTGATAAATTGCTGTAATTTCTTTGAAACATCATAGCTCCAGATAAGAAGAGTATAAAAATACTTTTCTTAATAAAATCGTATGTTGAGGGTAGTCTTATCTGGAGCCATGTGTTGTGTCAAGACATGCCAAGTAAGGTAATTTTTTTCTTAAATGACAGCGCTTTGTAGGCCAAATCAGCAGACAAAAGAAATGGTCAAAATATTTTTTTTATTTTTCATGAAAAATACTATTTGTCAATTTATTTCAGTTGATACAATCTAAATGAAATTTCAACTTTTCAAGCCTTATTTTCTTTGCAATATTAAATTATTAATTGAAAATGACATCTGCAACAGACTGAAGATGAATTCTTTTCAATGCCATCTCATTAAAGCAAATAATTAAAATGAAATAAAAATACAGCAGGTTAGAGATTAGTAGTTTCCTTACCAACAGCCCAAAGGTCAATTAAAATGGTATGAGGAAAGTTTAAAAAAATACTAATCTTGTACATGCAAACTTGAGCAGAAATTTTAAGCATTTTCTCCACAAATAGGACTTGCATTTCATTTGAATTGCAATACTCATTTTCAGAGGACGTATCACATAAGCCACAGTGTGGCACATGAGTGGTAAATTACATGTAGACATGTAGTCATGCAATATTTTTTTATATTAGAGAAGCCTGGGTGGCTCAGTTGGATGCCTGTCCGACTTGTGATCAAGAGGTTGTGGATGCAACCCCCATTGGGTCAGCAACATTCTTTCATGGAGTTCATGGAATATTTGCTAGTCATTCTCTCCCTTCTGCTGATTCAAGAAGGGCAGTTGTCCGTTTTGGGTGAAAAAATGCACAATACTGGTTAATCGCTTTTAGGACTTAGCCTGCCCATTAAAGTGTGGTTAAGTATACTGATCACCCTAGACATGACCCATTTGTTTGACTAGGCCTAAAAACCTCAACATAAGCAAGAAAAAACATGGACCATCATTACGGAATACATGCCCACCTAACCTGAGTGAACATCTATTCAGACTAGGTATCTGATTCACATTTCAAGGAGAATAGACACTTTCAGATGAAGTACACTTCAACCTCTTTATAACACAGTTCGTTATAACACAGTTTTGGATATATCACGATTCAAAGATGGATCCCAAAAATGTACAGATTATATTGAAAAATGACCATAAATGGTCATTTTTCAATATAATCTATACATTTTTGTTTGGATATAACACGGTTGTTTAACATGGTTTATGCTATGGACCCCAACAATAGTGTTACGAAGAGGTTGTGGTGTAATTCTGTCACAATGTGTTTGCCTCCTTTCTGAAAAAGAGATCCTTTTAATCTGGCACAGCCCAAGAAGTTGCATGACAGGTCAAACATCTGACAATATGCCAAGTATATACCTACCTTCTACTGTTTGTGGTTCTGAGACTCCTTGTAACTTGTCATAATCACTCAATGCCAGAGGTATTGTAACATCATCATACTGATATATCTGCCAGGAGACATCAGCAGGTTTTATTACTATATGGCGATAGTCACCTGACAGTGAATATTCCCTGTAAAAGAAAGAACATCAAAGAGTTCTATAGTATTTAACCAGCATTCAAAGTGTCCGGGTGGCTCAGTGATTAGCACTCCTGATTTTGGATTAAGGTCAATGAAGTCCCTGGTTTGAATCACAATGGTGGTGGAATTCAGCTGTACGATACTTCACTGCAGACAGCCTTTCATTATCACCCTTCAATTGTCTCAATATGACTTAAATAATGTTGAAAGGGTCGTAAAACACCGAAATTATCATTTAACCAGTGTTCCAGACCAAATGGTCATTGACATTAAAACAATTTTAGCTCTCAATGAAAATATGATACTTCCTAAATCATCTTTTCTGGGACAATTTTTGAGAGATACAACTTTCCCCCACCCTCTCATCACAGACGCCCAGAAATATTTTAAAAATGTCTGCAGCACATTAAAGGATAAAATATCTTTTAGCCAGTCTTTTAGGAAAAAAAACACAAGAATTCCACGGAAGGCGTCATCGCACCTGCTGGCGCAAAAGTCACAGGAGCCACAATCAGAATGTGGTTATTAAATAAGTTTATTTCATTCTTAGCAGTGCTTAGTTGGAAAACTGGGTTGAAAAAAATGTGGACAAAGTGCCTAGTGGGGCACATATATTCCAGGCCAGTCCCATTCCCTCTAATGGCTATATCATACAGCCCAATGATAATGGAACGTTGACGTAAAATGTGTAAAAGTCACTGGAGCATGAAATATAGGTCAAGGTCACGGGTCAAGGTACCTGCTAATTCAGTACACAAGGAGAAGCACAATGCAAGGTATGGTGGTTATAGGCCTTATAGTTGAGGAGTTATCAAACATCAATGTAAAATGTGTCAAATATAGGTCAAGGTCACTGGGTCAAGGTACCTGCCAAGCCAGTGCAATGAGGTGAAGCACTATGCAAGGTTTAGTGGTTGTAGGTCTTATATTTGAGGAGATACCGAACATCAATATAAAATGTGTCAAAGTCACTGGAGTGCACAATATAGGTCAAGGTCACCAGGTCAAGGTACCTGCCGAGTCAGTACATCGAGAAGAAGTGCTATATAAGGTTTGGTGGTTGAAGGCCTTACAGTTGAGGACATATGGAAGGGTGACGTAAAAGGTGTAAAAGTCAATGGAGCGTGAAATATAGGTCAAGGTCACCCAGTCAAGGTACCTGCAGAGTCCGTACATTGAGGAGAAGCACTATGCAAGGTTTGATGGTTGTAGCCCTTATAGTTGAGGAGATTGAACATTGACGTAAAATGTATAAAAGGCACTGGAGCGCAAAATATAGGTCAAGGTCATTGGGTCAAGATACCTGCCAAGTCAGTACATATAGGAGAAGTACTATGCAAGGTTTGGTGGCTAGAGGTCTTACACTTGAGGAGATCTGGAATGGTGACGTAAATTATGTCAAAGTCACTGCAGCCAAAATATAGGTCAAGGTCACCAGGTCAAGGTATCTGCTAAGTCAGTACATTGAGGAGACGCACTTTGCAAGGTTTGATGGTTGTAGGCCTTATAGTTGAGGAGATACCGAACATCGACGCAAAATATGCCAATGTCAGTGGAGTGCAAAATATAGGTCAAGGTCACCAGGTCAAGGTACCTGCCAAGTCTGTACATCTAGGAGAAGCACTATGCAAGGTTTGGTAGTTGTACACCTTATAGTTGAGAAGATCTGGAACGTCAACGTAAATTGTGTTAAAGTCAATGGAGTGCAAAATATAGGTCAAGGTCACTGGGTCAACATATCTGCCAAGTCAGGAGGTCAGGGAGATGTGTCATGCAAGGTATGATGGTTGTTGTAGAATTGTAGTTGATTAGAATACTACCTTTGACGTAAATGTCGAACTTCGACATAACAGAACTGTCAAGAGACAGACGAACGGACAGATGAATGGAAAAGCGGGCACCTATGTCGCAAAGTCAGGAGGTCAGGGAGATGTTTCATACAAGGTTTGATGGTTGTTTAGTCTTGTAGTTGATTAGAATACTAACTTTGACATAAATGTCGAACTTCGACATAACAGAACTGTTAAGAGACGGACAGACGAACAGACAGACGAATGGAAAAGTTGGCACCTATGTCGCAAAGTCGGGAGGTCAGGGAGATGTTTCATGCAAGGTTTGATGGTTGTTTAGTCTTGTAGTTGATTAAAATACTAACTTTGACATAAATGTCGAACTTCGACATAAATGTTGACAGATGGACGGATGAATGGACAGACATACGGAAAAGCGGACGCCTATGTTGCAAAGTCAGGAGGTCAAGGAGATGTTTCATGCAAGGTTTGATGGTTGTTTAGTCTTGTAGTTGATTAGAATACTAACTTTGACATAAATGTCGAACGTCGACATAAATGTTGACAGACGGACGGACTGACGGACAGAAAATCGGACGCCTATATCGCACCCTGCTACAAGCAGGTGTGATAAAAAACAAAACAAACTTAGGGAACAGCAAAACCTTCAACAGTGAAAACCCAAACTGGCCTGCATATCCGTACTGTCTGGTCAAGGCCTTTTTGTGCAATACTAACAAATGAGCACTTCCAAACAGACCTTATCAAATACACTACAAACATAGACTCAGGCCTGCACATCGACACAGTCTTTGCTGGTCATTATTAAACATAATGTTTCGACACTAACTATTCCATTAGTCAACAAAAAGACCAAAATCAGACTGCATAGATGTACAGGCTGATTTGGGATTATGTTTTTAGCTTCTAAGGCTTCTGTTTAGAAAGACTTTTAGGTCAATAGATATTCTTGGCAGATATCTGCCTTTCTGTACAAGGGAGACAATTTTTGTGACTTCCTGTTTGCTCTACTGCACACTAAGTCCCTTCAGAAAAGGGGTCTTATCTAAAAGGAAAGAATTTGCTCCTTTAAATTCTTTCCTTTCAGAGTAGACCCCTTGTCAGAAGGGAAAGCAAAACAATTTTGACTGAGTGCCTCCCATGCAATTGTATCCATTCCCCTTAAAAGTTGCCTGCATAATAATTTTGTGTGCCTGCTGGTCTGAGCCATTTGAAGATTTGCTTTTCTTGCAGCTCAGGTAATCTTACTTGGTTTTATGCCTCATGTTATCTTACTTGGTTTTATCCTTAGTGTTATCTTACTTGGATTATGCCTCATGTTATCTCGCTTGGTCTTATGCCTAATGTTATCTTACTTGGTTTTATGGCTCATATTATCTTACTTGGCTTTATGCCTCATGGTTTCTTACTTGGTTTTATGCCTCATGTTATCAACATCTAAGCAGTCTTGTGCCATCAGTTCTTGGTACCAAGATTTGGTATCATTTTCTGGATATATGACGTTATACCCGGGTAGCGGCAGAACTACATCTTCTATAGAATAGTTTGCAAGTGTATCATCTGTAACTATAGCTGGGACAACTTTTTCTCTAGCAGAATCACCTAAAATACATGTAAAAGAGAGTCCTTTCTAATGAGTCATCAAATGCAGATAGCTCCAGATAAGAGGCATATCAAGATATTCTTTCTTATTTTTCCATGTAAACATGTTGCGGGCACTTAGAAAAGCCTCAGTTTTTTTTCGGGGCCCACATAAAGGATTTACTCTGCTTCGTTTTGAAATCTGCCATCTTCCTTTGTGTAAACCTTCTTGGTGTGTTGGCCTTTGCATCATTAAATGTGTCTATAAGACTTCAACACACTTTCTGACACATTCAGTTTGCTCAAGTTTCACTTATATGCTGACACAACATGTATTCCCAGTCACGGCTCCAGATAGCCCACTTTTTTAACTGATATTTCTGCACAGAAACATGCCATGCATAGCTACAGATAAGAGGGGTATCCACATAATATTTTTCTTATTTCTCCACAAAAATATATGTTGTGGGTACTCATTAGAAGCGCCTCCTCGAAGCACTTCTAATGAGTACCCATACCATATATTTTCGTGGAGAAATAAGAAAGATATCAGCATTTTTTGGACGAAAAAGGTGCCTTATCTGTTGCTATGCAGAAACATGCCATGGATACACATTAGAAGCAGCTCAACAAGGCTAATGAGTACCCACTACATACCTTTTCGTGGAGAAATAAGAAAAATATTTATCTGGGTACCTCTCTTCTTTGGAGCTACAGCAGTTTGTGTTGAGGAATTATGGCCTGGTCAACCCAATGGTGTCATGTCGAGCGCGGTCAGTTTACTTAACCACACTTTTACTGGGCAGGCTTAGTCCTCTAAGCGGTTAACCAGTACTGTGCACATTCTTTCGCCAGAAACTGACAACTGCCCTTCTTGAATCAGCAGAAGGCTGAGAATGACCGTAGAAAATATTTCTTGATCAACCTCCATGAAAGAATGTTGCCAACCTGGTAGGGGTCAAACCCGCAACCTCCTGATTACCAGTGTGGGTAGATCATAGGATAAGTATCAGTTAGCATGATAGTTACAGTATTAGCTGTGTTCACTTTGTTGCTGCAGACAAAAGAATCATAAGAGTAGGTGCCGTGGTCTGTTACTTAACACTTAGCATGCTGGGAAAAACTTGCAACAGCCAATATTTTGAAATATTTTCCTTATTTTTCCCAGAAAATAGGCTATGACATTTCATGCAAATTTTTTGTCTCCTAGGGAAAATGTTGGCCTATTTTACTAGGAAAAATTTGAAAAATATTATGTTTGTCATCTGCTGACTTTGCCCAGAGAGTGCTAATGGTAACTGCCTGCTACCATAAATGTTTTCTCAAATTGAAAAAATGAATGCATTTTTTTTTTTCATCAAAAAATAAAACGGCACATAACTCCTGGTAAGAAGTGTATCCAGATAAATACAGTAAAGCCTTGATGACTCGAACACCGATGGCTTGTTTACCATGGCTAATTTAAACTCATTTTTGAGTCCCTACAAAATTCTTCCGATAGCTCAAGAAAACAAATATTTTGGGAAATTTTCTTATTTTATGATGAAATTGTATGCCTAATTGAGACAATTCTTATGTGTATACACAACACACCATTATTGTATAGAAGATCAAAAAGACATCCCTAAATTATCATCATTTGCTTCCTGATCTGGGACCATGATTAACCCTCAGTCGCTCGAACTACCCATATCAAACAAAGTTCCATGGCTCCAAAGATGTTCAAGCCATTGAAGTTTGACTGTATTTTTCTTATTTCTTCGCAAAATTGTGTGTTGTGTGTAGTCAGTCATTAGAAGTGCCTCGCTGAGGTGTTTCTAATGACTGAGTATGCACAACATGGCCCAGTTAGTTAACGATTCGTTAAAATTTACATCGAGTGATACACAAATATGCTGAAATTTTTTGCTTAAAAAATGTGAGTAGCTTTTGCAGTGCAAAAGCTACTCACATTTTTTCAGCAAAAAATATCAGAATATTGTATATTGAATCCGCTAAAACAGTTAACAAGCTGATTAAGCTAACGATGCTTTGAACAACTGGGCCCATATGTTTTTGAGGAGAAATAAGAAAATAACAAAATGTCAGCACTTGAATAAAAAATCTTATCTGGAGCTGTAATGGGAACCACAGATCAGCCAGGGATACTGAGTTCCATGATTAATTGACCAACATTATATTGGGACTGTAGTGTATTTGAAATAAATAGCTAAAGCTTACATACCAGAACAACTGACTGATTCATCAGAAGGTATAACCAAATCTCCAACGACAGGTTTCAGACCAAGCTCTCTGATTCTTCTAGACACCATGGTATTCCAGACATAGCTTTGGTAGCTGTGGACATACATCAGCTGTGTGTTTCTAGCAACCTGTGAACATGAACACATGGTAAATGCAACATTCCTGAAGGCCATGCTGCCATTTTACAAAAAACAACAATTTTTGCAGACAAAAAGTTACTTTGCTCCTAGCTGAGCCCCTTATTGTTTGTGTTGAGGTTTTACGGCCCAGTCAACCCATTGGGGTCATGTCAAGCGCGGTCAGTTTACCTAACACACGTTTACTGGGCAGGCTTAGTCCTCTAAGCGGTTAACCAGTATTGTGCACATTCTTTCGCCAGAAACTGACAACTGCCCTTCTTGAATCAGCGGAAGGGAGAGAATGACCGTAGAAAATATTTCATGATCAATCTCCACGAAAGAATGTTGCCGACCTCGGCGGGGGGTTGAACCCGCAACCTCCTGGTCTTCAGTCGGACGGCGCATCCAACTGAGCCACCAAGGCCGGCTGCTGAGCCCCTTAAAAATGGAGGTTATTCTTAAAGCCCCAATAAGAACCGAAGCAAATGTGAGGGCAACTTCTTTTTTTATGAGTAGCCCCTAATAAAAAGGGGGAGTGGCAAATATTTTTTGTCAGAGTTACTTCCCTTAGAGCAGTATCAATTCCTCTTAACCCTAGTCCTGCTGAACCCGGATATGTCCTGCTTTTGCAAACAGTGTAGATCCAGATCAGTTGGCTTCTGAAGAAGCCAAATGATCTGCATCATTCTGCACTGTTTGTCATTAAATATGTGAATTTATATAAAAAATCTGAATCAAGTAATCTGATTGGCTGAAAATTAGAAACGGGTGTGGCATCTTAATTTATTCAGCATGACAAGGGTTAACAGAGCTATAAGAGGCTTTGCTTTTTTTAAACAAAAATACATGTATTTGTAATTTATTTTCTTTGAAAACATATGTTGACAGTAGTCATGAGAGGCAATCCTTATGACTACCCACAATGTTTTCTCTACAGAAACAAGATTACCTGACTACCATTTGAGGTGTCCTAAATGTTGAACAATTCCATTTTACTACCTTTTTATTCTGTGTAAAAGCTGCTGGATGAGTGACAAACAATGAATAAAGTGATCAAATGCCACATTTCCAACAAAAGACCTCATACAAATGCAGAAAATATACTGTTTACACATTGACAACCTCATGCCAGGCTTTACAGCACCCTCGGTAGACTGCCTGACAGGATCACAAATGGTTTGCAAATGTTATTCCCAGCTTGGCCACATAACTTTCATGGATATTGATCATGTAATAATTTCTATGGTCATTCTCGCCTCTCTGCTGATTCTAGAAATGGGGTACTAGCAAAAGTATGTGACCACTTAGAGCCAGCCCAGGAAAAGTGTACTGATTGATTGTGTTGGGGTTTAACAACACGCCAACTGTTGTGGGTCATTTTGTGTTGTCTCCCAGAGAAAGGAAGAAAAGAGATAGAAGAGATAGTAGAAGAGATGAAAAAGAGGAACACAGAAGAAAGAGGAACAGAAATAAAAGTGAAGAAACAGAAGAAATAAAAACATTCCCCCTCTGCCCTTACAAGTTACCTGCTACAAGGATATATAGCAGGCCTTGCCCAACTGTAAGCCAATATCAGTTGGACACCCTGGTGACGTAAGATACACGATACCTTCGCGCCTACCGACCACCAGGAAAAGTGTATGTAGGTTAACTGATTGGCTTGTCATGACCGTAACAGTATTGACTGAGCTGTAAACCTAAACTCAAACTGAAGTCCTCATAATTATTATTAATAACGAAAAATTACAACCTTCCTATAGAAGACCTTATATGAATAATAATAATAAAAATCCACTTTTATCCCACAGACAACTATAATATGGTACATTAACAATTACGCACTTAATCTATACAGATCATGTATATTACCTTTTTCAAAGCAGCAAGATAATCATTTTTTCCATGAGTGACAAGTCCTTGTAAGATTGTTCTTTCAATGAAACAATGTTTTGGGAATTTGGCAAGAGCAGCCTGGCTATCTCTAGTCTCCCACCAGAAAGTTCTAGCATCACAGACCTCCTTATCCTCTAAAAATATATACATATACAGAACTTTAAAGGGAGGTTAAACATTTTCAGTAGTGACAACACTTTGTCAAAATTACTTACCTCCCTTCTGAAAGGGGTCTATTCTAAAAGGAAAGAATTTGCTCCCCTTTGGAGCAAATTCTTTCCTTTTAGAGTAGATCCCTTTTCAGAAGGGGACTAATGAGCAGAAAAGCTAACCAGAAGTCAGAAAAGTATCTTTTGTAAAACATGACAAATTTGCCAGATGAATCCAATTCCCTTGAATCAGTATCCTACTGCTACTGAAATAAAAATATAAGCAGAATATCATTCTAAAGTATCACAACTAAAGATCTGAGTATCCAGATATATATTTTCCTCATTTCTCCAGAAAAACATGTTGTTTAGAAGTGTTCCACTCTTCTATTGAGTACATTTTGGTGGAGAAACAAGAAAATCATCATTAGAGCTATGAACATGCTACACAATGTGTTTGTGTAAAACTGAGGTTTGACATTTGATGAAAATCCAATTTTTCTGACACCTATGTGCTGTTTTTGTGAGGAAATGGATTGCAATCAGATACAGTGTATATATGATCAGATTCAATTTAGAGCCTATGAAAATGCTGAACAGTACCTTATTCACTCCAAGTATTTCGACAGGGGTCTGAACAAACAGTGCAAGCCCATATCAAACTGCTCAATAAAAATATTTGAGGAGGGACTATACTGTGTGCCATTCAGTCATAAGTTGTTACACACATTCATAGGTCTATATAAGAGCGGGTATCAGGTAGTTTTCTTATTTTTCCACAAAAACATACCTTGTCACCACTAAACAGAAGCGCCTCAGTGAGGCACTTCTAATGAGTACCCACAACATATGTTTTTGTTTGTTTGTGTTGCGGTTTTACAGCCCAGTCAACCCAATTGGGTCATGTCAAGCATGGTCAGTTTATGTAACCACACTTCTACTGGGCAGGCTTCGTCCTCTAAGAATTTAACCAGTATTGTGCATATTCTATTGCCAGAAAAACATATGTTTTTGTAAAGAAATAAGAAAAATAACAATATTTTTGGATTGGATAAAGCATCTTAGCAAGAGCTATGCACATCAAAATGTTGTCAATTGAACTTACTCAGTTTTAAAGAAAAGTAAGGTAAGGTGTCCACCTTTTTTGGATAATAATAATACCACATGTGGAAACACCAAACATAACGGACCCAATCAGAGCAAAAACTCAAATCAGCCTGCACACCTCCACAGTCTAATCAGTCATAACTGTCCACCTGAAGAAGTTTTGGAGCCTTTGCTATTCAATGAGGCACACAGCAAACAACCCACTGATGTTGGCATTGTGACTCATTTGCCTAGTTTGTTTGTTTGTGTTGAGGTTTTACGGCCCAGTCAACCCAATGGGGTCATGTCGAGCGCGGTCAGTTTACCTAACCACACGTTTACTGGGCAGGCTTAGTCCTCTAAGCGGTTAACCAGTATTGTGCACATTCTTTCGCCAGAAACTGACAACTGCCCTTCTTGAATCAGCGGAAGGGAGAGAATGACCGTAGAAAATATTTCATGATCAATCTCCACGAAAGAATGTTGCCGACCTCGGCGGGGGCTAGTATCCACTAGAATATTTCTCATGTAGAAGAACCAGAGCTATGTTAATTAGGGGATAACTGCATTCAAATTTGGCATTTGGGGAGGTAAATCGGCGGTTTTACGGTCGGAAATTTCGTTTTACGGCGACGCGTCAGCGTCGCCGTAAAACGTAATTTGCGACCGTAAAACCGCCGATTTACCTCCCCAAATGACAAATTTGATGCAGTTATCCCCATTCTAATGCATTTATTCATTTTTTCTATTGAAAAAATGTACTATTTGCACAAAACGACAAGTGTTGTGAGCTGCGTAAAACCAAATGCCAGCCAATGAGAAGCGACGTTACGTGATGACGTCGGATTTGCGACAGTATATCGCAGAATATACCGTCGCAAATTTTTGACGTTATCCAATCAGACGTCACGTTACATACGCGAGTGCATTAGAATAATTATTTTACCTACCTCCAAACCTTGGTTTAAGGATCAGTTCTATAGCTTCCTTCCAATTACTGTGTAATACTGCCCTGGAAATATAGTTTAACAGTAAACTTAATCCTTCTCATGCTGAACAAATTAAGATGCCATGCCCACTTCTTACTGTCAGCCAATCAGATCCCTTGATCTATTGCTGACATAAATTTACATACTGAATGACAAACAGTGCAGATCAGACCAGTTGGCTTCTTCAGAAGCCAACTGATCTGGATCTTCACTGTTTGCAAAGACAGGGCACATCCGGGTTCAGCAGGACCAGGGCTCAAACTAGATGCAAATGTAGCTCTAGATGAAAAAGGTGCTATCCAGACCCATCTCTCTAGATAAGGCACCTTTTTTCTAAGTAACAAAGTATTTATATTTTTCTCATTTCTCCAGGGAAACATATGCTGTTTGTACAGATAAGTCAGTATACATTTGAATCATCTAAATAAGGCAATTCTAGTGTATACCACAATATTTCTTTAGAAATGAGGAGCATACTCTACAGACTTTTTATAACACTACTGTTGGGATTCAAAGTGAAACTGTTGTTACATTGTAGCTAAACAGCCATTTTGTATTCAAACAAAAGTGTGTAGATTACATTAAAAAATGACCATAAATGGCCATTTTCTATACATATCTATACATTTTTTGTTTGGATACACCATTTCTGGGTCCATCTTAAAGCCATGTATGATACTTTAAGTGTTAATAGCAGATATACAATGAACAGTTCACACAATATGACACTTTAAGTGTTAATAGCAGATATACAATAAACAGTTCACATAATATGACACTTTAAGTGTTAATAGCAGATATACAATGAACAGTTCACATAATCAGCCACCAATTAGCAAAGAGATTCATATATCTCAGGTCATGGCCAAAAGTATATAATGAAAGCAACCCACCTTCCAATATGATGTGTTGGAACTGAACTTGTTCCAAACCGTTGCATCCCATAATAGTTGATAAAACCAACTTCCTGTAGTGAGGTCATAGCTGCTTTCACTTCTTCCTCACTTCCTGTTACACTTCTGAAAAGTTTACAGTGTACCATAAAACAGGTTTTCAATAGGTATTTTAAGCATGTGTTAGGTTAAATAGGAATATGAAGGGGAATGGATGCACTGCCAAGAGAAATAACTCTGATAGGGAAATACAATGTATTTGCCTCCCTTCACAATGGTGGCTAATCTTGAAGGGAAGAATTTGCTCCCTGAGAACAAATTCTAACCTTAAGAGTAGCCCCATTTTCAAAAATGTTTCAATTACTTGGGAGACAACTTCCTATCTGTATCTGCAAAAGTTGTTTCCCTTTGCAAAATAGTGACAAAATCTTTTATGTGTATCCCTTCAACTTAACAGCTGCAAATGTCACAAAAAAAAAACAACAAAAAAACATCTTACTGCATACAAATAATGTGCAGATTCAAACTGTCCTGCACACTGGTGCAGCCCAACCAGTCCATACATTTCTCATGCTTTCCCAGAGCTGTGTAGAAGCTATAATACAAGTAGAGGCCCAAGTGGGCAGGAAATCGCTCACTTGGATTAGGCTGATCATGATATATAACAGTGTGCCATGGTGGCCATCTTGGCTATCAGATCAGATTGTCTTTAACATTTCTGAATCTGATGTTGTTTGAAGAGTTTCAAGATGGTGGCCATCTTAGACATTGGAACGGAACAATTTTAGCAATTCTGAATCTCCACATCGCCCCAATGCTTGCAACCAAGTTGCTCAATTCGAATTACCATTGAGCAGATGTGGATTAAAATACTTTTAAGATGGCCGCTATCTTGTATATTAGAACTGAACAATTTTAACAATTCTGACTCTCCATGTCACCCAGTTGCCTCCCATCAAGTTTCCGCTCAATCCAACTTACAAGTTTGGGAGATGTGGTTTGAAGAATTTCAAAATGTCCACCATTGGCCATTGGAACAGAATGATTTTAGCAATTCTGAATCTTCATAAAACCCAAATGCCTACCATCAAGTTTCAGCTCAAAACTACTTAGGGTTTGGTAGATGCCGTTTGAAGAATTCCAAAATGGCTGCCATGGTACCCATCTTGGATATCTGAACTGACAGATTTTAGCAATTCTGAATCTCCATGTCACCCCAATGCCTCCCACCAAGCTCAATCCGACTTACAGTTCTGGAGCAGACGTGGTTTGAAGACTTTCAAGATGGCTGCCCCAGTGGCCATCTTGGATATCCAAAAGGAATGACTAGCAATTCTTAATCTTGATGTCATCCCAATGCCTCCCACCAAGTTTCGGCTCAATCCCACTTACCATTCAAGAGCATATGTGGTTTGAAGACTTTCAAGATATCTTGGATATCGGAATGATTTTAATAATTCTGAATCTCTTAAGACGTTCTGATGCCTCCCATCAAGTTTCTGCTCACTCCAGCTTATGGTTTGGGAGGAGATGTCATTGAAGAATTTCAAGTTGGCTACCCTGGCTGCCATCGGATATTGGAACAGAATGATTTTAGCAATTCTGAATCTCCATGTCTCCCCAGTGCCTCCCACCAAGTTTCGGCTTAAGCCGACTGATGTTGTTTGAAGAATTTCAAGATTGTTTGTTTGTGTTGAGGTTTTACGGCCCAGTCAACCAAATGGGGTCATGTCGAGCACGGTCAGTTTACCTAACCACACATTTACTGGGTAGGCTTAGTTCTCTAAGCGGTTAACCAGTATTGTTCACATTCTTTCGCCAGAAACTGACAACTGCCCTTCTTGAATCAGCGGAAGGGAGAGAATGACCGTAGAAAATATTTCATGATCAATCTCCACAAAAGAATGTTGCCGACCTCGACGAGGGTTGAACCCGCGACCTCCTGGTCTCCAGTCGGACAGCGCATCCAACTGAGCCACCGAGGCCAGTGAAGAATTTCAAGATGGCCACCACAGCAGCCATCTTGGATATTGGAATGGAACCATTTTAGCAATTCTGAATCTCTATGTCAAGCTCATGCCTCCCATCAAGTTTCGACTCAATGCAACTTTCGGTTAGGAAGATATCGTTTGATGAATTTCAAGATGGCCGCAAAAACAATGACCAAGTTAAGACCAAGGGTCCTTATTCATGTATTTATTATCAAACTGAATAACGTATTACTAGCTCTGAATTTTAAAATAACAAACCCCTAAAGTCTTACTAAGGGCCCCTTAACTCTTGATCAGGTGTTGGCCTAGATCAGGACAGCTGTTGTCTCCTCAGTGTATTACTTCTTTACCCTAAATATTCAGACACCCTTAACCCCTTATCATACTTGTTTTAAAATTTAGTAAGTCCACTTTAATATAGGGATCAAACATGGTTTTTCATGCATTAACATAAGCCAGGTACCGTGGGGGGTGTTGAAAACCGAGGCCGAAGGCCGCAGTTTTCAACACCTCCCAAGGGACCTGGCGAATGTTAATGCATTGAAAAACCATGTTTGTTCACTATTATTGCATAAAAATTGAAAACATTTGCTACATTTTGCGTTATTTCTTGCACTATTTTGTTTCACCTTTTCACCAATGTCTCGCGAACGTAATTTCCATGATTATGCTCATTCTAGGGCAAGGCAGTACACATCTCGTAACGGCAGCAAATCTGTGGCCCCGGTATGAGCATACTGAAAGTTGCGTAGCCGTGCAATAATAGCGCGTGAATTGCCTTGTTAATACATGGCTGTTAATAACGTGCGACACTGCTTTTTATGCAATAATACCTATTAATGTGCGTAAAACCTGCTACATGAGAAGCACTACTGATCCTGTTCGGATACTGATATGAGTCTACATGTACACTCTTTGCTCAGGTCTGTCTGTTTGAATGCAAAGGGTAAATGTGTTAAATCCATTCTGTTACAAGACAAAGCTTTGAAAAATATTATTGGGAATACAAAAACTTTAACTTTAAAAGAATGAAAATCATAGTCACAGCTTCTGTGAGCTCTTCACACGACAATACTGGGCCCAGTTGTTCAAAGCTAACGACGTCATTAGTTAACGATTCGTTAAAATTTACATCAAGTGATATGCAAATATTCTGGAATTTTTTGCTGAAAAAAATGTGAGTAGCTTTTGCAGTGCAAAAGCTACTCACATTATTTCAGCAAAAAATATCAAAATATTGTATTTTGAATCTGCTAAAACAGTTAACGAAATGACCCTTAACGACGTCGTTAAGCTAACGATGCTTTGAACAACTGGGCCACTGTTTGCAGGACTGTATACCCCCACTAGCACTGTCTTAAACAGAACTCAATTTTCAAAGATAACAGGATGACCTCAATGATCCCAAAAAGTGCCCATTTGTGAAAGAACTTAACATAGCGGAGCACATTCCTGTCTGCTAAAGACGTCTCCCTTTGAACTCAGAAAGTTTGTAAAATACTATGTCCCAATTACAGTAAAACTTCAATGAATCAAACATCAATGGCTCGATAATCTTGGCTGATTTGAACTCATTTTTTAATTCCTAGGAAATTCTTCCAATAGCTCAAAAAAAAAAAAAAATATCAAGGGATATTTTAGGTAACTTTTCTTATATTATCAGAAAATATATGTTGTGTGTAATCAGAATCACCTCACTGAGGCTATTCTATTGAGTACACTCAACATACCATTATTTTGTAGAAGATAAAAAAGACATACTTAAATTACCCCCATTTGCTTCCTGATCTGAAATTATGACTAACTTTCAGTGGCTCGAACTACCCATGTCTAGAACATATTTCCACGGCCCAAAAGATGTTCAAGCCATTGAAGTCCGACTGTATATGCATCTCTACATAATGTCAAACTTGAAAAGGGCATAATTCTCAAATAGTTAATCTGACTTTTGAAAATCAAGTTATCTACTCTTCAGCCCAAAGAAGTCTGCCAAATATCAAAGACTTGAATCAAATACTTTTTGAGGTATCTTGTACACAAGGCAGTGGTGAATGGATTAACAAATGAATGATTGGTGCAATGTAAAAGTATTATGCCCCAGCATGCTAAGCATTAATTACCTGAGAATCATAGTGAATTTGTTCCCTTTAGAATCTCCCAGTCCTAGAGGTTTCTTTACATATCTAAAAGCAACAAATAATTGTGTCAGCTGCATATTATTCATTAATCAAGAACACCTTTTTTATATCATTTTTTTCAATTGTTTTTCACAATTTAATCCTTGTCATGATGAATAAATTAAGATGCCACACCCATTTCTAACTGAAAACCAATCAGATTACTTAATCCAGATTTTAGATAAAAATCCATACACTGAATGACAAACAGTGCAGATCCAGATCAGTTGGCTTCTTTTGATCTACACTGTTTGCAAAGGCAGGGTATATCTGGGTTCAGCAGGACAGGGGTTAATTTAACTAACAAAGGTATATGATGTGCTGTAGCTTTTTACTTCATTAACAAAATAAGTAAAGTAACCTTCATTGTACAAACAAAATGTCTAAATGGTGTTGAGTTTCCCATCTGAGTAATTGTTTCAAAAAGAAAATAGGTCAGAGTCAAGGTCAACTGAAATTTGTCAAACTATACATATGGTCCAATCCTTTTGCTGTTCAAGTAACAACATCACAAGGTTTTCCTTTCATCTGACTTAGTGATTTAGTTTTTGACACAATGTGACCCAGTTTCAAAGTCCATCTAAAGATCTGACTCAATATCACCTGATTTTGATTACAACCTACAGATTATCAAGGCAAATGTTCTGACAAACTTTCCTGAAATTAGGACAAATAATATTCTGCCACTATCGTGTCGTGGGCAAATAACTCTGTCAAACATTGACAAAATTTTGCCCATTGGAATCCCAAACCAGATCTCCTTAATATCAATGCAAAAACCAAGTTTGGTGAAAATCCATTGATGTTTACTCAAGTTATCATCTGGAAACGAAAATATGCGCGTGTCTCAGGCAGATAACTCCATCAAAATTTGACGAAATTTGCCCATTAGCAAACCCAAACCAGATCTCCACAATATCAATGCATAAACCAAGTTTGGTGAAAATCCATTGATGTTTTCTCAAGTTATCATCTGGAAACGAAAATATGCGAGTGTCTCGGGCAGATAACTCCATCAAAATATGACGAAATTTGCCCATTAGCAATCCCAAACCAGATCTCCACAATATCAATGCACATACCAAGTTTGGTGAAAATCCATTGGTGTTTACTAAGTTATTATCCGGAAACGAAATACAGATGGATGGATGTACGACTGACAGATGGACACACACGGAAACCATAATACCCCGCCACACAATAGTGGCCGGGTATAAAAATGGCAACTACAGTGTTCAGAACTATGTACAAAAGATTAATAATTTATTCTATTCATCGTTTTTTGTTGTTGTTGCTGTTTTTAAATCAACATTTTCATTTTTTTTTAATGGTTGCAGATTTTTATGGAGGCAGGTTTTCAACAGTTCCATTTGTTAAATTTTTTTTAAATTTTCAAAATACTGTTGCCAATCATCAATAATTGAGATAAGTGAAAACATGTTAGATATAATACTCTAAATACACTAGACTGTCACAGCCAGTTTGTCAAGCCTATCAGTGTGTGCCTTAAATTTGGGCTGCACCATGCAAAAATGTGTCTTCGGGCATATGTGGACAGTGAAGGCCCAGACCAGCCTGCGCATCTGCGCAGGCTGATCAGGGCCTTCACTGTCCAATAACAGAATCACTGGATACTACACAATGTATTAATGAAGAGCACAACGTATGTATGATATTTTGCACATGCTCAGCATGATCCGAATCTGTGCATTCTGCCCAAGCCTGAAGGCTTTTTTTTACTTGATGTGCCGCTGCACTTATTTACCTGTAATTTCCTGTTGCAATGTTCCTCAACTTTTTGTTCACGTCCAGCAATTTTTCTGCAGAAATTCTGTAAATATTTGACAAAATAAGAGGACAATAGATTTCTGTCATTTTTACAAGGGAGACAACTTCTGTGACTTCCTGTTTGCTTTCCTGCACACCAAATCCATTCTGAAAAGGGGGTCTACTCTGGGAGAAAATTCTTGCCTTATAGTGTAGGTCCCTTTTCAGAAGAGAGGTATACCAATTTTGACAGTTATCTGCCCTGTAAAGGTATCTATTACTCTTAAATTAGAACATGAAGGATGCTCAATGCATAAAGAAATTGATTCTTAATAACACTTTGAGAAATATGAAAGTCAAACAAGGATTAAACAACTGATTAGAAAAAAGAACCTGATTTTTATAACTTTACATAAAGAGGAACAAGTTTTACTATGTAAAATGTCATTAGCAAACTGATACTATAAGAGTATTTTTTTCTGACAGCCGTCCTCACAAATATGAAACCACAACTCTTTGGACCAATCTATTTCTAATAGCAGGGTGTCTGGTTACTTCTTATTATTACTATGTTTTATAGAAATTCCTATATTAAATGCAAAAAGTGTGGACCCTGATCAGATACCATAATCTGTGCCATCTGATCTGGGTATACACTGTTTGCCAAATACCCTTTTTGGGATCTCCAGACCAAAATGGATTAAAGGAAGTTGCTGTTAAATGATGTAGAGTATATGCAGAAATTCCAGTTTGAACTATCAGGTGACTATCTAATACAAGGTGGTTCAGTCCCATATAAGATACAATATAAGCTTTCTTATTTCTCCTTATTGCATAAAAAGCAGTGTTGCACGTTAATAACAGCCTTGCATTAACCGGCAAAAAGCTGTGTATTAACAAGGCAATTTACACGCTGTTAATGCACGGCTACGCAACTTTCAATATGCTCGTTACAAAGCCACAGATGTGCTGCCGTTATGAGATGTGTACTGACCAGCCCTAGAATGAGCATAGTCCGTGGATTTGATTGTGTTGGGGTTTAACAACAAGTCAACCCTTGAGGGTCATTTTGTCGTCTCCCAGAGAAAAGGAGAAAAGAGATAGAAGAGAGAGTAGAGGAGATGAAAGAGAGGGACAGGGAAGAAAGAGGAACAGGAATGAAAGTGAAGAAACAGAAGAAATAAAAACATTCCCCCTCTACCCTTACCCACTACAAGGATAGCAGGCCTTGCCCAACTGTAAGCCAATATCAGTTGGACGCCCCAGTGATGTAAGATACACAGCACCTTCGCACCACCCGACCACCCCCACATAGTCCGTGGAAATTGTGTTCATGAGACATTGGTGAAATGACAAAACAAAATAGTGCAAGAAATAACGCGAAATGTAGCAAATGTTTTCAGTTTTAATGCAATAACAGTGATCGAACATGGTTTTTCAATGCATTAACATTCGCCAGGTCCCTAGGAAGGTGTTGGAAACCGTGGCCTCCGGCCTCGGTTTTCAACACCTCCCTCGGGACCTGGCAAATGTTAATGAATGAAAAACCATGTTTGATCAATATATTAGCTTTCGTATTAATCCAGGTAAATATATGCTGTAGTACTAATTAGAACTGCCTCAGTGAGGCCATAATATGTTTTTGCAGAGAAATACAGTATAACTTCCCAACAACACCACCCATGAGAATGTATATGCAGAAACTGGCTGTTTTATCAGAGATGGCCACTTTAGAGCAGTTAAATATATTGTAAAACTGCACTCTGGGGTATCAGAAAAGTGGCTGCTTTAGGGAGGTGCTTGTTTTTGGGAAGTGACCTTTATTAGAGCTTCCACTATAAGAAAAATATTTTATCTGAATAATCCTCTTATCTGGTGCTACGTGGCCATTTAATACCGTATGCAACATAATTACTGCACTGTGCACTTAGGTTTTTCACAGTTACTGGTAAAACGTAGTAAAATATGTATACAACTACTAGGAGTATGCTTTGAAAACAAGATCAGCAAATGACTTATTTAATGGTGTTTATAGGATGTTTTTGTATTCTTTTTTTTTTTTTTTTTCTGATTTTCTTTATAAAAGTATATGTTGTGGGTACCCACTTGAAATGCATCGACTTGTTGATGCAACTCAAATGAGTACCCACAACATATATAAAGACTGGCTGTAATCTGAAGTCTATGGAATTACTTGACTGTGGAGTTATAGGGGTATGTGCAGAAGTTAGATCGAATACGGTAAAAGACTAAAAGTAAAGGTTATATAATATACCTGTATGCAGTCACTTCTTGTGAAGTTTTGGCTCTTCTGTCCTTCGTCCCCGCATACTGGAACAGACTAGATTTCAACCTGAAATAACAGTAGTGGGTAATGTACAAGTACATGCTGCTGAAGTATACATTCCAATAAAAAGGGAATGGATATACTTTCAGGAATGACAATTAAGGCTGATACAATTAATCAGATAATCGATTATTTGATCGATAAATTCCACAAAATGATTATCATTACAGATTTGCTAATAATTGATCATTTGATTTCTGTGTCTGTTACTTTACCATATTTACCCTTAGTATCCAGACACCTCAACTTACCATACTTTATCTAAAATTTGAACAAGTACAATTTACTACCCACTGTTGTGTCTAAAAATAGCTTGATGAGTGGCAAACAGTGTAGACCCTGATGAGATGCATCTCATCTGGGTCTACACTGTTTGCTTTGGCCTGTCTGACAAAGTATATACAATAAAGTATAACATATAGTAAGAGTCATGTTCAGACAGGTAAAATTATGACCAACTCTTCAGTGATTACTAATCGATTATCGATCACAATGGCAGGACTGATAATCGATTATCTTTTAAGCACTGATTAGCCTGCCTTAATAACAATTCTGTCCAAATGTTTTGCCACCTTTCCAAAAATTGGTCTACACTGAGGTCTTTCCTTTTAGAGCAGACCCCTTTCAAAAGGGGCTTGGTGTGCTGGAAAACAAACAGGAAATCAGGAAAGTCTCCTTTATAAAGAATAACAGAAAATTTACGAAGTTATCAACCCTTTACAATAGCTAAGACTCAATCCAGCCTACACAACTGAGCCCTCTGGCAGGATCTTTGTGGTTTGCCTACACTAATATTGCTCTTCAAAAATATATACAAGCCCACATTGGGAAATGGTGTCTTACAACATATCAAGCAGCAAAGATAGTAATGAGACATGAAAGCAGTATAGCAAATCACCAGTGCCTTTGCTGTATTTTGATACATACTATAGTATAAAATGATCATGTAAGTAGACAACAAAGGCCCTAATCAGACTGACCAAATATGCCCTTAACACTTTGCAACACTTTAAGAGGGTAGAAATTTCAGCAGACACCATTTTGAAATATTTTTCTTATTTTTCCTAGAAAATAGGAACTAACAATTCATGCAAATTGTCGCCTTTGGAGACAATTTGCATGAAATGTTAGATCCTATTTTCTAAGAAAAATAAGAAAAATACATGTATCACCAATTTGTCGTCTGCAGAATCTGTCCATAGTGTGGTAAGTGTAAAGGCACTGTTTCACATGGCCCGCTCATATATAAAATGTGGCAAAAAACCTACTGTTTTTTCGACATCTCTCAGAAAGATGTTTTTGCTTGACGTTTTATCTTAAATGAAACTATTTTGTTCTGATAGACCATAATCTTATCAGAAATCATTTATCTTTTCTGTTTCTGTGTTTTGTTCTCACTTATGTACCCTAGAATTAAAGTTATCGCCAAAAATTAGTCTGACCTATGCAATTTCTATAGTAAAGTGATTTTTTTGGAATTTTTGTCTCTGTGAGGCAGTTCTAATGAGTACCTACAACATATGTTTTTGTGGAGAAATAAGAAAATTACCAGTACATTTCAGTTGCAGAAAGTGCCTTATATGGAGCTACGAAAACGATTGTAGCCTACTCACCTCAAGGTTTTTGCTAGAATGCTAACAGTATCCATTGTATCTTTGTTCTCCTTGTACAGAACAAACCGACAATAATCTCCCCTCTCCTTGGGCCAGCTTTGAAAATTGTGGACTAAACAAAGAAAACCAAAAGGCATGACATGTCAATTTAAAACAATCTTTTTCATGCAATCATTCCAGATCGATATACATCCACTATGATCAGACTGAATTGTGAAGTAAATACAATACTCTAGTGTTATCATGGATGAACTGTGAAGCATATACAATACTCTAGTGTTAACATGGATGAACTGTGAAGCATATACAGTACTCTAGTGTTATCATGGATGAACTGTGAAGCATATACAATACTCTAGTGTTATCATGGATGAACTGTGAAGCATATACAATACTCTAGTGTTATCATGGATGAACTGTGAAGCATATACAGTACTCTAGTGTTATCATGGATGAATTGTGAAGCATATACAGTACTCTAGTGTTAACATGGATGAACTGTGAAGCATATACAGTACTATAGTGTTATCATGGATGAACTGTGAAGCATATACAATACTCTAGTGTTATCATGGATGAATTGTGAAGCATATACAGTACTCTAGTGTTAACATGGATGAACTGTGAAGCATATACAGTACTCTAGTGTTATCATGGATGAACTGTGAAGCATATACAATACTCTAGTGTTATCATGGATGAACTGTGAAGCATATACAGTACTCTAGTGTTATCATGGATGAACTGTGAAGCATATACAATACTCTAGTGTTATCATGGATGAATTGTGAAGCATATACAGTACTCTAGTGTTAACATGGATGAACTGTGAAGCATATACAGTTCTCTAGTGTTATCATGGATGAATTGTGATGCAAATACAAACCTCAAGTGTTGTCATTGATGAACTGGGAAGCAAATAAAATACTCTAGTGTTGTCATTCATAAATTGTGAAGCAAATACAAACCTCAAGTGTTGTCACTGATGAATTGGGAAGCAAATAAAATACTCTAGTGTTGTCATTCATGAATTGTGAAGCAAATAAAATTAGTGTTGTCATTGTGAAGATAATACAATACTCAAGTGTTGTCACTGATCAATTGGGAAGCAAATAAAACACTCTAGTGTTGTCATTCATGAATTGTGATGCAAATACAATATTCAACTATTGTCACTGATTAACAGCAAAGCAAATAAAATACAGTTGACTCTCGATATCTCGAATTCCAAGGGACTCTCTGAAATACTTCGAGATATCCGTACCTTGACATATCAGATTTGCAGAATTGAAGAAAAAAATAAGTCGATTAACGCATTTAACAAATATATATGTAATTAGATTCTTGAAGTTAGAGATATATTTAAAATATTGTGGAAAAGAGGAGAAATTGCTCCTAAGGAGCAATTTCTCCTCTGTTCCACAATATTTTTTACCTGTTGTTAGATTTTCATGTTTAGGCAGGGACCAGATTTTCACTTCGAGATAAGCGGTTATTCGAGATAAGCGAGTTCGAGATAACGAGAATCAACTGTATAAAAGATATCACTGATGAATTGGGAATCACATAAAATTCTTTAATATTGTCATTTGTGAACAGGAAAGCAAATAAAACCTAGAGTTGTCACTGATGAATTGGGAAGCAAATAAAATACATACTCTAATGCTTCGTTGATGACAATAATGATACTTCAAGCAGAAGTAAGATAATGCCCATATTGGTATCTTTTTCACCCAAAAATTGTTGCTGTTTCTTATTTCTTAAGAAATAATGTTTTGAGAACTTATTAGAAGCATCTAGTAGAGACACTTCTAATGAATCATATGTTTTTTGCAGAGAAACTAAATGGCCCCAACCAGCATGTGAAGCACTTCAGTGCTTGAAAATTTGAAGTTTGAAGCATCTAGATCCTGGAGAACTTCAGGAGAAGCCAAGATACAATTCACTACACCTATAGAAGCTAAGATACCATTCAGATCTAAAATAAACCTGACCTAATGTTGACTTTGGCTAAAGTAGGTCACAGTGACCTAGTAATATGGAAGGTCACATGGTGGCAGGATGCCTGCACAATTTTTAGAGGGAGGAGAAGAGGCTGGTTCCTATGGAAGCCAAGAAATACATCCCGAGGTGAAAACCAAGGTGCCATTTTTGGCAAAAGTAGGTCAAAGTGACCTAGTTTTGTGGGAGAGCACCTGGGTTGGTTGGATGCATACATCAATGAAGTTTAAGGATACTGGTACTTAACAAGTCCTCTATTACTTGAATATATTAATGCCACATACAAAGCCATATCTTAAACTCTTTTACCTTTATTTGTTGCAATTTTTACTTCAATATATTTCTTGTCATCTTTGTTCACAGTGGTACTATCCAGACCAGTGAAACCTGAAGCAACAGCTTTGTGAATTCTTGCTCTTTTATCTTTATCATCATCTACCTGGAAAGAAATACAACACTATATCAAAACATACATGCCAAATCAGCATCTCAAGAAGAACCTATTCTATGACGGAGCATCAAAAAGAAAACTTACCATCTTGTGTATGACTGTTTCTGAATGTTTCATATACAACAGGTTTGTGAGGAAAGAACCTCATAACTTCAGATAGGACAATTTTATTTTAAATCAGAGACAGAAAGTATCTTTTTTTTTATTTCTCCACAAAGACGTGCATTGTGGGTACTGGTACTCATTAGAAGTGCCTCAAAGAGGCACTACTAATGAGTATCCCACAATGTATGTTTTCATGAAGAAATAAAAAAAATTACATGTATTATTTAGATGAAAAAGTGCCTGTGGGTACTCATTAGAAGCATCTAGGTGAGGGGCTTCTTATGAAAACATATGTTTTCAGGGAGAAATATATCAAAATACCAGTACTATTTGTTTAAAAAAATTGCCTTATCTGGAGCTATGAGTAATATATCAAAATATACATGCCCACATTCAGAATTTTAACCAGACCTGATCATATGACAGGACATAACATCTCAATTTAATTTAACCATCCGATATAAAACTCTGTTTAAAACAGGACAGGCTTGTATCCTAAGGACTTCATAGCTACTTTTTTTTTTTCAATCAAAAAGTGTTGATATTTTTCTCATTTCTCCATGAAAACATGTGGGTATTCATTAGCATTGCCTCAGCAATGATATTTTTTTTTATTTTTACATCAAAAAATATTTTGTGGGTACTCATTATAGAATTATCTCAAGAAAAAAATACATGTATATAGCTCTAGGTAAGAGGGGTCTTTTCTTATTTCAGCATGAAAATAAGTTGTGGTACTGATTAGAAGCATCTCAGTGAGGTGCATCTAATGAGTACCAACAACATATGTTTTTGTGGGGAGAAATATGAAAAAAAAAAAAACATTAATAATGTTTGGTAAGGAAAAAAGTGCCTTTAATATCTTGAATTTTGTTCTGTCTGTGATCAGAACCATGCAGTTTTTACATATATTTGTCTTACACCATGAACTTTGGGCTGAAATCTTTAGCCTACTGCAGACAGAAATTAGCATACTACATAGCAACAGATAGGGTGCTTTTTTCATCTGAAAAATGCTGATATCTTTCTTATTTCTCCACAAAAACATATGTTGTGGGTACTCATTAGAAGTGCCTCAGTGAGGTGCTTCTAATGAGTACCCACAACATATGTTTCCCTGGATAAATAAGAAAAATATTGTGTGGATACCCCCTCTTATCTGTAGCTATGATACTATATCTTATCATTTTCCTACTTTTTTTTTTTATTTGCTCAGGCCTTTCTGTCTCAATCTTAACCCATTTATGCTGACTGGATTCTTCTATCTTACCTCTTTGGACAGGTCCATTTCCTATAAAAGGGGTATCTGGTTAGTTTTTATTAGTATCATTGGTTAGTTTTTATTAGTATCATGTTTTGTAGAAATTTCTGAATTAATGCAAATGTAGACCCTGATCAGACAGTGCAGACCCTGATCAGAAACTGCATTCTGTGGTGTCTGATCTGGGTCTACACTGTTTGCCAATGTCCCTTTTATGGGATGCCAGGCTTAAATGGGTTAAGGTCAACTTGCTAATTTCTAATTCAGACACACCCATCTAACTGCCTACTGGTGTGTCTAATATTAACCAACTGGCAAACAGTTTAGTGCCAGATCACACTGCTTCTTAAGGAGCAATATGAGCTGGGTCTATAATGTTTGCTCCAGTATGTCTGTCCAAATGTTTATGGTATAAATTAAGGAGACTAGATACACCTGCAATTTTGTACAAGAGAGACAACTTTTGTTACTTCCTACATTTGTATCTATCTCCAGCATATCAAAACCCTTCTGAAAAGAAGTCTCCTCTAAAAGGAAAGAATTTGCTCCCAACAGGAGCAAATTCTTCCTTTTAGAGAAGACTCCTTTTCAGAAACAGGAAAAAAAACAACTTTGAAAGAGTTGCCTTCCTTGAAAGCGTATTGATTCCTACAGTAGCATTACCCGCTGTGAGGTAAAAGTATTACCTCTATCAACACTGCATCTGTTTTACTTCCTGATTTTATAAGCTCTTCTATCTTCTCCATATTTGAGTCACTTAATATACCACTTACATCTTGATCAGCCTGGAAATGATAAAAAATTTTCAGTGTGATATCTTTCACATGGTACATTGTATATGCGACTTATTAAAGCGCCAGGTAAAAGTTTATTCTGATAAATCATGATAATATTTATCATTTTACACCAACATATTTTGTGGGTACCCATAAGAATTATCTCAGAGGTACATGTATTTTGAATTAATCTATTTGGAATTTACAAATCTTTTTTTAACATATCACTATTAGCTATTATATGTGCAGCACCATGTGAAAGCATGTCCTTGGGATATATGTGGACAATGAAGGCCCAGATCAGCCTCTGCGCAACTGCACAGTCTGATCAGGGCCTTCTCTGTCCCCTAAAAGAATCATAGGATACTACAGAATGTATGAATGAATAGCAAAGGCTGGATGATATTTTGCACATGATCTGAATCTGTGCATTTTGCGCATGTATGAAGGCACAGTTTGCTTGATGCAGCCCATATCACTATCAGTTATTATTTTCATTCCCTCTATGTAAACATATATGCTCCAAATAAGGTCAAACGCCGTTCATGCCGGTTTTCTATATTTCTCTAAAATCTATGTATTTTGCTTGGCTAAACACAGTTGTTTAGCTGACATGAATTTTGCTTTGGATTCCAGCTAGTGTTACAAAGAGATTGTGTTATATTATCACCAGAAGCTACATGTAATTCTAAGAAGTACATTTGTACATGTACCTATAGCATGTTTTCACAGAGAAATTACAGCTGTAAATGGAAGTTTTATCAGGTTTCATATGTACCCCAAATATTTCAGCTATGTGCTCTAGCCTTATGTAAACAGTTTATTCCAAGTGCATTGTGTACTTATTATAGTAATTAAACTTGTCCATATGTATGCAACTAAAACATAAAAAAGTTGTCAGGTCATGAATTTATTTAGCACAAAGGTAGTTTCCGCAACAATATATACATGTACAAATGTACCATATACATATACATTAAATATCTGGACACCTCCACTCCTTACCATGCTTGTCTAAAATTAGAACATGTACATTTTACTGCCCAATGATGTGTCTAGAAATGGTTACCGGTAGTTGAGTGGCAAACAGTGTGGACCCTGATCAGGTGCCACATTCTGCAGGAACTGATCTGGTCTGCACTGTTTGCTCATACCTCTCTGTCCAAATACTTAAAGTGTATTATATGGTAGTTTACCTTTACCACTCTCTTGGCTAATTCAGCAGATGACAAATTGGTGATATTTTTCTTATTTTTATGAGAAAACAGGTTTTGAAATGTCATGCAAATTGTCCCCAATAGAGACAATTTGCATGAAATGTCAAAACCCATTTTCTCAGAAAAAATAAAAAAAAATATGTCAATATGTTGTCTGCTGTAAATTTTACCTAGAGTGTAGAGATCTCTGTTGGTGTAAAATGCAGTTTTACAAACCAGTGCCACATTTTTCTCATTTTACTGATTTGATCAAGAACTGTACTGTTTCAACTTACAGTGTTCTGTTAGGCTCAGGATAGGTGACTAATGTTTTTTTTTGTTTTTTTTTTGTTTTTTTTTGGAGGGCGGGGGGGGGGGGGGGGGGGGGGGGTTGTTGCTTTTTGTTTGTGTGTGTGTGAGGGTGGGGTGGGGGGTGGTTTTTTTTTTTTTTTGGTTTTTTTTTTGGTTTTTTTTTTTTTTTGGTTTTAGCACAAGTATAAATAGGAATATTTTAAAGCAGTTACCATATGATTGCACATTATATTAACAATTTAACACTGCATGCTGGGTAAAAATTTCAGCAGATGACACTGAATTCTTTTTTTCATATTTTCCCCAGAAAATGGGATTTGACATTTCATTTCAAATTCTATTTTCTAAAAAAAATATTGTCAATTTGTCATCTACAGTACTGAATTAGCCCAGAAAGCAATAAATGTAAAAGCCCTGCATTTATATGATTCATACCTTAACAAGCACCTCTTCTGTTGGAAGGCCAAAGCTGGTCAATTTAACCACTTCTCCCGATAAATCTATTTCACTCACCAGAAAATCTGAATACCTGAAGCAGAAGACAAATGAAGCCATCATACCGAAATATTTGGACACCTTCCCATGGTTTGTGTAAAAATTTGAATAAATTTGTTCTTGCTACCTAATGATGTGTCCGCAAACTGCTGAATAAGTGGCAAACAGTGTAAGACCCTGATCAGATGCCACATGCAAAAAAAAGTCTTATCTGTAGCGATGCATATGTTGTGGGTACACACCAGAAACACTTGGGAGACATTTCTAATGAATGAGGCACTTCTAATGAGTACCCACAACATACATTTTTGTTAGAAAAGAAAAACCAATCTGGGCCCAGTTGTTCAAAGTGTCGTTAGCTTAACAAGATTGTTAAGGGTCATTTCGTTAACTGTTTTAGCGGATTCAATATACAATATTCTGATATTTTTTGCTGAAAAAATGTGAGTAGCTTTTGCAATGCAAAAGCTACTCACATTTTTTCAGCACACAATTTCAGCATATTTGCGTATCATTCGATGTAAATTTTAATGAATCGTTAACTAACGACATCGTTAGTTTTGAACAACTGGGCCCTGTACTTTTAGGCTAAAAAAGTGCTTTATCAACAGCTATGTTTTACTTAGAGCCATGAAACTGCAACTTTACAGTACACCTGCCTCAATGATCATCTACAACATACCTTTCCTTTAGAGATAAAAATTATCTGCACTGTTTGCTGATAAAGAGCTCCTTTAGTTTACCTAAAGCTATGGTTGGTTTATTTAGAACTATGAAACTTTAAAGTTACAGTACCTCTGTTTGATAATCCCCTGGAAACCATTGTGGTTACTTATATATTCTGTGATTCCAACATCTTTCTCTTGAACAGGTTGAGTTCTGACTTCTTTATCATGTTCAGCCACAACAGGCTGTTCAGTAACATTTTTAGTATGCAAATCTGTTACAGTTCTCTTCACAGCATCATTGCTGTCCAATGTCAGTTTTTGTTCTTCTGTCTTTTCATTGTCTTTGCTACTAGCTATCAGTGTCTCTGCTGTGTCTGTATTTGCTGACTGATTTATATCACTGTCATTGTCTTCAAGTTTTGCTCTGTCTGGTTCTAACTGTTCTGAAATTGTACTTTTTCCAGTAATAGTATCAACTTCAACACTGTCTGTCTCTACATTCCTCACTTCATCATCTGATTCAAGTTTGAGTCTTTTTCTGTCTGGCTCCATTTTATCTATTTCTTGCCTATCTGAAACAACGTAAAAATTCTATTAAGTACTTAACCCTGGTCCTGCTGAACCTGGATATGCCCTGTCTTTGCAAACAGTGTAGATCCAGATCTGATCAGTTGGCTTCTGCACTGTTTGTCATTATGTGAATCTGTATCAGCATCTGGGATCAAGTAATCTGATTGGCTGAAAATTAGAAGTGGGCAAGGTATCTTAATTTATTCAACATGGCAAGGGTTAAAAACACATAACCTTTAGTAGTTGCAAGAGGATAAAATACAGGAAGGTCTCTTTATAATGCTATGCAGTGCTTGCACTAACTGTCAAAATCAGGAAGTCCCAGACTTCCTAGCTCCAATACCTGGAAGTCCTGGTGATCATTTTTTTTCACTCACTTCCAGAAATTCAACCTCAATATTCTTAAACTCTCATTTATGGAGTAAAACTGCCATTCTTAAGCTAAATAACACATAAATTCATTCTAAATTATTGTTATAAATGACTAAATATCTTTGAAAGTTGGGAGTCCCAGACTTCCTGGCATTGATTTTTGGAAGTCCCAGGGCAATGTTTTGGGAGTCTCTGACTCCCAGACTTCCCTTAATGCAAGCACTGGCTATAGTAGGTGTTTGTGGAATGGCATAGTGTTATAAAGGAACAGTATTACAATATTATAATGAGAAAAACACTTTCATACTGCTAGGTGGTATGTTTGTAGTGACTGTTGCTTTTTTTCTTTTGTTTTGTTGTTGTTCTTTTGGTGGGCCATGGGTGGAAAAGAAGACAGGTCCAGCCAAATACATGTAGTATATACATGTAGCTCTAGGTAAATGCACCTTGAGTTTAAATTACAAAAAATACTTCCCAAGAGATTTGCAATTCCAATAAACAAACAAGTGCATAGCACGAGTTTGTTTATAAGATTTGCAAGTCTTGAGGGAAATATTTCCTGCATTTTATACACATTGTGTATTAACTTATATAGTATAAACCATAAAGATCTTTTTTTTTCTTCAAATTCCATTTTAGGCTATTTGAAATTATGTCAATAAGTTTTGCAACATTAGGTCATCTACACTCTTAACTTGTGACAGCGTTCTAAAGGAAATATTTCTACTGAATGGGAATTATTTATATTTCCCACAGAAATTACTAAAAATTGCTTCAGATATGTAACATTAATATTTCTTATTTCTCTACAAAAATATATACCTAGGGTACTCATCATAAGTGCCTCTGCATGAAAATATTTGTTAACCCTTAAAGCGCCAATCACAACAATTGTCGTCTGCTTTGTCATCTGCTTGTGATCTTAAAAGTAGTCCTCTAGGAGCAGTCTGATCTGGGTCCATACTGTTTGCCGGTATGCAAAAATAGGTTTGAAAAGTTTGCAAGAATATTCAGCAGATGACATAAACAGAAGATATTTTCAGATGCAGTTTTTCTTGGCGTACCCACCTGTTCCTGTTGAAACACCCTACCAATCCAAAATTTGTTTCTTGCCCTACACAAGAAACAAAGTAATTTATTGGAAAAAGTAGGGGTGTGCAAAAATACCGGTACACCAGTATACTGTGGTATTTCTTTGGCATGGTACGTACTGAGGTACACTTGCCTGTACCATGATATTCTGGTGATTCTATTTTTAGCAACAGTCTATTGTAGAAAACCATAAATCTCCAAAATATTGTAGCAGAGTTTTTTTTGTACATTCCTTTTTGACTTTTCTAATGAGTTTATGTCTCATAGGGAATTAGCTCGAATAACTGACAACTAGTATTTACAAACTAATAACTGCAAAGTCCCAAATAAATTTTCACATCTTTAATTGTTATTATTTCTTCTTCTTTATTTTCAGCATATATACGGTGTATAGTTAATTCACACATGTGGAAATTGTTCCTGGCAATGGCCAACAGGCCATTGCCTTTTTCCAAAACTTGTAAAGCTACATTATTTTCGTGTCCACAAAAACTCAAGAAATGAACTACTGGACTTGTCAGTCCAAGCACATCATTAAGACTCTCCTCAATCCAGAGGCAAGATTAAGACTTATCAGGCCAAGTGCAACATTAAGACTCCTTGACCGGGCCCTCTTCTAATTTTCTTTGGGCCAGTCAAACTGGGTGTTGCTTAGCAACCAATCTTAAGCACCAACCAAAGTTTGTATTTTATTTCAAACTGTCACTCAAGACTAAGTTAGCAGAATTTGACATTTGATTATTTGACCATACTGTCCTCATAAAAGATTGACTTACTATTATTAACACTTACAATTTTCACACATACCAGTGAATGAATTATTTAGTTTGTATCTTTTGTAAGGAAACAAACCTGATAATGCATATACTTAGCACAATCACTTATTATGAATATTAGATAGTTACAATATTGAAACAGTTGGATTTGAAACAGCTTCTAATGATGTGCTTCAGTTATAAACCATTGAATGTCATTTGCAAAAAGTCTTAGGCAATGGACGAGGTGAAATAATTATACATGCAATATTACTTGCTGCCAATACATGTATATTTAACAATAAATGTTGATATGAAAGTATAACAACGGTTATAGAGATGTAAATAAGTATGCAGTTATAAAACTGATAATAAGCAGGAAGATGTTAAACTTATAGACCATCAAATGTTGGCATATCCACCAAATGGCCACTACTGCTGGCAATTTCACAATGACCTCTGCAAAATTTATACTGTTGGGATATACCGTGGTATGTATCGCGATACTCTGCTAAATACTGCGGTTTACCATGTTACTTTATTTTTGGCGGTACCCAGCCCTAGGAAAAAGAATATTAATTTTATTTTCATCTTCTGTGAGAAAATGTAAAAAAAAAAAAAATGTTTTTGAAAGGCCTAATTTTGCATAATTACATGTAACACATTGTGTCTCTCGTGTTATGTAATTGTATTTTACAGGTGACTGCTTGATAAGTTGAACAGAAGGTACCCGTGGAGGTGTGACTGGGACTTATCAGTCAGTTTGAAGACACTGCCTCTGATATTGTGGGACTTTTTATAAAAAGAAATAAAAAAGAGATAAAAAAAAAAAGGTCCTCAAATGGTTGCCACATAACAGGGTTTCCATAATATTAAAATGGCAATCAAGTTCTGCGGTCAACAAGTCCTAGCCACACCTCCACCGGTCCAATATGAAATGCTAGAGGTTCTAGAATTGCGCGGTGCCGGCTGGACACAAAGGATAAATTTATTTGTTGGCTAACATGGCAGGGCATACTCTTTTGAGGATACTTTATTACAGTCCTTATAACAGCGATTTACCTTCTATTTGGCTTATCGAGCAGTCACCTGTAAAATACAATTATATAAGACATGCAAGACGAGAGACACAATATGTTAATTATGCACAATTAAGCCTTTCAAACACAAAAATAATTTCTTTTTTTTCTTTTAGCGAGCACAGCTCGCAATGCGCGAAGCACATCACAAACAAAGTGAGCTCTACGGTAGAGAATATGATCAAGGAAAAGTAACATACAATGATATATACTTTCAGCAGAAATCGCTCTGACCAATTTTCTTCCCGTTTTCTTCCCAGAAGTTGACAGGACTGGAGCGAACCTGATACTAATAAGCATCACGAAGTGACAAGAAACGATTGTCAATAAGTGTCACAAACATTATATTGCTAATTATTTTTATTATTTATTATTGGTTTTCATATATTTTTATATATTCTGATAGTCATTCTTTAATGATGCTGTGAAGGACTTTTGAAGAGACTACAGCTTGGGTCAGTGCTGTGCTCGCATTTAGGCTAAGCCTATTTTCATATTACATTTTCTCACAAAAGATAAAAACAAAATAAATTTTTTTCCCAATAAATCACAATATTACCAAACTAGGTTGAAAATAGTACAAAATATCCACTGAACTACAAAAAAAAAGTGAAATTCATTCATTCCTGTTGGTCTCAGAAAGCACTGAGAATATAAATCTGGAGCGGGGATTACATGATCGGGATCGGGGAGGGGATGTTTCATATCCAACCAAAACAGAGGCGAAACCACCAGGGGGGACATATGTGCTTCGATTTCTTTTTAATGCAGAAGTTTTGTGTATTCCCGCTGATTTGTTCATGTTGTATATAGACATTAAACAGAGTTATTGCCAAGTTTCTGCTTTAGTTTCTGATAAGTATCTTATTTTACCTTTCAATTTCGTTAAATATGCGAAAACACGTGTCTTCTTTCCTATAACTTTGTTTACATCAACACCGGTTGTTTGATACTGCAATTGTGTCTTGTGGGGTCGGGTATGAAAGCCACGGCCGAGCTGCCGAGCCGAGCCGAAAAAGCCGAGCCTGCTATAATGTTATCTTGTATTTGTGCAAACGAGTCCAAGATACTTATTTCTTTTATTCTTATATTAACATATATGTAAAATGCTGTATTCACAATTAAAATTTGTACAATCATTTGCTTATTTATGACTTTAAATCCAATTTTCCATTCAAGAGGGGTATGAAAGCCACGGCCGCGAAAGGGATATGTTTTGGCCAGTTTGTGAACAAATTGTGATGTTTTATAATCTGAGCATTTGACAGAGATTGCAAAAAGATATTTTTAAATTATTTCGAATCATTATAACATGCAGAAACTGTTGAGATTCTCACTATTCTTCTTTTTCACCCAAATAACGAGGATCGGCAGATTCTAAAAATAGAATAAATCTAAACTAAACGAAAATAACCGAAACGGCTGGAAAGGACTAAAGGCTCAGGTGAGCTAACAAAACAGTCATTTAAAACTCCACATCAATAATTAATTTGATAGCTTTTCCCATTAATGCTGGTCATCATATTAGTATTAGATGTAATTATTAAGTTTAGGCTCTTTCAATGCTGTTGCTTTCCGTTTCGGTTATTTTCATTTAGTTTTCTCTGTTCTATATTTAGATCCTGCCGATCCTCGTTATTTGGATGAAAAAGAAGAATGATGGGAAATATAAACAATTTCTGCATGTTATAATGATACAAAATAATTTTAAATACGTTTTTGTAACCTCTGTCAAATACTCTGATCTTAAAATATCGCCATTTATTCACAAAATGGCCAAAATATAACCCTTTCGCGGCCGTGGCTTTCATACCCCTCTTGAATGGAAAATTGGATTTAAAGTCATAAATAAGCAAACAATTGTACAAATTTTAATTGTGAATACAGCATTTTACATATATGGTAATTTGAGATTAAAAGAAATAAGTATCTTGAACTCGTTTGAACAAATACAAGAAAACACTATAGCAGGCTCGGCTTTTTCGGCTCGGCTCGGCAGCTCGGCCGTGGCTTTCATACCCGACCGTCTTGTGGTGGCAAAAACGAAGCTAAAAATCTGTAAACCCGACAAGAAATTTTCGGATATATTCTCGCTTCGCTTCACCGAAAATAATAGAAAGTATCCGAGTTTGTTTACCACGCAACGAAATTTTGGCCCGAAAAGTCTTGTCTGGGTTTTGCATGTTTTGTCGATTTATCAGTAATTATTTTTTAATACATTCCATTTATATAATTGCCAGTATACTATCTATAAATGTGTCACGCACAGGCATAAGTCTCAGATTTCTGAAACTGAGGTTTTGACAATCCAATAGGCCTAACCACTGAAATTTCATTCTGATTTCCTGTTACGGTGCAGTCTTGTAACGCTGGGCGCATAAAGTCTTTATGGCTGCGTGTAAATTCAAAAGCACAATAAAAAATGTTGCAACGCTTCCTTTTAAAGTACTTCCAAAGATGAAAGGCCTCAGATTATGTTATGATGTAGGGCAGAATAGGGAAACTCCTTAATTGAAAATGAACTGCCAATTTTGTTGCCCAGTATTGCAGGTGATGTGTTTGAGCTAATAAAACAAGAAAGTTGATTCAAATAAGTTATTGATTAGCTCCTGCAATGTTGTCAAAGGCAGTGTTTTGATACAAAACACACTTTGGTTGGTATTAATGTAGTAGTGACAGCCGGCTTTTATAGTGACTTGGTAGAGTGTTCAACTGTCAAGCAGACAGCCCGGGTTTGATCCTCAGCTGGGACATGGGTGATTAGAATTTTTTCACCTGTTGCATTAAACTCGTGCTTGCATTCAGAAATCATCAAATTTTTCCGCACTATATGTTAAATTTGAAAATTACGCTCAAACTGACACATCTGCTTGTGTTAGAAATAAGCTTAGAAGCTAATTTGAACAAAACGCCCAAGTGTTGAGAATAGTGAAACTGATATGGGGAGATATATTTAGAGAGGCTGTGAATGTAGGGTGCACAAAATAAATGGCTATGCAATGTTACCGCTCGACTGTATATCTTTTTCTGCCCATATGGCAAGGCACATTTTCAGGCTAGTTCTGCTATCTGATAACAGCTCTTGTATCATTTTCAAATTTCTCCATATCTTTTTTATTATAATATCAGTGAAGCACTTCTGTTGAGTACGCAGAACATATTTTTTTATGGAGAAAGAAGAGAAATATCAGTAGTTTTTGGCTAAAAAGTATGTACTTATCTGGAGCTATGATGTCATTTAGGAAGGGAGGGGACAGAACACTGAATGAAGCATGTAATTTTTTTGGTCTTGTATTGCACAAGAAATGTCATTTAAGCTGCAATATCAGAAATATACCTTTGGAGGCTAGTTCTGCTATCTGATAACAGCTCTTGTATCATTTTCAAATTTCTCCATATCTTTTTTATTATAATATCAGTGAAGCACTTCTGTTGAGTACCCAGAACATATTTTTTTATGGAGAAAGAAGAGAAATATCAGTAGTTTTTGGCTAAAAAGTATGTACTTAACTGGAGCTATGATGTCATTTAGGAAGGGAGGGGACAGAACACTGAATGAAGCATGTAATTTTTTTGGTCTTGTATTGCACAAGAAATGTCATTTAAGTTGCAATATCAGAAATATACCTTTGGAGGCTAGTTCTGCTATCTGATAACAGCTCTTGTATCATTTTCAAATTTCTCCATATCTTTTTTATTATAATATCAGTGAAGCACTTCTGTTGAGTACCCAGAACATATTTTTTTATGGAGAAAGAAGAGAAATATCAGTAGTTTTTGGCTAAAAAGTATGTACTTAACTGGAGCTATGATGTCATTTAGGAAGGGAGGGGACAGAACACTGAATGAAGCATGTAATTTTTTTGGTCTTGTATTGCACAAGAAATGTCATTTAAGCTGCAATATCAGAAATATACCTTTGGAGGCTAGTTCTGCTATCTGATAACAGCTCTTGTATCATTTTCAAATTTCTGCATATCTTTTTTATTATAATATCAGTGAAGCACTTCTGTTGAGTACCCAGAACATATTTTTTTATGGAGAAAGAAGAGAAATATCAGTAGTTTTTGGCTAAAAAGTATGTACTTAACTGGAGCTATGACGTCATTTAGGAAGGGAGGGGACATGCAGAACACTGAATGGAGCATGTAATTTTTTTGGTCTTATATTGCACAAGAAATGTCATTTAAGCTGCAATATCAGAAATATACCTTTGGACATATATGCCTAGCAAAGATTCAGATCAGCCTGTGCTTTTACACAATCTGATCAGAATCTTCACTTGACTCATTTTGGATAGCCAAGGTTGCAATGTTTCTTTGTGCAGACTACAAATACCCTGGTCAGATTGTGCAGATGTGCAGGCTTAAATTTGAGTCTTCATTGAATGCACATGTCAGAAGGTATGTTTTATCACGTTGCAACTCATTTTTTATAGAGTGAAAACAGTATTGTAGATAGGAAATATTACATATATATGAAAAGCCCCATCATACTATGTATTATTATTGTCAGTATTTTTTCTCAGAATCTGGGCTCCATAGTGTAGTTTGTAATGCATCTGACTGCAGATCTAAGGGTCACAAGTTTGAATCACAGCTCTGCCACATAATTTCATGGAACATGAAATAATTTCTGTGTCATTCTGTCACTTCTACTGGTTCAAGAAGGGAATTTGTCAGTTACTGACAAAAGTCAGGACAAGAGATAAGGGGAGTATCCGAGTAAAATACCCATATGTTTTGAGCAAATATTCAATTATTTTCAAAAACTTGGGTATTGATACCAAAACTATTTGACATACCCAGTTATATCCAAATTGAAGGGTGAAAAATTAAAGTTTCAAGGCCAGTAAAGCACATGATTACTAGATTATATTATGATTATATGTACTGCACATTATAGGTGTTTTATTCTTCATCTGACAAATACTCCATGTACCATGTTTTGAATACCTAAATCAGGCTTTTTTTTGTGCTCTTTCTTTCTGTTTTAAAGGTTTTACCCAATTAATTTTCATTTTGTGGGGTGTCTTAACTCAAACTAAAAAATGAAAATATGATTTTACCCAACTGATTAAATTTTGATGGGATTAAATACCCAAATGCCCCAAAAATTATCTGTGGCTCTGAAAAGTATGTGCACAAAGTACTGGTTAACTTTTTAGCGAAATAATTAAGCCTGTCCACTAAAAGTGAGTGCTTGACATGAACTTAAGTGTTGACTGGATCATAAAACACCAAATTAAATAATCTTTCTCAGAAACACACACACACACACAAAAAAAAAAAAAAAAAAAAAAAAAAAAAAAAATTTAATTAATCAGATCAATTACTTTCATGCATTGTGGGAGTAATGTTAATACCCTTTAAATGAAACTGTCCCATAGCCTTGCAGCCATGGGAACAGTGGAAGTTAGAATCCACCATGTCTTGGGCTTTAGCATATGAAAAGCAATGTCCAGTCTTCTCCTTTCGCTGCCTTTAACCTTTGAAGGGTACCCATTCACTGATGGGTGAACAGAGACAGTCACTGCTGGGTGAACAGAGACATGCATTTTTCAGTCCATGGACTCAACTTGGCTCGAACCTGCAACCTTCAGCACTACAGTCAGATGCTCTGACAGCTTAGCTATGGTACTTAAGTGAAACAGAAACATTTTTTTTTTTTGGTGTTCAGTTTCTTTGTTTTGTCCAGTATGTCATTCATATTGGTGTATTATTGCCTCAGTTTAATTTTATTTAGATTTCTTTTGGCGCCTCATTAGAATTATCCCACATAATATTTTTTTCATAGCTCTAAATACATGTACATGTAAGAGAGGCCCCCAGATATTGATTTTTCTTATTTCTGTACAAAACTGTATTTGTGGATAGTCATTAGAAATGTCACAGGCATTTCTAATGAGCACCCACAACATAGGCTTTTGCACATAAATAGGAAAAATGTCCAAACTTAGTATATGATTGAAGAAAAAAGTGTCTTGTCTAGAGCTATGGCTTTCATGGAGAAAAATTGGAAGCCTCAGTTCTCTTAATCCTTAAAGTGGCAAGTACTCTTGTAGCTGCGACATTGTAAATTATTTTTTGCAGAAAATAAGGCTTGACATTTAGTCTGAATTGTCTGCCAGTGAGACAGTTCATATGAAAAGGAGACAGTTTGTATTAAATGTCTAGTTTTTTTTTTTTTCCTGAAAAAAAAAGCAACAAAATACACGTATTTCAAAATGTCATCTGCTGGAGTTGTCATTGTCGCTTAAAGGGTCAAGTAAAAAATGTAACCCTTGTCTATGTTATGGACTTAAGTTACAAAAAGTGAACAAACTGAGGTAACCTTAGGTTTATTTGAAGCTGCTTGTTGGCTGGGCCTCTTTGTTTCTTGAAAATTCAGCTATGATTATATTGTAATCTGTTTTATTTCAGTTGAAAGTTGTCAGAGTTGATCATCACAATGCCCCCATATCGCCACAAAGCAGGAGCACCTGACCTCATGGATGCCGATATAAGTTTTCCACTGGCTCGCCTATTTGATCCATATAATATGGATCAAATACCTGAAAGGAAGAGAATGGAGCAGTTTGAACACAGAGACCTTGCCCATGTCAAACATTATAAAGCTGCTGTCAAAATTTTTGGTGGACCACTGAGTAGAAAACGAGTAATAGTAGCCCCCCCAATGGAGACGCCCACAAAACATAGACTTGGAATGTATATAACTAGAAAGTCACCACCACCATCAAAAACATTCAATACAGATCTTAACCCACAGATACCACCAGAGAAACCACTCCCTGAAGAACTTGTCATAGCAAAGCAAGCACAAGAGAGGGAAGATAAATACAAAGCTTGGTTTAAAGAAAGACAAAAGTTTCGTAATGATTTGGAAAATATGGGACTAAATATGGACTGGTTAAGTAAGAAACCAAATAAATCAGTTCTAGAAAGGAGAGTTCTGCAAAAATTGAAAGAGGAAGAAGGACAGAAAATTGAAACAGTCGTTATATCAGAGACTCCATCACCCCAAATGAGGGTAGATTCTTCTGACTCCAGTGGATTACCTAACATAAATGTTCCCACACCACTTGCCATTAAAATCTTGGAACAATATTTACGGCAAAATAAATTAAGATTGATAGATGTGTTTACTTCTAGTGACAAGAATAAAGATTGGAAGATTTCACGTGAAGAATTTTTTAAGATTTGTGATGAAGTAAGTTAATGATTTATGGACATTTGTATATTAACAAGTTTTACTTAACCCTGGTCCTGTTGTTCTCCGATATGTCCAGCTTTTGCAAACAGTGTACATAAAGATCAGTTGGCTTCTGAAGAAGTCAACTGATCTTGATCTAAACTGTTCGTCATTAAGTATGTGAGTTTGCACCAGCAACCTGCATCATTTAATATGATTGGCTGAAAATCAGAAGTGGGTGTGGCATCTTAATTAATTCAACATGGCAAGGTTAATTTTCTGCTAGCAATTTTGCCAAACATATTTTGTTCTCTAGAAATGTTTTCTTTCTTATGAAGATAAATGTCCTAAAAGTTCATACACCAAGGTTTCTGACAAAAAAAGCATAATTATGCAAACAGGAGCAGTCTGATCAGGGCCTACACTGTTTGCCATTCCACTAAGTATCTTAAGATGCAATGCCTATATTCAGTATTAAGTCATAAGACCACCCCACTAATAAGACCACTTTTAGACAGTCCAAAAAATGGTCATAATAGCTGAATTTTACTGTACTTGGTAGTTTTTCTTCCATTTTTACTAAGGACAACTTTTGGGGCCTTATGTTTGTGTGTCTGCAGACCAAACCGCTTCTGAAAAGCCTTAAGGGGTCTACTCTAATGGAAAGAATTTGCTCACCAAGTGGCTGTCATTTTGCCATATTATTGCAACAATATTGCCACAGTGTGCTGAAGCAATTTTGCAGCAGTTTCTTAATCTGGTTTTGTCATATTATGTAATTACTGCAACAGTGTTGCCACAATATGTTGAAGCATTATTGCTGCAGTTTCTTATCCTGGTATTACCACATTACTGCAACAGTATTGCCATGTACAGTATATTGCAGCAGTATTGCTGTAGTTTGTAACTGTGATGTTACCATGTTACTGCAGGAGTATTGCTACAGTATATTGCTGGTGTTGCAATATTGTTGCAGCATTAATGGCTGTAGTATTCAGTGAGCTGAGCCAGCCTCGGTGGCTCAGTTGGATGCGCCGTCCGACTGGAGACCAGGAGGTTGCGGGTTCAACCCCCGCTGAGGTCGGCAACATTCTTTCGTGGAGATTGATCATGAAATATTTTCTACGGTCATTCTCTCCCTTCCGCTGATTCAAGAAGGGCAGTTGTCAGTTTCTGGCAAAAGAATGTGCACAATACTGGTTAACTGCTCAGAGGACTAAGCCTGCCCATTAAACGTGTGGTTAGGTAAACTGACCGTGCTCAGCATGACCCCATTGGGTTGACTGGGCCGTAAAACCTCAACACAAAACAAAAAACAAAATTTAGTGAGCTCTTTGCACAATATTGCAACAAACTTATTGCAATAGTGCAACAGTATTACCAGTCATAGCTCCAGAGAGGGCACTCTTTTGAAGTGAAAAGTATTGATAGTTTTCTTATTTCTTGTCAAAAACAGATGTTGTGGGTACTTATAAGAAGTGCCTTGGTGATGCGCTTCTAATGAGTACCCACAACATATGATTTCGTCAAGAAATAAGAAAAATGCTATATGGATACCCATAGGTCTATATAAGAGCGAGTATCAGGTGAATAGTTTTCTTATTACGCGATAAAAAATATGTTGTGGGTACTCATTAGAAACACCTCACTGAGGCACTTCTAATGAGTACCCACAACATATGTTTTCGTCGAGAAATAAGAAAAATATACATGTAGATACTTTTTGGTGGAAAAAAGTGCCTTATCAAGAATTATGGATACCCCCTCTTATCTGTAGCTGTATATGCACAGTACATGTATATTCTAACAGTTAAATCTGCTGGTTGCACTAATGTTGCTGCATTCTCTCGACTAGCTGGTTGTTCTGGTTTGAATATTGTTAATATACTGTGCAGCCATTGTTTATAAAGCTAATGCAGTATTGCCATGTACATGTAGTATAGTAGTATTGTTGCATTGTGTTACACTGCTATACTGCATTCTGTAGACTGGTTCTTACTCAGATAAAAACTTCCATTGAGTGTGAATATGGATATATATATTAATTGTTAACACTTAAAAGAGTCAAACAAAATTTGCAATAGACGATATTCCAATTTTTTTTATTATTATTATTATTTTTCAGAGAAAATAACTTGACATTTCATGTGAATTGCTTGTCATGAAATGTCCAGCTTTATTTTCTCAGAACAGTTAAAAAATATGTCGTCAGCTGCAGTTGTGATTGGCACTTTAGGGTCCACTCATCCATTAATTTTTTTTTCAATAGTTAATAAACATGGACTTCCTCAACTCTTAGGACAAATATGGTGAGGAATTAACCTTGGTCCTACTGAACCTGCTGGTCCTGCCATTGAAAATTGTGCAGATCCAGATCAGTTGGCTTCTAAGAAGCCAACTGATCTAGATATGCACTGTTTGTCATTCAGTATGTGAATTTGTATTATAAACCAAGATCAAGTAATCTGATTGGTTGACAGTTAGAAGTGGGCATGGCATCTTAATTTATTCATGACAGGGATTAAGGTATCAGGATATTTTGGGTACAGTAAATGTCCTAAAGTTTCAAACACTTTATTCCATACTATTTTGGCATAAATTTTGCTTTTTTTTTTGCAGCTGTTTCTTAAAATACTTAGTGGAATGGCAAACAGTGTATACCCTGATCAGTCTGCTCCTTCAGGAGCAGTCTGATCTGGATCTGCACTGTTTGCATATGTCATTTTGTCAGACACTTTGGTGTTCGAAAATTTTCTCACATTGTTGCTCAAATTTATTTTTCTAGTACAAGATTCCAATATCTCAAAGTCTCTTGGAGGATATGATGGTCACACTGGATATGAATTTAGATGAGGAACTAGACTATCGAGAAATGGTTCGTGGGATGGAAGCATGGAAGCGACAAAGAAGAGAAGAGAAGCGTAAAGCTCTTTCACGGGAGTCAACTTCAGTGTCACTAAAGTCAGGTCAGTTGATTGTAGAGTTGTCACTTATCAGTGTCATTAGTCCAGATAAATAGAGTATTAGGAAAAACAAATGTTATTTTCGCACTAAGACATACAAGTATCTTAATCAACCCTTTCTGCCTAGCAGACCAAAACAGACACCTGAGCAAACAGTGTAGATCCAGATGAGAGCCATCTCAACAGGATCTACACTGTTTGCCATTCTGTTTTTGATTTTAGACTGAAACACCTTTTTGCATCAGTGGACATGTCCAATTTCAAAGATGGGGGAGTCCACTTCAGAAACTCAGGGATGAAAGGGTTAAAATATTCCAGCGCAACAGGATTATACTTATTTGGTACAATTTGATTGGTTGAGAGCAAATTTAAAATGCATTCATATAATCTTGAAGCTATTTACTTTGCATAGTTTTCTAAAAGAACTATTAACTTACATTTTCAACATGTATATGACTTAGTTAGAAATGAAATTCATTTTTGTGGATTAATTTGTATTGTTGTGTAAATGCTGGAGAATCACTCTCAAACTAACATAAAGCCTTTTGAGCTTTATTCAGTTTGTATGAGTAATTTGCTTATGTTTACACACAGTGCTCCAGCTAGGATTTGAGGGCAGAGGGCTGCGGGTAGGGCACTTTTTGCACAGTCATACAAGAATGAGGGCATCATGTGTCATGTGATGTGCTTAATATCAAGACATGTTACAAAATATATATAATGCCATTCCACAATAAATTCCTCAAAAAATAGAATTCACATAAAACTGACCTTTAAACATTGATAACTTTTTTTAATTTTGGTCCAATTTTCATGAAATTTTCCCCAAAATGTAGGGTTTTCTATCTGGAAGTGAAATTAGACAGAGGAAAAGCTTAAGAAGGGCAGAGGGGTGGCAGGGGAGGGCAAGAGGGGCAGCACGCTCCTCTATATAGGGCTAGCTGGAGCACTGATACACTTCAGTAAACTCCACAAAAAAAAGACATTTATTCCTATAGTATTTGTTCTCCTAAATTATTACCTCATTCATAACTTATCAGGAGATATTCTTTCTACAGAGTTGCACTAAAAACTTGCATGTGCATTCTGCACAATGCTGAATCTTTCATCTGAGCCTTATTCTGCTGCATTTTCTTTTGATGCAAGTCTTTTAAAGCGGTGCCCTTCCCTTGGCACATACCACTGTTATTCTCTTAGTTTTCACCAGTTTTATTGAGACACTCATACACGGCGTCCCAGTAGTCACACTTTACTATTAATGGTCCTGCCTTGACCATGTGATCATCACATAGCTAGTCACATGACAAACTGGTGCTTAAGATAATTTGAAAAAAAAAAAAGAGCTTTAAGATATTAGTGCACAGTGTTGGAATTACAGGAAGGAGTTGATTACTTGTATCACTGGGGAATTTCTTTTGACAAAGGGAGTCTTGATTGTTTTCTATTAAATTTTAATTATTTGAGTAAATCGTAAATTATATGTCCATTTTTTAGGTCTTTCTCACAAATTCAAAGTAACTGTTTCTTGATTTCAGTTTCAAAACAATTTCAACTTTCAGTCTAAATTAAATTAATATTTACTCAGTAGAAGAGCCTTACTGAGGTGCTTCAAATGAGTGCCCTCAACATTATATGCTCATGGAGAAATGAAAAAAAAAAGACGTATATCAAATATTCCTTATTATCTGAAGCTATGACACTGCCATAGGCATAGTACGTTATGCACATATGTACAAAAAAAAATTTACAGTACAATTACGTCAACTAACATAAAATATTTTGCTTCCTTATCATAGAGGCTGCTCCTAAAGGAAAAAAGTTATCCCTTCCAAATGGGGCTATTCTTAAAGTAAAAAATTTGCTCCCAGAGGAGGGAGCAAATTCTTTCCTTTAAGAGAAGCCCCTATTTAGGAAGTGATACTAGGGAAAAATTTTCAATATTTTTCCTGGATGTGTAATATATAAGAATCTATCATGGGTATGAGGGGTAGATAGAAAAATCTGTCCAGAAGGTCATTGTCTGGCATCTACCCTCACACACATGACAGATACTTTTTCTTGCATACTTTTTTTTCTGAATGTGAATTTCTAATAATACTGATTACTGATGTCCACCATATTGTTATGACATTATTTTGACGTTACGTGATGTCATTATGTTCAGTGATGTCAAACTTAATGATGGCACACTTGATATCCAATACAACCAGTGCACATAAAACATGCAAATTCTCAATTTTTATCCTCTCCTTTGTAGGATAACTTGGGTAAGATAAAAATTTCTATCCCAGCGTAAAATCCAGAATTTCCTTATCTGGTGTGCAAGAAAAATAATTTGAATCCAGCTATGCCACTGATTGCTCCTATCTAGACAACATGTGTACTCTTATCTCAACTTGTGTTGACCTTTTAGGCTCATCTCTAGGGGGCAAGAAACAACCCATAGACGAAGCACCAGTAACTTTGTTGGAACAGGATAGCAGGCAATCCACTCCAAGGAGAGAAACACAAACACCGAAACAAGGCAGACGAAGGCAACTGAGCATCCCAACTATTGATACTTCGTCCAGGTCATATAGACCTGATAGTCATGACCAGGAAGATATTGACTCAAAGCCCAAGACAGGAAGCACTAACAGATCAGGAGCAAGTAAATTGGAAGAGAATCTTGAAAATCAGGCAAAAACGGCAGCACTGACTAAGGCTGGACTAGCTAAACTGGAGAAGAGTTCTAACAAAACAGCAATGGTAAAGTCTGACAAAGAAACTGTGCAAGGGCCGTCAGGGGGGACCTCAGATCGTAGTTTATCTCCACAGTATTTGGAGCCTCCGGGCCCCGATGTTCGACTGGAACAGCTTGTGCTGCCAACAGAGGAGGCTATGGTAGATCTTAGGAAGAGGGATAGAGAGGGATTAAAAGGATATAATGCTAAGGTATACATTTATGCCATATTCTTAGCTCCAGATAGGCTGGGGTATTCATATAAACAGGGCCCAGTTGTTCAAAGCATCGTTAGCTTAACGTTTTAGCAGATTCAATATACATGTACAATATTATGATATTTTTGCTGAAAAAATGTGAATAGCTTTTGCACTGCAAAAGCTACTCACAGTTTTTCAGCAAAAAATTTCAGCATATTTGCGTATCACTCGATGTAAATTTTAACGAATCATTAACTAACGACATTGTTAGCTCTGAACAACTGGGCCCAGTTCTTTTATTTCTTCATGAAAGCTTATGTCATGGGTACACATCGTAAGTGCCTCACTGATGTGGGTATTCATTGGAAGTGCCTCGTTGTTGGTACTCACTGGAAGTACCTCAGTGTTGTTGTGGGTACTCATAGGAAGTGCCTCAGTGTTGTGGGTACTCATTAGAAAAGCCTTACTGAAGCACTTCTAGTGAGTACCTACAACATACATTTGCATGGAGAAATAAGAGAAATATCAGTTGTAACATGTCTTATTTGGAGGTATGATAGTGTAGGAATGAATTTTGTTTTTCTGGATTTTATCAATGTGTAAATACTGGCAGATCACTCACAATCTGCATAAAGCCCAAAGGGTTTTATGCCACAGGTTGGTGTTTTGTACATCTTTATTGATAAAAAAGATTCATTTTTATACCCCGCCACATGATAGTGGTGGGGTATTATGGTTTCACGTTGGACGTCTGTGTGTCTGTCCGTCCGCTCATCAGTCGAACATCTGTCCATCCGAATTTTGTTTCCGGATGATAACTTGAGCAAACGTCAATGGATTTTCACCAAACTTGGTATGTGCATAGATATTGTAGAGATCTAGTTTGGGATTGCTAATGGGCAAATTTCGTTAAATTTTGATGGAGTTATCTGCCCCAGACACGCCCATATTTTCGTTTCCAGACAATAACTTGAGTAAATGTCAAGGGATTTTAACCAAACTTGGTACATGCATTGATATTTAGGAGATCGGGTTTGGGATTGCTGATGGGCAAATTTCGTCAATATTTGATAGTTATCTGCCCGTGACACAATAATGGCTGGGTATAATTATTTGACGTTTCTATTATATTTAATATGACAGACGGACTGATTTTTAGTACATTTGTATTATATGCTTCTATTTATGGTCATTTTTCTATATGAGCTATGCATTTTTGTTTGGACCTACATTTTTGGGGTCTGTCTTTAAACCATGTTATATTTAAAACCATGATAGAATGGACCATCTATAAAAGAGGTTCTTATGTATTGACATTGACAAAATGTGAATGCCCTGATAAGACTGCTCAAATGCAAATGTTGATCTGGGTTGTTACAATTTACGTATGGCAGAAGAGACTTTTTCAGACATGGCTTATCATTTCATTTTGCTTGGCACAGCTCATTTCTTTTTTCATGAAGCTGAGTGAAATTCCAAGTACAATCAAGATAGGAAGCAAGGCTATTGATAACCACTGCATGAAGTCAACCATGAGTGGGGAGGCTGGCGAGATGGTGGACAATTTTAGACTAGCACGGTTACAGGAATATTATGATGTAGTGGAGCTGTGTGAACTCAGTAATGTTCCCCTTTCAAGGGGTTTGCTTGAAAAAGGTAATTTTTAATTTCATCAGAGTTGTTAGGGAGGATTATTTGAAGATAATTCTGGTATGATTTTCCTGCTGAATCCAGATATGGCCTATCTTTACAAACAGTGTAGATCCAGATCAGTTGGCTTCTGAAGAAGCCAACTGAACTGCATCTTCACTGTTTGTCATTAAGAATATGAATTTGTATCAAAACCTGGATCAAGTAATCTGATTGACTGAAAATTATAAGTGGCTGTGGCATCTTAATTTATTCAGCATGACAAGGGTTAAAACAGATTATGGGTACTCATTAGAAGTGCCTCAGTGTATGTGAGGCACTTCTAATGAGTACCTACAACAAATGGTTTAATGAAGAAATATGAAAAAATATCCAAGTTATCACCAAATTCTTCTCCTTAACAACTCTTATTATTTAACATTTAACATGCTACATTTTAATATAAACAGACAAATTAAATTGTTCAATATTTTTGTTCCATTTGTCTGGGCTTGTCATTTTTTAAAATCAGGTCACAAACTAATATTTTCAGTTTTCATTTAAATCTTATATTTAGAGAATTCAAATACAATGCCAAGCCCCATTTTCAGGAAAATAGGAGAAGACCTAGGATATCATTCATATCATCTGCTAATCAGCATATGTTATTTTTAACCCTTGTCCTGCTGAACCTGTATATGCTCTGCCTTTGCAAACAGCATAGATCCAGATCAGTTGGCTTCTAGAAGCCAACTGATCTGGATCTACACTGTTTGTCATTAATATGTGAATTTGTATCAATAACCTGTATCAAGTAATCTGATTGGCTGAAAATTAGAAGGGGTGTGGCATCTTAATTTATTCAGCAGGACAAAGGCTAACACGTTGCATTGTATGCTTGGTAAAAATTTCTGCAGACAACATTTTGAAATATTTTTTCTTATTTTTTCAAGAAGATAGGATTTGACACTTAATGCAAATTTTCTCTGAAGGAGACAATTTGCATGAAGTGTCAGATCCTATTTTCTAGGAAAAATAAGAAAAGTATCATCAGTTTGTTGTCAGCCAAATTTGCCCTTAGCTTGGAAAGTGTAAACCCTTTATGTGCCATTCAGAATTATTGCAGATGACATGCTCGTATTTTTATGTCCCCACCACGAAGTGAAAGAGGCCATATAGTTTTACCATTTGTCAGTCCGTCACACTTTATAATACTGTTCCTGTCTCCGCAGTTTTCAAGGTAATGGTTTGAAACTTGCACCATAGTAAGGATATAGACTGAGCATTAAGGTCACAGCTCTATTCAGTTTTTTTATTCCTAGAATTACATACCCTGGATTTACTTTGAAATAAGGCCTTATACACATGGCATAGTAGGGTTCATGTCTCTGCAACTTCTCCTACAGTTTTCAAGATGATGATTTGAAACTTGCAGCAAAGTAAGAATATAGGCTAGGCATGTACATAAAGGTCACATAACTGATTAAATTTTTATTGCTGGAGTTACAGACCCTTGATTTACTTAGAAATATGGCCCCCGCATAGTAGGGTCTGCACTTTGCAACTTCTCCTACAGTTTTCAAGATAATGATTTGAAACTTGCAGAAAAGTAAGAATATAGGCTGGGTATGTGCATAACGGTCCCAGAATGATCAAATTTTTATTGCTAGAGTTACATACCCACTCTTTTTTTGCTTTTTGTTCAGAATTCTTCATCTGCTGCTATGTAACTGGTGTTTATAGTGCTAAAACCTTATTTTTCAAACATAGGGCTTGACTTTTTATGCCAGTTGTTTCCTAAGGAGACAATTTGCTTAAAATGTCAAACTCTATTTATGGAGAAGAAAAATAAGCAAAAGCATCACTCATTTGTCATCTCCTAAACTCACCTCCAGTGTGCAGACTAAACTATTATTTGTCTGATAAAAATAGCTACATGTATTTTAGAGAAATGCTTCAAAATTCAGAGGCATGTTTTATAATGCTAGAGGAACATGTAAGTAGAATTAAGGGTAGAGAAAGTTGTCATATAGGAAAAATGGTATTGAAGATGTCCAGAAAGAACCACACAGAATATAGCATACCAGTGACACCAAGAGGAATAGCAAACAAACCAAGACAGACAGTACACAAGCTGCAAACTTAATTAACCCTTGTCCTGCTGAAACTGGATATAACCTGTCTTTGCAAACAGTGTAGATCCAGATCAGTTTGCTTCTGAAGAAGCCAACTGATCTGGATCTGCACTGTTTGTCATTAAGCATATGTTTTTGTATCAGTAACCTGGATCAAGTAACCTGATTGGCAGAAAATTAGAAGTAGGCGTGGCATCTTAATTTATTCAGCAGGACAAGGGTTAAGAAAAGCTAAGCAACAAACACCCTCTTCTCCAACAAGGTAATCAAAATGCAAGACAGAATCCACTAAATGCATCAATAAGAGAATGAACAGGACAAACATTAAAAATAATCTGTTAATTTGGCAAATAAACAGTGCAAACACAGACTGCACTGCTGTACAGTCCAAGAAGAGGGTGATTGGTCACTCACTTTTAGCCACTCACTAACTGTTTGTTTGTGTTATAAGGCATCTTTTTTCTGTCTGTCCATAGCTCTGTTTAAGATTGGTATCAATATAAATGAATTCCTTATGAGAAAATGTACAGTGAAACATGTGTAAGAAAGTCACTTTTGAGACTGACTTTAGTGGTTGATGAGGAAAGGTGGTTGTCTTATAAAGGTACATGTCATGTAATTTTGCTAGCAAAATTACATGACATGAACCTTTATAAGACAGCCACCTTTCCACATCAACCCACTGTTTAAAGTCTTTCTCAGAGGTGGCTGTCTTACACAGGTTTCACTGTACCTTATGTGCAGAAATCACCAAAGACTTGGATCAGCCTTCACTTCCACGCAGTCCAACCAGTCCTTGCTGGAGGGATAGACAAGTATCCAAGGAGCCAGCAAAGACACTATTTATACTGTGTAGACAAAAAGATGTTCTGAGAAATTTGCTAGATGTCTATATCAGTTTCTTAAGTTATGGCAAATATTTTACTTATTTCTCCACAAAACCATAACTTATTGCTCCTATTTAGAAACATATTGTCTATGTGATTCTAATGAGTACTGATAATCCATTTATATGGTGAAATAAGAAAAATATCTACTTCTTTTGTGGTAGAAATGCATTTTTATCCCTGACCTAGTTCTAGATAAGAGGAGGTAAACATTTTTCTTATATTGCCATGAAAACATGTTGTGGATACTCGTCAGAAGTACCTCGAAGAGGCATTTCTAATTAGTACCCACAACATATGTTTTCATGGAGAAATAGAAAACTGTCGATACATATTGGTTGAAAAAAAATCTTGTCTGGCACTAAGCCTTATCATGATCTATGCATAAAATTCATATAATATATTATTTACATTACAGTTTCAAGATAATGTATGGAAAGGATAAGCTTGGTGATTTTATTGTTTGTTTGTTGTTTAATGAGAGCTGATTCATAATGCAAGAAAAGGTTTTTTGCCATATCCCAGCTAGCATTCTACGTAAATCTACATCGGGCCGTCATCGGCCCGTCAGCTACCCTGACGGGCCGATGACGGCCCCATATAGATTTACATAGAATGCTGACTGGGATGCAGGTAACAAAGGTCCATATCAGCCAGTGCAGTCTGATCATCACCTTTGTTCACCACTCACAGAATCATTGGATACTCTAGAATATATTGATGATTAGACAGCTAGAAGATATTCACATATGGGTATAAGGGCCTTTTTCTTGCCTCATGTATCAAATGTTTCAGATAAGCTCTTCAAGATTAAGATATTGTTAGTTTTCATATTCTTCCAATCAAACACTTGCATCTCATTAACCTTAAGCACTCCCTGGGCCACTTTTAACAGAGAAGAATTGCAATGATGATATTTTTTCTGTTTTTTGTTTCGCAGAAAATAAGGTTTAACATTTCATGCAAATTGTCTCCTTAGTAGACATTTTGCATGAAATGTTAAACTTTAATTTCTGGAAAAATAAGAAAAGTATTTTCAATTGTCATCTATTTTTTTTTTTTTTTTTTTTGTTTCGGACCAGTTGTTCAGAATATCACATTAGACCGTTAAATTAACCCTTGTCCTGCTGAACCCGGCTATATCCTGCCATTACAAACAGTGTAGTCCAGATCAGTTGGTGTCTGAAGCAGCCAACTGATCTGGATCTGCACTGTTTGCCATTGAGTATGTGAATTTATATCAACAGTCTGGATCAAGTATTCTAATTGGCTGAAAATTAGAAATGGGCGTGGCATCTTAGTTTATTCAGCAGGACCTGCTGTTATTTAGCTCTTGTGCCATTAAATATTTTACATTTATAATGTAAAATCAGAGGATGCATTATTGCATATTTTGGTGATAATTTTAGGATAATTTTTGTTTAATTCTCCTTGAAGCATATGCTGTGGGTACTAAAATGAAGTTTCTTGCTGAGACACTTCTTAGTGCCCACAACATTTGCTTTAATTAACCCTTAAGACACCAAACACAACAATTGTCATCTGTTTTGTCTTCTACTGAATACTTTAAAAGTCATTGTTGCAAACAGTGTGGACCCAGATCAGACTGCTTCTCTAGGAGCAGTCTGATCTGGGTCCACACTGTTTGCCTATATGCAAAAAGTATGTTTGAAAAGTTTGCAAGAAGATGCAGCAGACGACATAATCAGAAGACATTTTTAGATGCAGGTTTTCTTGGTGCTTTAAGGGTTAATGGAGATCTGAAGAAAATTATCCAAGAATTATATCCTCAAAAACTCTGAAACAGTCCTTTGTTAGATACATCAAGACTTTATGGTTGTATAAATAAATCAACAAAAAATACACTCAAAAGAAAGTCTATGGAATCTTTAGCATGCTGGGTAAAGTCTTGAGCTGACATTATTCTGAAATATTTTTCCTTATTTTTCTCAAAAATAGGGTTTGAACTTTTACGCTAATTATCTCCTGACAAACAAAACACAACATTAAGTCCTATTTTCACGGAAATATAAGAAAAATATCATTAATTGGTTGTCTGCCGATTTTGTCTCAAGAATGTTAACCTTTACCACTCTCTGGGCTTATTCAGCAGATGACAAATTGATGATATTTTTCTTGTTTTTCCCACACAATAGAATCTAACATTTCATGCAAATTGTCTCCAATGGAAAAACATTGTGTGAACTGTCAGATCCTGTTTCCTTTGACAAATAAGAAAAATGTTTCAAACTGTTGTCTGTCTAAAATTTTACAGAGAGTGCTAAGTATTAAAGTTTATAATTTTTATGTTATTATATTTAACATCAGATTAATTTAATGACTGTTAACCCTTGTCATGCTAAACCCAGATATACCCTGCCTTTGCAAACAGTGTAGATCCAGATCAGTTGGCTTCTCCAGATCTGAATCTGCACTGTTTGCCATTAAGTATATGAATTTATAGCAACAATCTGGATCAAGCAATCTAACTGGCTGAAAATCAGAAGTGGGCGTGGCATCTTAAATTATTCAGCATGACAAGGGTTAAATTAATGGTGCTTTGGGGAACAACTAGGTCCAGAATGTTCTGCTTATCTTTGGCCCAGTAAAATTTCATGCATTTGTTGTTATTTGTTGAAATTTATATTTTCTAAGAAACAAACAGGTAAGTACATATATATGACTATCTTCAAAAGAAAAAAATCATTTTAAGTACTTTCGACCTATACTGGTACATGTATATCACAAAAAGGGACAAGTACTGTCCTTTCAACATCACTCAGAAAGAGGCTTTTTGCTGGGCATTTTTATTTTGAATGAAAATATTTTGTTCTGATTGACCATATATTGTCAGAAACCATTTATATTTTCAGTTTCTGTGTTTTGGTATGCTGATACCAAAGTATCATGCCATTGTGGAATGTTTATCTGAAAATCAAACTTATGGCAAATATTGGTCTGACCTATGCAATTTATTTAATAAAGTGATATTTTCTGATTTTTGATTAAGGAAATGTGTTTTAGTTGTTGTAGGTGATAAAGATTATTATAATTTGTTTTATGATAATAGTATGAAAATTTCAGAAAATTTGAACATAGAAGTTAAAGGAACTTGTTGAAAACCTGCCTCAAATTTGCCTATCCTACCGATTTCTGCAGAATTAGCAGCCATTTTTACAATGGCAAAATATGAAAGTATATTTGATTTTGTCTTTTAAACTGATCATAGAATAAACCCTTTTATGTATAGGTAGTTATGACAAATTGTTTTACATTTAATCATAGAAAAAGTTTGCAAATTTTCTTCTTCTGTGTAAAGCCCCAGGCAAAATAAGACTTTCTGAAAGATGTGAAAAGGAGAGTAGCGCTGTGTTTGTGTCTGTCGATCAGAATTTCTAATACAACAGAGTTCATGTCCTATATGGGTATTTAGTGATGCTTTTCCACAATGGCATGATACTTTGATATCAGCATAACTCCAGATAAGGCACTTTGTTTTCCAAGCAAAAGAATTGATATTTTTCTTATTTCTCCACAAAAAATATGTTGTGTTTAGTACCCACATGTTTTCATGGAGAAATAAGAAAAATGATTTGGATACCCTCTCTTTTCTAGAGCTATGATCAGTGTGGACCAATCAAATTTCGTGTTATTACTTCTGATAGACATTGGATATTATCTGTTGCAACACACTATAATTAAGAAAGGTTTTTGTAATAAGAAATTGAGCTCCAAAGTGAACTTTCTTTTTTAATATTACATAGAGACAAAAGAATGATTTATCTTAAAATTATTGCTGAGATACAGTTTGATACCACTTTGGTCAAAACAGACACATTTGGAGAGTGATGTAAACAAAAGTAATTCCCTGGCTCATTTCAGGTTACATAATTTTCTGCAGTGTAAAGCAGGTTCTTACAGTTAGAGTAAGGTAATGTCCTAAAATTTCAGCCAACTTTTCTGACAAACTGGCATATGCAAAAGTGCACACGCAGACTGATCATTTGCAAATTGTGCATACCCAGATCAGACTTCTTTCTTTCTGGATAATAGAGTTTGACATTTCATGCAAATTGTTTCTATAGGAGATAATTTGCATGAAATGTCATCCTCTTTTTCGGAGAAAATAGAGATTTTTTGTTTCATCTATTTTGTTTTTCAAAATGTCTTCTGCTGCAAATTATAGCCAACATATTAAGTATTACTGCATATGTAGACAGTGTAGTCCCAGAAGGGCCTGCATGGATGCACAGACCTTAATTGTTCAAACCCCATTTTCCCAAAAGACACCATTTTATATAGGACCACTCACACAAAAAGTCTGTAATGTTAGCATGACTCACTTTTTCTTAACCCTCAAAGCACTAAGCAGAATTGTAGCAGAAGACATTCTAATTTTGTAATCATTTTCCAGAGAAAATAAGACTTGGCATTTCATGTGAATCATCTAAGATGATTCACATGAAATGTCAAGCCTTTTTTCTCTGAAAAAAAAATGAAATAAAAATGTCTGCTGTAGCTGTGATTAGTGCTTAAAGGGTTAATTTATATGCATGTGCTGTTGTACATTAGTTCAACTCCTTTGATCAGTTTTTGAACATTTTGTAACATATTTGTGTGAATATTTTATTTTGCAGTATATAAGTATTAGGTGCAACACAGAATTCAGAAATGAAGATCTTTAAAAGAAGGCATATCTGTAAATGTATACCTTTTGTTTGAGAAATTATTGTTTGTGATGCTTATATTGCAATATATATGCTAAACAGATTAGTTTAATGTTCATCTGTGATCAGGAATTTATTTTAAGAATTTATATTTAGAAAGACAGGTAGAGGATTTAAAGGTTAGTTAGAAGGCACACTCATTCTTAGAGATAGTTCATGGATGAATGCAGTATGACACAGATAATAGGCAAATCTACAAACAGACAAAAAAGGGGTTAGGGATATTTCTAAAAGTGCACCATCTGATCCTAGCTGACTTTCCTTGAATAACCAAACATAAACCATAATCAGCATACCTTGAGAACAAATTAATTCATTGTGGTCTGGAGACCCCTAAAAGGGTAATTGGCAAACAGTGCAGACCCAGATCAGATGCTGCAGAACACAGCATCTGATCAAGTTCTCTGCAGTTTGCAAATAGTTCAACCATTTTTCTCTCGAAATATCTAAATCACATAGCCTGATATACCTAAAATCAAAATTAGAATCTTCCACTATATAGTGTGGGGGAGTTCATTCAGTCTACAATGGGTTTATAGAAAGAGAAACAGGGTCTTCTACCATGTTTATTCTAAATATTCAAACACCTTAACTCCTTACCATACTTATCCTAACATGTCAACTAGTACGTTTGACTATTTGTTAATGCGTCAAAAACTGCTGGATAAGTAGCAAACAGTGCAGACCCTGACCAGATGCTGCATCATGCAGCATCTGGTCAGGGTCTACACTATGTGCTCATGCCTGTCTGTCCCAGTACTTAGGGTAAATATGGTAGTCTATTTCCGTCCCTTGCTCTTTTATATATTTATATATTTGACTTGTTCCTACAGTGCTGCTGTTTCCACCTGATGTACCTCACAGTGAAATCAAGAAGATAAGACCACCAGAGGCAGCACCACTCTTAACCTCTCACTTTGCTGATCCACCCAAAAGACCCAGAACTCCAATAGAGGTGAAACACAAGGACAAAGTTCGAAGGTCAAAGAGTGGTAAATTACTGATAGACACCAGACACCAGTATCCCACCAACTTAAGTATAGCACCACATGGGTACAAGATGAATCTGTCTACTGGAAGGGCCGTAATAAGAAGACGAGTTGATTGTTGGATGACATTTGAGGAATATGAACAACTGACAAAGTAAATTTAACCTTTAGCTTACCACATTTAGCCTGGGTAGCTCAGTCAGATGCCCATCGGACTGGTGATCAGGAGGTCACAGGTATGATCCCCACTGGTGTGGCAACATTCTTTCATGGAGATTGATCATAAAATATTTTCTATGGTCATTCTCCCCTCTACGCTGATTCAAGAAGGGCAGTTACAGTTTCTGGTGAAAGAATGTGCATAAAAAAAATGGTTAACTGCTTAGAAGACTAAGCCTGCACAGGAAAAGTGTGGTTAGGTAAATTTACCATGCTCGGCATTACCCAAATGGGTTGACTGAGCCGTAAAACCTGAAATGAATTTAATCCCCCCCTGGAACACACTTTTTTTCTTTAAGAGCAGCCCATTTTGAGAAGGCCTCAGGTATTACTCCTTTAAGAATAACCTAACTCATTTTTGAAAGATTTCCATGCTCAAGAAGCAGCTTCTTGTCTTCAGAAGTTGTCTCCCTTTGCAAAATGACAAGAAAATCATTTGGGTGTATCCATTCACCTTAACACTGGTCCTGCTAGCGTTGATATGCCCTGCCTTTGCAAACAGTGTAGATCCAGATCAGTTGGCAGAAGCCAACTGATCTGGATCTGCACTGTTTGTCATTTAGTATGTGAATTTATATCAACAACCTGGATCAAGTAATCTGATTGGCTGAAAATTAAAAGTGAGCATGGCTTCTTAATTGATTCAGCATGGCAATGGTTAATGTATGAAAAAGCAGTTTGGACAGTATTACAGTCAAACCACAACAGCTTGAACTTCGATTGCTGGTTTACCATGGCTAATTTGGACTCGTTTTTAGTCCCTATGAAATTCTTCCAATAGCTCAAGAGAACACATATTTAGGAAATTTTCTTATTTCATCATGACATTGTATGTTGTGTGTACTCATTAGTATTGCCTCATCAAGGCAATTCTATTGAGTACACTCAACATACTATTATTTTGTAGAAGATCAAAAAGATATCCCTAAATTATGGCCATTTGCTTCCTGACCTGGCACCATGATTAACCATTAGTGGCTCAAACTACCCATATCTCGAACAAATTTCCATGGGCCCAGAGATATTTTAGCCATTGAAGTTCAACTGTAGATCAGTTTGGTTGAGTGCAAAATCAGTTATGGGTACAGACTATTGTGTTTCCTTGTTGTACATAGCACTTTTTGGGTAATTTCCTCACAGAATGTTTGTCCATGGGCTTACTGTTAAAGTTGACAGTTGACATGCTTAATAAAACTGTCTTCAGGTGGCATTTTGAAATAGTCTCTTTAATTGTCCTAAAACATGGGGTTGAATTTTATTTGAATTTACAGGAAATTTTGAGCCCATTTTTCTGGGGAAAAAAGTGAAACATATGATCAGTCGTCATATTTATGAATATGGTTGGTTGAGTGCTATGTATGGTACAGAACCATTGTGTTTCCTTGTTGTGCATATGCTCTGTATGGGTGATTTTCTTTCAGAATGTTGTCCTTGGACTTAAAAGTTTGCATGCTAAATAAAACTGTCATCAGGTGGCATTTTGAAATAGTCTCTTAAATATTCCAAAAACCAAGGGCTGAAATGTTATTTGAATTCACATGAAATGTCAAAACCTATCTCTGGGAAAAAAATAGAAAAATATCATCAACCGTCATCTGCTAAATTCACCTCATGGGAGAAATTCCATTATCCCTGGTCCTGAGCCCAGATATGCCCTGCTTTTGTAAACTGTAGATCCAGATCAGAAGCCAACATCTAGATCTGCATTGTTTGTCATTTAGTATGTGAATTTGTATCAACAGCCTAGATCAAGTAATCTGATTCAGCGTGACAATGGTAAAGATAAAGACATAATGGGCTGTGCCAAGTGCAAATGTTTCTTCAAGCACATTTGGCCTAGATAAGAGCTTACTTTGTGATAATCAGTTGGTTTCTGATGACTGTATCAAAAATCAAAAAAGAGCATAATACACTAATCAGACTGTCAGGTTTGCATAATGATCTGAATCTGTGCAGTTGGCATATGCTCAAAACTTTACACTTGATGTGGCTCATATGGAACTGGCAATATATATACCCTAGTCACCCTAAAATTGAGATATCTTAACCCTTGTCCTGCTGAATAAATTAAGATGCCACGCCCACTGCTAGTTTTCAGCCAATCAGATTACTTGATCCGGATTGTTGATATAAATTCACACACTGTATGGCAAACAGTGCAGATCCAGATCAGTTGGCTTCTCCAGAAGCCAACTGATCTGGAGCTACACTGTTCGAAAAGGTAGTATATATCTGGGTTCAGCATGACAAGGGTTAAATCCATACCATATTTGTACATAAGTTTAAATGAATCCATTTGAAGTTTGAACAGACCCAATTAGATGCCCTAAAAAAGAGCTGAAGAACAGTACAAGCAATGTTTGTTGAACTTTTGACACATTTTTCTGAAAAAAATTATGCCCTCACCCCTACTCCTACAAAGGTGAGGGGGAATATATTGCTTTTGGTGTTGGTGTTACTGTCAACCTTGGCTTTCACATGACAATGTCTTGACTGCAAGCGATCTCTTAAAACAATGGGTGAACTGTTACCAAACCTACCTGTATATATCTGCATAATTTGAACCCATGTATTTACATGTATCAAGACATATGTACGCTTATATGAGATTTTTGTGACTTTTACTACATTTAAATGTCTCCATAATTTGAGGAGTCAGTTCTTTTCTGTTTAACCCTTAAAGCACTAATCACAATGTACAGCAGTAGACTGGCTCCCTTCTTTCTGATACTTGGATGACCATAAAAATGATTTATCTTTTACACAAAAATTCTATCTTTTGGAATGTCTTTCTCTCTGATTTGGCTGATCAGACTATGAGTTTCTGCCAGGTAAGGGAGATGATACATGTAGAACTAGACATATGTCCAGTGTACACAAATGCCCCTACCCCCCCCCCCCCCCCCCTTCCCTCTAGCTCCACCTCAGTGCATGACCCAGAGGCAACTCTAAAACAGAGTTCAAGATTAGGTCTGAGTGAATAGCATGCCAAATTTCAACTTCCTAGCATAAACGGTACCCAAGTCATGACCTCTAAGAGAAAGGCGGACGTAAATGTCAATGTAAACTTGAATGTTAACTTAAATGTTTGTTAGACTCTGGTTATAATTGACACGTAACATCGCAGAGAAACACTATATGCCACCCCAATGCCTTTGGCAGGTGGGGGCATAAAAATAGTCAAGGGGAGTATTTTACCTTTGTTAGATTAGAAAACTAAAATACATGTAAAATAGCCATGGGGCCAGGCTACTGAAGTAGATGACATTTTGATTTTTTTTTAATATATCTTTTTAGAGAAAATAAGACTTGGCATTTCAAGTGAGTCATCTGCTTAGCAGATTAATCACATGAAATACCAAGTCTTATTTTCTTGGAATAAGGCTTGTCCAAAGGAATCTTTAGATTTTTATTATCATTTCGTGTGAATGGTTTGGTTTAGCAGAAGACTTACAAAACGTTGAGTCTTAATTTCTCAGAAAAATCATGAAAAAAATATAAGAATGTGGTCTGCTATAATTTTGCTAAACTCTTTAACCATTAAGTTTGTTTGTTTCTTTTTTTTTCAGGAATCTTGCTATTAGATACCAGCATTTACATGGCAAAGGATCAGAGAATGCTTTCTGGCCGGGACAGTTACTGGATAAAATGCGTCTTGCTATGCCTCCTTATGATCAACCATTTTTAAGAGACAAAGAAAACTCTATGTTTACAAAGGTTCATAGGACTAAAGCAGTTAATTATGGATATGAACCAACAGATGCTTGGCCTCGGAACGATGGTGGTTTCACTCAGATTGGAATACATGACCATTTCAGGAATAAAACAATTGTATGATGATGAGACTGGAATGAGACCCCACACCCCCCCCCCCTTTTTTTTTTTTTTTTTTTTTTTTAATGGCTATTCTTCACCTTGACATTATTTGAAGTATGCAAAAATTGTGTCTTGTTTCTTGCTTTTATGGGGGTGATTGGGTGAGGCAAAGGTGTGCATCACCAGGGTGTCCAACTGATATTGGCTTACAGTTGGATGAGGCCTGCTATCCTTGCAGCAGGTTTTATTTCTTCTATTTCTTCACTTTCATTCATTTTTTTCCCCTTTCTCTCTCTTTCATCTCCTCTACTATCTCTCTTCTCCCTTTCTCTTGGAGATGACACAAAATGATCCATGAGGGTTGATGTGTTGTTAAACCCCAACACGATTAATCAAATAAAATGTTTCTTGCTTTTTTATAAAGGATCAAAACAATAATATTTTATTTAACACTTTACATTTTGGCCAAATATTTATCTTATTGTTCAAAGAGACTTTCTGTGAAGGTTTGCTATGGAAATGTACTACATGTACGCTCTTTAGACAAAAACATTTATGATTTTGTTTATTTTCCTTCAGAACTTGACATTATTTGATGTATACAAAAATTTTGTCTTGTTTCTGTTATTTTTTTTACAGAGAATCAGTTATCTTTTATTTTTACACATTTGAGTCACATACATGTATTTGTATTCTTGTTAAAAGAGATTTTTTGTGAAGATTTACTATCAAAATTTACAGCTTGTTGGCTTTTTTAGACAAAAGCATTTATGTTTTTTGTTTATTTCATGCAGAACTTGATGTGATAAGAACTATGCAACAGTTGTGTCTTGTTTCTTAATTTTTCATACTTTATTTGATATATGGCGGCAGACATTTATTTTCTTGTCAAAGAGATCTTCTGTAAAGATTTGCTAAGGAATTGAGGAAATGTACTTACACGTATGCTGTTAAGACAAAACATTTAAGGTTTGACTTTTTGTATTTTGTGTATGGGGTTGGTGTGTGTGTGTGGGGGTGGGTGGGTGGGAGGGGATGTAGGGGGGCAGGTAACAGCTGCCATGATTAAGTGGAGGGAGGGGGGGGGGGGGGCGCGGGGTGGCAGATAACAGCTGCCAAAATTGGCCACAGCAAAAATTCTAAACTGACAAGTTGTCATTTTGGAATTTTTGCTGTGGCCAATTTTCTTTGTTTGTATGTCCAACATTGCTACTGTGTGGTTATATCTTGTAATTGTTTGTTCTTCATCTCTTCTTCTTTCAGTGCCTCATGAAAGCTGTATGCTTCATGATTGCGGCTTTCTTGGGTAACTTCATTTTTATTTTTCTATATGATTAGAATGTGTATTCAAAATTCTAACACAGTCAAACAAGCAAAAATAAAAGAAAAATTGTTATGTTTATCCATCTTCTTTCTTCAGTCAAAAAACGATCTACAAAGTACACGACCAGGTATATCTGGCATGTACAGGTCTTTACTCTATGACATCCAACTTTGAAAAGGATCAGAGCAAAAGTTTGGAGAACTTCCTAACATACAGTTTTCCAGGAGTAAGCAGGACATGAAATGGTAGAAACTATCTTATAAAAAACTCAAAATATGATGACAAAAAAATAGACTGTACAAAAGTTGTAAGTAATCATATGCATATGAAAACTGAACATGTCATGTTTAAGTAACCTATGTATTGAGCAAACAGTGTAGGCCCAGATCAGACACTATAGAATGTTGTTTTAGGCATACCAGCAGGTAGTTACATTGGCATATCAACAGGTAGTTAAATGAGCAAACCAGCAGGTAGTTAAGTGGGCATATCAGTAGGTAGTTAAATGGACATATTAGCAAGTAGTAAAATGGACATATCAGCAGATAGTTAAATGAGCGTACCAGCAGGTAGTTAAATGAACATATCAGCAGGTAGTTAAATGAGCATGCCAGCTTGAAGTTAAACGGGCATATAAGCTGGTAGTTAAATGGATACAGCAGATAGTTAAATGGGCATACAAGCAGATAGTTAAATGGGCATACCAGCAGGTAGTTAAATGGGGAAACCAGCAGGTAGTAAAATGAACATATCAGCAAATAGTTAAATGGGCAAACTAAGAGGTAGTTGCATTGGTATATCAGCAGATAGTTAAATGGGCAACCAGCAGGTTGTAAAATGAGCATATCAGCAGATAGTTGAATGGGAAAACCAGCAGGTTGTTAAATGGACATATCAGCAGATAGTTAAATGGGCAAACCAGTAGATAGTTAAATGGACATACCAGCAGATAGTTAAATGGGTAAAACAGCAGGTAGTTAAACAGGCATATCAGCAGGTAGTTAAATGGTCAAACCAGCAGGTAGTTATATGGGCATATCAGAAGGTAGTTAAATGGGCAAACCAGCAGGTAGTTGTGGGCATATCAGCAGGAAGTTAAATAGATATATCAACAGGTAGTTAATGGACATATTAGCAGGTAATGAAATGGGCAGCAATGAATCAGCAGGAAGTTATATGAGAATATCAACAGGTAGTTAATGGGCATATCAGCAGGCAGTTAAATGAGCATATCGACAGGTAATTACAGTAGAACCTCGATAATTCAAACTCCAATAATTCAAAATTCTCAATAATTCAAAATCATTTTGAAGTCGCAACTGAAATATATGTATACATTTTAACCCTCAATTATTCAAAGTCTCAATAATTCAAACAAATCTGTTTGGTCCCTTCGACTTTGAATTATCGAGGTTCCACTGTAAATGGGTAAACCAGCAGGTAGTTAATGGGCATAGCAGATAGTTAAATGGACATATAAGCAGGTAATTAATGGGCACATCCACAGGTAGTTAAATGGCAGATAAAACAGATAATTAACTGGGTATATCAGCTGGTAGTAAATAAGCATATTAGCAGGTAATTAAATGAGCATACCAGCAGGTAGTTAAATGGGCATATCAGCAAGTATTTAATAGGCATATCAACAGGTAGTTAAATGGGCATATTAGCAGGTAGTTTAAATGGGCATATCAGCATGCAGATAGTTAAATGGGCATATCAACAGATAGTTAAATGGGCATACCAGCAGATAGTTAAATGGACAAACCAGCAGGCAGTTAAACGGACACATTAACAGGTGATTAAATGGGCATACCAGCAGGTATTTAAATGGGCATATTAGCAGCTAGTTTATGGGCATATCAGCACGGAGTTAAATGAGCATATCGACAGGTAGTTAAATGGGCATATTAGCAGGTAGTTAAATAAGCATTTCAGCAGGTAGTTAAATGGGCATACATGCAGGTAGTGAAATGGACATGTCAGCAAGTAATTAAATAGGCATACCAGCAGGTAGTTAAATGGGCATATCAACAGGTAGTTTATAGGCATAGCAGCAGGTAGTAATATGGGCATATCAACAGGTAGTTAAATGAGCATACAAGCAGATAGTTAAATGAACATATCAGCAGGTTGTCCAGTGGGCATGTCAGCAGGTAGTTAAACGGCATATCAACAGGTATTTAAATGGGCATAAGTGCAGGTAGTCAAATGGGCATATCAGCAGGTAGTGAAATGGGCATACCTGCATGTAGTTAGATGGGCATATCAACAGGTAATTAAATGGGCATATCAGCTGGTAGTTAAATTGGCATATCAGCAGGTAGTTAAATGGGCATATCAACGTGTAGTTAAATGGCCATATAAACATTTAGTTAAATGGGCATAACAGCAGATAGTTAAATGAGCATACAAGCAGATAGTTTAATGGGCATATCAGCAGGTAGTTAAAAAAGATTATCAGCAGGTAGTTAAATGGGCATATCAGCAGGTAGTTAAATGGGCAAATCAGGAGGTAATAAAATAGGCATATCAGCATGTAGTTAAATGGGCAAACCAGCAGGTACTTAAATGGACAAACTAGCAACTAGTTAAATGGACAAACCAGCAGGTAGTTAAATGTACATATTAACAGGTAATTAAATGGGCATACCAGCAGGTAGATAAATGGGGATACCAGCAGGTAGTTAAATGGGCATATCAACAGGTAATTGAATGGGCAAACCAGCAGGTACTTAATGAACAAATGGGCATATCAGCAGGTAGATAAATGGGAAACCAGCAGGTAGTTAAATGGGCATATCAAGAGGTAGTTAAATTGGCATATCAGCTGGCATATCAAAGGATAGTTAAATGGGCATATCAACAGGTATTTGGCATAACAACAGGTAGTTAAATGGGCATTCCTTATTTCTCCACAAAACCATGTGTTGTGGGTACTCATTAGAAGGGCCTCACTGAGGCCCTTCTAATGAGTACCCACAACATATTTTTTCATGGAGAAATAGAAAAAATATTAATCTTACCCACTCTTATGTAGACCTGTGGTTTGTAGTGTCAATTATTCTTGTACTGTTAAGCCTAAAAATTGCCACACAACTGCCGCAGACAATTTGAAAGTCAGAGCAAAAGAAAAATAGTATAGATGTCCAGGAAGAGTCACAATCACAGAATATAGCCTACCAATGAAACCAAAATTAAAAACAAACATACAAAGACAGACAATACACAAACCAAAGCAAAGTAAAGCAAAGCAAGCAATTCCCTCTTTCCTAACAAGGTGATCACAGTGCTAGACAGGCTCCAGTGTACACAACAATAAGATAACCGTAATGGTCAATAGTAAAAAGTCTTAAGTAAAAATTACTAATGCAGGAAATTTAAATCAATCTTACTGGTACCAAATCTCCACCCAAGGTCCAAGTGTTGTATAAATAATAATAACACATGTCAAGTCCGTCTATTTGTAGTGAGACTAATTTTGGTTGCAAAACCCATTTTATACACTGTCTAACTATTGTCTATAGAAATTTTCCTGTATATTTAATGTGAATGTTTGGGACAGATAAGAAAATTATCATCAACTTGTCATCTGCTGAATTTGCCAAGAGAGTGGTACAGGTTAAAAATGCAGTTCTGTGATAATCGTCATGCCTTTTATCAGCCTATTGTTCTCATATGAGGCTATACTCGGCTTGTATTTCGGCCCTTTACTTACACAGTCATATCCGCCACTGCATTAAAATTCTATATCGAATTATTGAGATATCCAGTATATATTTAGAGATACAAAGGTATCAAATTTATGGAAGAGATGAATACTATTTTGTCATTAAGCATCCATATTCTATTAATGAAGAGGCCATGAACGCCCTGTCATAGTTGGAGCATATGCGTGTGTTTGATGAATTTCCACCTGAAATTGGGACCGATAACGATCAGGGCCCAGTTGTTGGTCAATAGTAAAAAGTCTTAAGTAAAAACTACTAAGGCAGGAAATTTAAATCAATCTTACTGGTACCAAATCTCCACCCAAGGTCCAAGTGTTGTATAAATAATAATAACACATGTCAAGTCCATCTATTTGTAGTGAGACTAATTTTGGTTGCAAAACCCATTTTATACACTGTCTAACTATTGTCTATAGAAATTTTCCTGTATATTTAATGTGAATGTTTGGGACAGATAAGAAAATTATCATCAACTTGTCATCTGCTGAATTTGCCAAGAGAGTGGTACAGGTTAAAAATGCAGTTCTGTGATAATCGTCATGCCTTTTATCAGCCTATTGGTCTCATATGAGGCTATACTCGGCTTGTATTTCGGCCCTTTACTTACACAATCATATCCGCCACTGCATTAAAATTCTATATCGAATTATTGAGATATCCAGTATATATTTAGAGATACAAAGGTATCAAATTTATGGAAGAGATGAATACTATTTTGTCATTAAGCATCCATATTCTATTAATGAAGAGGCCATGAACGCCCTGTCATAGTTGGAGCATATGCGTGTGTTTGATGAATTTCCACCTGAAATGGGGACCGATAACGATCAGGGCCCAGTTGTTCAAAACTAACGATGTCGTTAGTTAACGTATCGTTAAAAAACGTTGATCATTAAATATGGCATACACACTAATATTTTTGCTGAAAAAGTGTGAATAGAAAGCTACTCACATTTTTTTCAGCAAAAATACCTGTGAATTAAATGACAACGTTTTGACCACTAATGAGCTCGTTAAGCTAACGAGGCTTTGAACAACTGGGCCCAGATGCAAAAATATAAATGGTTATTCAGGATAGGCCACAATCATGAAGCACAGCCTTCCTGAGCACCGACAGAAGAAGAGGTGAGGAATACAAAGATTAGACAACCCTACAATTGCAATAACAGACACATGTACAAACCATAAAAAACTGCAACAGAAGAACCGCCATTGAACGTTCAGCAGAAACAGCCACAAAATTACAAACACAGTCGACTCTCAATATCTCAAAGTTCAAGAGACTCTCTGAAATACTTCGAGATATGCGTACCGGCGTATATAACGTCACATTAGCCTAACGCTAATGGCGTCATACACGAACAGTGACGTAGTTCAATTACTTGGAAATAGTTTATTGGTATAACAATAAAAAAAAACATAAATGTATAAAACATGTGAAAGAGATAGAAACAAGCTGTTCAGAGGTATGATAAATATTCTGTTTTAATTCGTTACCGTCAAATTTTAATTTCTTTTTTTTTTCCAAGGATATACACATACCCATATAAAATTACGTCGGCATATAATACATAACATATAAACATATGCTCGAATGAACATTTAAAACCAATGACTGTTGCATGATTAACAAATTTCTTCCGTTCGAATTTTGTTTGCAGTTGATGTTACAAATCAGTGACATTCGGTAAATTCTGAAGTTCGAAAACTAGTCGCTTCTTTGTGAAGTCATCAGGCGTAAAAAAAAAAATAGCTGTGTTTCCACTAACCCGACCGACCCTGCTTGAAACACCCGACTCTGCTGTTTTTATCAGTAAAAATGCAAAATAAAAAGTAAAGTACCGACCCTAAACCAAATACCTGTATTTTCATAAAATTGCTGGCCCGACCCTGTTATTTTTCTGGAGAAAAAATAGAAAAATACAAAAAAGTTTCTCCTACCTACCGACCAAATTTTTTTCAGCATGTTAGTGGAAACACAGCTATTTTTTACGCCTCAGAATATGAGAATCAGAATCAGAATATTTTACTGGTGGCATATCAGTAGACATTCATTCACCAGGACTAACGATTGCGAAGACTAGATCTCACAAGTAATATTTCGTCTGTCATTACTGACAATGACCAATCTTAATCACGTGTGAGAAATGTTTTGTGTGTTCTAACATGGCTAATTAGACCAATTCTAGCTCTAAACTGTCTGTTGCAATGGAACAACAGAGGTCAGAGCAAGATAGCTCAGTTGGTGATGCCTTAGCTCTGGCTTTGCGCTGTGCACGTTTCTGCTCGGCTTCACCGATTCTTTTTGCCTCGTATTCACTAGCACCTCTTCTGATGAGGCCTCGCCACTTTGCTCTGTCCTGTGCAATTTGTTCCCACGACACTGTTTGTATGTTGAAATCCTTGAGGGAAACTTTGAGGGTGTCTTTGTATCGCTTCTTCTGACCACCATGGGAGCGTTTGCCCATTTCTAGTTCTGCATAGAGGATTTTCTTTGGCAAACGTTCCTCAAGCATCCTAGTAACATGGCCTGTCCATCTTAACTGTGTCAGTTTCAGAAGAGTGTGTACACTCTGCATCCCTGCCCTTTTCAGGACTTCTGTGTCTGGAATCCTGTCTTGCCACTTAATCTTTAAAAGGTTTGTAAGGCAGCTTGTATGGAAGTGGTTCAGTCTTTTGGCGTAAACTGTCCACGTTTGGCATGCATACAATAGTGTTGGCAGCACCATAGCTTTGTAGACTTCCAGCTTTGTGTCAAGCCTGATTCCACTTCGATCCCAAACACTACCATGTTGTCGGCCAAATGCTGCACTAGCTTTTACAATCCTGGCATTGACTTCATCATCAATATGCATGACTCTTGACAATGTGCTTCCAAGGTAGGTGAACTTGTCTACCACTTGCAATCTTTGACCTTTCACTGTAATGGGCTGCTTGTAAGGCTTGCCAGGTGCTGGTTGATAAACCACCTCGGTCTTTTTTATGCTGATTGTGAGGTCATGGCTGTCACAGTAGCCAGATACTTGATCTACACCTTTTTGTATTTTCTCTTCTGTTGGAGCACCCTTTGCCATGTCATCAGCAAAAAGTGAATTCGTCTAGCACCTCTGTCTGCACCTTGGATTTGGCTTGTAACCTTCTTAGGTTGAAAAGCTTCCTAGCAAAGCGATACCTAATAGGTATACCATTGTCACTATCCTGGAAAGCAGCTGTGAGCATGGCAGAGAACATCATGCTGAACAGAGTTGGGGCTAGTACACAGCCTTGCTTGACACCATTTGTCACAGGGAATGGATCAGAAAACTCACCATCATCAAGTTTGAACCCGTGCAAGTTTACCATCGTGGAACTGCCTCACCATTGCTATGAACTTGGTCGGACAGCCAAACTTCGCCATAACTTTCCAAAGACCCTCACGACTGACTGTATCAAATGCGTTGGTAAGGTCAACAAAGGTCATAAAGATGTCCATGTTCTGTTCCTGGCATTTCTCTTGAAGCTGTCGTACTGTGAAGATCATGTTCGTTGTTTCTCTGTCCTTTCTGAATCCACACTGGCTTTCTAGTAGAAGCCCTGACTGTTCAAGGTGTTCATTCAGTCGGTTAAGTAGAACTCTTGCAAGGACCTTCCCAGCAATTGACACTAAAGAGATGTCACGATGATTATCACACAACTGAGGATTCCTTTTCCGTTTGAATAGGTGGATAATTGACGCAGCCTTGAATTCTTGAGGGATGGCTTCTTTTCTCCACATAATGTGAAATAACAAGTGATGTGAATCTAGCGACAGGGTCCTCAAACCTGTGAAAATGTAAAATGTTCAGAGGTATGAAAAACGTTCTGTTGAGAAGGACATCAGTATCCATATGCCTATCAAGTGACCATTGAATTATTATTATTATTATTATTATTATTATTATTATTATTATTATTTACTGTAAGTACATTTATATTAACATCACGGCTGATTAACTTCTCAACCATTGAACGAAAAATTTTATTTATGCCAGGTATTTAAGCGGTCTCTTATGCCAAAAATAGATACGGGAAATCCTTCTTTTGGGCACATCCGCACATTTCACAACATGTTTGAAAGATTCCTAATATTGAAAGATTCCTAGCCTACTTTTTGCGCAATCAAAAGGCAGTTATTCGCACACGTATTTAATTACAAATTTCAATTCCATTTTGTCCATCTGGGTGCTTATTGATGCTGATCTGATGCAAAAACGTTGGTTTTGAATTGGGTAAGCTATCTGTGTTCGGACAGCACCGTGATTCGTACACTATCATAAATATTCCCAGGATCACCGGCACCTGGCGCACAGAGAGCATTGTCCATTGACTGTTTATGTGTTTTTGGCTATCAAGTAGACCCTTACAGAGATTTATGCCCAAATCTTCAATTTTAAACAAAATAAAATGGTCCCATCCACTAATGATTACATTTCGTAAAGGTATGAAAGCGTTCCATCTACCGTGAAGGGGATGCCAATTTAGCATGCAAATGAAAACACATTTTCTGCAAATATTATCATAAAACTTACATGGAATTGTTTATTACACTTTGATTGTTTGACTCATTCTATAGACCAGTTTAATCACTATGCCACACAATAAAATCATTTGGAACCTGTCGGTCTTTAATGGAGAGTCTCGTTCTGGTTTAGATGGTAGAATGTTATTGTTAACGTTTATTGGACACTGAAATGGCCAATGCTTTTCAGAAAAATGAACCAGCTTTTTTGGTCAAAAGTTTATTTTCATAAGAGGTTCTCATCAAGTGATCATTTAAATGTCATTACCACAAATATTAACACATATTTTATCTACCAACTATGTTGAACTAGGCATTAAAATAGTCACCTTAAAGCCAGTACGGTTGCAAGTGTGTCTGCTGATATCAGAAAATATCATTGAAGCAGTTGTATTTATTTTAGGAAAAGCAGTCAAATTGCTTCTTAAAGCTGTATTTTGAAACACTAGATAAAATTTACGATTGAATATAAACCAGAAGGAATTTATTATCCGAGTAAAAGTTAGCTTGAATCAATTGGTATCAATGGAACCGGAAATGTTTTTGCCATCCACAATTTTTGGTCATGTGGCATAATATTGTAATCATGTGGTCAGTAGCCAGGATGAAAACAATAACATTAAAAAGGTCTATTCAATCATGCCAGACTTCACATTATTCTGCTATATATTACGAAAATCATCCAATTTTGAAAATTCTGATACCTGATATTGCGCTCTAAGGAAATTAACAGTGTTGACCTCTTACTGAGACCGTATTTTCTAACAGACACAGTGATTGGCTATATTTGAAATAATGGGAACACTTCATGACAGCATAAGCGCAGTGATGAAAACCGAAAAATCCAAAGTTCGCAAGTGTGGAATTTTTTAATTGATTCGAAGGAAGTAGCCAGAAATATTCGTCTTTACAAAAAGTAAACAAAAGGATGAAAAGGAGGTCAAATTTGTCGGATCTACGGGCGCAGTATCAGAATTTTCAAAGTTGGACGATTTTCATAATATATAGCAGAATTATGCAAAGTCTCGCGTGATTGAATGGAATGAATCAAACGATCAAAGTGTAATAAATCGGTCCATGTAAGTTTTATGACAATATTTGCAGAAATGTGTTTTTATTTGCATACTAAATTGGCACCCCCTTCACAGTATATGGAATGCTTTCATACCTTTACAAAATGTAGTCATGAGAGGACGGGGCCATTTTATATATTTTGTTTAAAATTGAAGATTTGGGCATGAATCTTTTGTAAGGGACTAATTGATAGCACCAAACACATAAACAGCAGTGAAAAACACTGTCCGTGTGTCAGGTGCCTGTGCCCAGGACAGGATACTGGAAGTGTCATCTTTTTGTTTCAGTAATTCCTATTTCAGAAGAATTTTATCATTCTACCAGACTTATAATTGTTTGAAATCATAAATCTGCAGCCCAGTTTTGCTTCTGTTCTAGGTTGAAGAATTGAAGTATCAGCTGGGTAAGGAGTAGAGTCCACATGTGCTGGATAGAATGGCCCTAGACCAAAACAGGCTCAAACCAAAATGCCCCCTTCAAAAAAAGTCCAGACAAAACGGCTCTGATATATATATATAAACATATAGTCATCTATCAAATAAGTGAAGTATGTAATTGCATTCTTTTAAATACATTACTTCAGGCTTTCAAGTGGGCCCTTCTTTTCCCATTTTTTTTTTTTTTTTTTTTTTTGATGCTCCTACTTTTCCCTACTTTTCTTCGTAAAATGCCCTACTATCCCTTCTTTTTAGCCCAAAAAAGGTTGTCAAAGTGACTAAAAATTGTAATTTTTTCTTTGCTCGCTTCGCTAGCTCAGAGTTTGTAAAAATCAGATCAACTTCATGTGAGCAGCCACAATGCAAAAGTTTATAAATAGTTTTACTAAGGTATAACTCTTTTTTTGGGACAGTTATTTTGGGTATTTCCTTTCCATGGTAATGTAGTATTATTGTTTAGAGATAACTTCGTTTGCTTATTATATCTTTTTCTAAGTGTGAAAACACTCAGATCATCCCTACTTTCCTTGATTGAAAGTCCTACTTTTGCCCTACTTTTTCAAAATTTTGAGCCCTGCTTTATCCCTACTTTTTGGATGGGGGGCACTTGAAAGCCTGTTACTTACAGACTTCTGATTGCTGTTTGTAAATAATTTTAATGGCCCATCCAAACTTTTTATTTATTTATTTATTTATTTGTTTATTTATTTATTTATTTTTTTTTTTTTTTGTTTGCTAAAATCTAAATTTAGCTGTACACCCTAGTGACACAGTGACATAATGATAATCAAGTGATTTAATAAGGTTAGATTAAAAGAGCCTTTTAATTTAAATTTGTCATTTTCATTTCATTGTTCCTTTACTTATATGACCTGACCTCAATCTCAGATAAGACAGCTTCTGTAACTGAAAGCCAAATAAACATTTTAAGAAAAAAATCATTTCAAAGTCTACAGGTCAGACAAGATCAAAATGTACAAAATGTACTTGAAATTCTTAGAATTTTTGCGGGGCCAAACAAATTAAAATTTTTGTCTGGCACTCCTGCTGATTTCATGTTGACTACTCTAAAACTTAAGATTTGTATACCCTGCTTCACAATAGTGTGAGTGTCTCTCAATCCGTCCATCAAAGCTAAGTTTTCCATTCTCTGACTTGAGTATTTTTTTGTGAATTTTCTTGAAACTTTGTATAGTTGCATTGATATTGGGGAAGAGTGGTTTCATCTAGAATTTCTCCTACACTCCTGCGTGGCTTGTTTTTTGCCATCATCTGCAAACCAATTCGAGGGTTGATCGCAAGACTGTAGCAAGTCAGATGGTTGTTTTTCCCAATACTTAATCTCCTTACCATGAAGGCATTATGAAGATTACAACATTCTTTCCTTAAACAATGGAAATTTAGGTGCCATTGCTCATATGAGCAATGGCACCTAAATTTGCATTGTTTACAAAGGGGTCAAAGTTGCCCCTAAACAAGGGTTTCAAAAATATGTTTGAGTTACTACAGTCCTGCAATCAACCCACGAATTGAACTGCAGCCCTCTGCATCTTTGCTATTTGATGAGGATGCCAAACAGGTGCTACATACTCTAAATGGGGACGCGCCAGTGTTTTTTTATGTAGAGACCTGATTTCTTTGGATGTAAAAGGCTCCACCAATCCCTTATAAGCTAGTTCTTTGAAATATTTGGTTGGCTGGTTGGTTGTTTAGCCCAAACAGCCCCATCTGACCTAGCTAGTAATTACATTGTGTACTCAAGATATCTTGTCTATATCTCTATATGATCTCAAACCCTCTCATGAGTGTTATTGAGATATATATGTGTGTGTGCATGGTATGTTAGTAAGAGACTAGAAAAATGAAAAAGTGCGGCTAAAGAGGTTTAAGGAAGGTGAAATATAGATGGCAGAATTAGTGTTATTAAAGAGAGTTTAAAATTGGATGAAAACAGTCTACGTCTTTATGGAAAAATGTGATTGATCTGGCTCTGATCTGAAGGAGTCCAGATCTGAAACTTGGAAGAGATCAGCTGTTAACTTGCTCCAGAGACCTATAGTCATTGGAAAAAATGAACATTTATAATAGCAGATATATATGGAGGTATGGTTTTGTCTGAATGAGAGTGGATACATGTTGCGAATATATCTTTTTGGTTGTTCAAAATATGACAGAACATTCAACCATTATAGCGACGAGGCCATGGACTATAGTACCTTGTAAAATATTGTCGGAAACATTCTACATGTATCTCTGAGATTTGATCATGAAAAATTTTCTATGGTCATTGTGTAATTTGTCTCCCTTCCTCTGATTCAAGAAGGGCAGTTGTCAGTTTCTGGCAAAAGATTGTGCACAATACTGGTTAATCACTTAGAGGACTATGCCTGCCCAGTAAAAGTGTGGTTAGGTAAACTGACCACGCTCGACATGACCCTATTGGGTTGACTGGGCCATAAACCTTAACATAAACAAACAAAACATTGTTAGGCACGGATCGTAGCATCTCTGCTCAAGGGACAGTCAACTGAGATTGCTTGTCATATTTGACACACTATTGTATGGCGAGTAACGATTTGTGACCCATCCTGCAGCCCTTCACTGACTTTCTCAATTTTCTCTGTTTTCTTTTGTATAAGGGCTTCAGACAGAGGAAGCGTACTCAGCCTGTGGTTGTACCAAAGAATTGTGTGCTAGTTTCTGATATTTTTAAACATAACCCAAAGGACTTGTTAAATAATAGTATTTGATGATAATTCTAGAATAATTTTCTCCTGTTCTCCATGAAAACATATATTATTGGTACCCATTAGAAGCACCTCACCAAAAACTTCTAATTTATAGACAGAGAACCTTTACCACTCTCTGGGCTAATTCAGCAGACGACAAATTGGTGGTGATATTTTGTTGTTGTTTTTTTTTTTTTCAGAATACAGGATCTGACATTTCATGCAAATGAACACATTTTGCATGAAATGTCAGATACTGTTTTCTGGAAAAAAAAAGTTCAAAATGTCATCTGCTGAAAACTTAACCCAGAGTGCTTTAAGCATTAAGCATATTTTATTGCTATAAAAATACAGCACAGAGGTTGGGCCACAAGTTCACACAGCATTAGTTCGGACCCTTCCTTTGTAAATCAGTGTGAAAAGTCTACCAGCTTAGCTTGTATCATATTTACCCTAAGTATTTAATCATTGTAGACCCAGGTCAGATGCTGCAGAATTAGGATCTAATCAACACCCACACTGTTTGCCTCTCAGACAGAGCTGTGGAAATACCATGCCAGACTTGTCCAAATTGTCCCATTTCCCTGAAGACAAGTAAGAAATTTCAATTTACTTGTCCTGGGACAAGTAATTCATAGCTCTGGCTAGATAGAGTATCAAGATTATAACCCTTGTCCTGCTGAATAAATTAACATGCCACGCACACATCTAATTTTCAGCCAATCAGATTACTTGATCCTGGTTGTTGATACAAATTCACATCCTTAATGGCAAATAGAGCTGATCTAGATCAGTTGGCTTCTTCAGAAGCCAACTGATCTGGATCTACACTGTTTGCAAAGGCAGGGTATATCCGGGTTCAGCAGGACAAGGGTTAAGATATATATTTTTCTTATTTCTCTAAGAAAATATATGTTGTGGGTACTCATTAGAAGTGCCTCGGTGAGGCACTTCTAATGAGCACCCACAACATATGTTTTCTTAGAGAAATAAGAAAAAAAATGACAATTTTCGGGCAAGTAAATATTTGCTGGACACCTAGATTTTGACCATTTACTTGTCCGTGGACAAGTAATAAAATTTGATAATTCCTCACCCTTGTTTTAGACACATGAACAAGTGGACATGTTCAAGTTTTAAGACAAAGTATGGTAAGAAGAGATTGTATCCAGATCTTAATGTTAAATATGGTACACCATAGCTCTAGATAAGAAGGGATATTCACTTAGTTTTTGAGCCAGTCTCGGTGGCTCAGTTATATGCCCTTCCCACTGGTGATCAGGAGGTTACGGGCTCAACTCCCGCAGGGTCGGCAACATTTTTTCGTGGCTTTTTGATCATGAAATATTTATTATGGTCATTCTCTCCCTTCCGCTGATTCAAGAAAGGCAGTTGTCAGTTTCTGGTAAAAGAATGTGGACAATACAATGTACTGGTTAACCGCTTAGAGGACTAAGCCTGCCCAGTAAAAGTGTGGTTAGGTAAACTGACCATGCTAGACATGATCCCAGTGGGTTGACTTGGCTGTAAAGCCTCAGCACAAACAAACTTAGTATTTGAACCAGTGCTCAACAAAACCTATGATTAGACTTGTGCCACCAGCAAAGACTCAGATCAGCCTGTGCATTCATGCAATCTGATCAGTCTTCGCTGATCGTATGTGCCTCCTACTGCCTCAGGGCTGTCCAAAGAGGGAGGAACGACAACATTTGCCATACTGGGTGGATGTCATGGCTTGTCTGTCTTTGCTGGTCACACAGGTCTTATTGTAGGTTTTGTCATGCGCTGGTTCATTTTTCTTATTTCACCATTAAAACATACTCTGTGAGTATTCATTTGAAGTGGCTCAGTGAGGCACTTTTTTGTGGAAAAATAAGAAAAATATCAGGGCCCAGTTGTTGAAAACTAACAATGTCCTTAGTTAACATATTGTTAAAACTTTGGTCATAAAATATGGATTATAAGCTAATATTTTTGCTGAAAAATGCGAATAGCTTTTGCATTTGCAAAAGCTACTCACATTTTTTTTCAGCAAAAATACCTGTGAATTAGATATTGTACTTACTAGAACACTTAACATATTGGCCACTAAAGAGCTTGTTAAGCTAACAATGCTTTGAACAACTGGGCCCAGTACTTTTTTGTTAAAAAAATGCTTTATCTGGAGCTATGATGGTATTTTATTTTGCAGAATCATGGAGGACCAGTCAGGTTCACAGAAGCCCAAAAAGAAGCCAGCCATGTCAACTCGCTGGACTTTCAAACAAAAGTTTGACCGAGCAAAAGACTTCTTGCGATTTCTTGAAACAGAGAAGATTGATTTGTCTGGCGGAATTAAAAAGAAGAAAGTTCAGAAAATGTACAATAAGCAGTACAAAGTGTACAGAGAACAAGTTGCTCCTAATGAGACCCTTATTCCATACCATATGTGCATGCAGACACTTTATAATAATGATATCATCCACTCAAAAGGTTCAGATATGTGTAAAGGACCAAGAGCAAGTCCATCTCCAGAGAGAGAAGTCAAAGCAGAAACTCCAACACAACAAAAGCAAGGGAAAGAAGCTGAATCTTCTGAGAAAAAGTCTGTTGCTGAGGACTCTGCCACGGCTTCAACACATAAACCTGTTCGCAGAAGAAGACGTAGCCGTGGTAGGAATAGAAAATCGGCATCAGGTGCTAAGCCCAATGGTCAGCTTGCAGAGCAGGAAGTTGAACAAGATCCTAAGAAAGTGGCCATGGCAGCGCGTCTACAAAGACTGAGGTTTAAGAGACAGTGGCCAGTGAAGGTGGCTGTTGATCAGCATCTTACCTTCCACAGAACTGAACCACAACCAGATGATTCAGATGTAAAGGAAGAAGAAGCAAGTTCGAATGTGGCAGATACAAAGTACATAAAGAAAGTGGAAGATGAAAATTTATTCGCTTGTAGAGTGTGTCACACCACATGTACATCAGAAGCAGATGTTGAAAGACATTTGAATGGAAAAGTGCACAGACTGGCTGTGGTGATGCATAGGCTGAAATCTATGAGGTATGAAAAGAATTTGGATTGGATATTTCTTTTTCTTCTAACAAATATTTGTAATTTTTTTTCACACTTGGTGTGATATAGGCATCCTGTTTTCTGTCCTTCAGTCCATTCATCTGAATGCATAGCCCTTGATAAGATGCTTTTTTCAATCCAAAAGTATTGATATTTTTCTTATTTCTCCACGAAAACATACAATGTACATGTATGTTGTGCATACTCATAAGAACAGCCTCAGCGGGGTGCTTCTAATGAGTACCTACAACATATGTTTTTGTGGAGAAATAAGAAAAATATTTACCTGATACATGTACCTGCTCTTATCTAGACCTATGTGGATGCCAGCATTTATGACCACCCTAGCATTTAAGTCCATTTGTGAACAACTATTGCATCTACAAACGTCTTACCTGACACACGTTCTCCCTAACAAGGACTGGAAACAATGTAGTATTTTTTTATGACTGTGACCTATTTTTCATGGTCAGACAACTTGATCATATTTTTTATGTTAACCTTAGCATTTAGCTCCATTTCTGATTCACTGTAACACCTACACATAATATAACATGTGTTTTGTGCCTTGCATGGACTGGAATACTACAGTATCATTTTAAGACTCTGGCCTACATTTTGCTATAAATGTCTTTGTCGTGTTTTGCGTCAGTCCTAGCATTTGGATCCATTTCTGATTAAATGTATGACCTATAATCAACAAACCTGATGACACACTTTCTCCCTAACAGAGACTCAAACACTACAGTATCATTTTATGATCTTGGGCCCAGTTCTTCAAAGCTTAACAAAGTTGTTAGCTAACGTGACATTAAAATTTCTGTCTTGAAATATGGCAAATACATTGTTTTGTTTCTGTGTTTTTGCTGAAAATATGTGAGTAGCTTTTGCAGTGCAAAAGCTATTCACATTTTTGCCAGAAAAATATCAATGTATTTGAAAATACAATGTATTTTAGCTACAACAGTTAACAAGTTTGTCATTAACGAGCTTGTTAAGCTAATGATGTAGCTGGCCTCGGTGGCTCAGTTGGATGCGCGTCAGACTGCAGACCAGGAGATCGCGGGTTCAACCCCCGCCGAGGTCTGCAACATTCTTTCGTGGAGATTGATCATGAAATATTTTCTACGGTCATTCTCTCCCTTCTGCTGATTCAAGAAGGGCAGTTGTCAGTTTCTGACGAAAGAATGTGCACAATACTGGTTAACCGCTTAGAGGACTAAGCCTGCCCAGTAAACGTGTGGTTAGGTAAACTGACCGCGCTCAACATGACCCCATTGGGTTGACTGGGCCATAAAACCTCAGCACAAACAAACAAAGCTAACGATGCTTTGAACAACTGGCCTTATTTTCATGGTCGATAATTTTCTAATCTATTTCTTATTAACTATATGACCTACAGTCATCAAACCTAGCAAACCCTTCCTCCATATCAGGGACTCTTACACTGTGATATCATTTTATGACCATGACCCACGTATCACAGTCCAGTGATTTTATTATTCTTAACCCTTGCCTTGCTGAATCAAGATGCCACGCCTACTTCTAATTTCCAGCCAACCAGATTACTTGATCCGATATTTTGATAGAAATTCACATATTTTAATGACAAACAGTGCAGGTCCAGATCAGTTGGCTTCTTCAGAAGCCAACTGATCTGGATCTACACTGTTTGCTAAGACAGGGCATGTCGTGTTCAGCAAGAGAAGAGTTAAATCTTTACATGAATTGTTAACTCATTTATAATACTGACAGGTGTTGCCTAGTGTGACACCACTTTCCACGGAATTCTTATTTTGATAAGTTGCTCTAGCAATACTCGAAAATTTTTATATGGCATAAGCAGATATGCAATGTCTGATTCACTGAGGTGAGTGAGTCATGGCATTTAGGCCATTTTATTTTTTATTTATTTTTTATTTATTTTTTTTTTTTGCAATATCTTACTGGATTTTGGATTGTAGAAATGATAGTTTATCTGCATTTTTGTCTCATCTTTTTTTCTTCTTTTAATATGCTAAACCTTTACCACTCTCTTGGCTAATTCAGCATATGGCAAATTGATAACATTTTTCTTATTTTTCCCCAGATTATTTCAAAATGTTGTCTGCTGAAATTTTTACCCGGAGTGCTAAGCATTAAAGAATTTGAGATATGAGCTTATGGGGAACAGATATACTTTCAAGGGAGATAACTCTGATAAAATTATTTCACTCACCTTCAGAAGAGGGGTCTGCCCTAAAAGGACAGAATTTGCTGTCCTTGGGAGCAAGTTCTTTCCTTTTTAGAATAGACACCTTTTCAGAATGAATGGGCTTGTCATGCAGGAAAGCAAACAGGAAGTCACAAAAGAGTTTTCTCCCTTGCACAAAATGGTGAAAAATCTGCCATGTATATACTGTCCCCTTAACATAATTGCAGTATCATCATCATCATTATCATCATCAAAGGTTTAATAGACTGTGTTATTTCATTCTTAGGCAAGTACTGGTAGAAGACAAATTTGGAATTGAGATTACAACTAGACTTAGGCAGTTAAGTGATAAAGACCAAGTGGGCACTTACCTTGTCGATGTTGGACCTGGAGATGTCTACCGTGCCAATTTAACTATCAAGAACAATGGTAAATCTGCTGTCGAGTTGCTTCACTGTGAGATGTTGAAGAAAGTGCGAGTGTTTACATTAAATGATCCAGCCAAGGTGACAGATGGATTAGGAACAGCTATTTTAAAATCACGTAAGATATTTGGTTCCTTAGACTAGTTTATCATGTGTCTGCTGCATATAAATGTTGAATCATTCAGCAATAGTGCTTTTGTTTATTTTATTACAAAACTTGTCTGCCAGGGCCCAGTTGTTCAAAACTAATGATCTCGTTAGTTAACATGTCATTAAAATTTTTATCATTAAATATGGTAATATGCTAATATTTTTGCTGAAAAAATACCTGTGGATTAGATATTGTACTTACTAGAACAGTTTTCATTTTGACCACTAATAAGCCTGTTAAGCTAATGATGCTTTGAACAACTGGGCCCTGATTTCCAAATATGTAGTGATAATTTTGGAATTAAGTACTCTAGAAGGAATGACCCTTGAGAGTACTGAACACACAAGAATGAAAAAAAGACTGTGGTGTCAAAGTTTTCTGGTCTAGACAGACTAGTTTTGGCCAAACAGGCCTCACCAGTAAGCCCTATATAAATGTTCAAATATCCAAAAAGCAAAAAGAAGTAACAAATTTTGCAAAGGGAGGTTGGCTTTGCAAAATTGGTTACTTCTCTTAAAGAATTGCACTTTTCTTATTTAAAATAAGATTTCACAATTTAGGACATTAGTGTTCTTTGTTTTTCAGGTGAAACGTATTCTGTGGATGTTACCACAAAAGCTCAGAATCTTGGAAATTTTCACTGCCCGTTGGTGTTTTTCTTCCGACAACTACACGGAAATAACCCAAAATCTTTCCACATAGTTCGCTTTATTCATGCTCGGTGCAAGAACGATATTATGAGCGACCTTATGCCAACAACTCCCTATAAGAAACCACTAAGAGTTGTCAAGTCAAGGGGTGAGGTCCAGGAGATTATACCAGGCTTAAAAATGCCTCAGTGAGTTGATTTTATCAAAGTAACTGTCATAAAATTTCGAAGACTTTATTCCATACTTTTTTTGCCTAAACTTTGCTTTTTATGTATTGGGACAGACAGGCCTGAGCAAAGAGTGAAGACCCAGAATGGATGATGCAGAATGTTGCATCTGTTCTGGGTCTACTCTGCCACTCATCTAGACCCTAAAAGTTTTGCCAGTGATTGTCCATATTCCTCTGTTTTATAATATCTATAATAACGCTAAGTAATGGGACAGACAAACAGCATGGACCCAGATCAGATGACAGAGAACAAGTGTTTAGAGTCTACTCTGCCGTTCATCCGTCAGGTTTTTGGACATATCAACAGGTAGTCATTATCACCCTTCCGGCTTCTCAATATGTCCTAAATAAAATTGAAAGGAACGTAAAACCAGATCATCCTCATCACCGAGGCTTTTCCAATGGATATCCAGAAAATATGGTTTGGTGCAAAAGAAAAAGTTGATGTAAATAAATAAAACTGCAAAAAGAACAAACAACGGCGGAAATGGTTAACATTTTTATTTGCATGTTGATCGGTTTCAGTTTGCAACTTCCTTTATCAAGAAAATTAAGGGAATTAGCTATACTTGCTAAATTTTTCACCATTTCTGCCAAGGGAGACAACTTTTGTGACTTCCTGTTTGCTTTACTGCACACAAGGCCCCTTCTGAAAAGGGGTCTACTCTAGAAGGAAAGAATTTGCTCCCTCTGGGAGCAAATTCTTGAGGGAGCAAATTCTTTCCTCATAGAGAAGATCACTTTTCAAAAGGGGACTGAAACAGTTTTGAAAGATTTGTCTCCCTTGATAGTGGTTATATGCCCAGGTTAAAGAATTCTTGGTCATGCTTCAGTTCCACCAGAATTCTTATTACACTCAACCCTCTTTATACTGACATCTGATACAACGACAAAAGTCGTTATAATGACAATTTGAATGTCACGAAACCTTTGCTCAAGGGGTGATAGGGTTAAATAAATTATGCAAGAACATTGCATTGAAACTTCAAGCAACATATGTTTTGGATAATTATTAGAATCACCTCAATGAGGCAATTCTAACAAATACCCAATATATATGTTCTATGCAGAAATAAGAATAAAACAAGGCATTTTTTACATATCATTCTGTCCATTATGGATTCTTTACAATAGCAAATTCATTATAATGGCAACATCTTTGGGAACAAATGTTGTCATTGTAATGAGGGTTCACTGTATTTGATTTTTTTTTTCAGGCTGACAGGTGATAACTTAAGGAGAGAGATTGAGTTGGCAACATATGGCATTCCTCAGAATGTGAGAAAGATAATAAATCGTGGATTAAAAGATACGGCAGGACTAAACCAGGTAGAAAAACTGGAATTATCTTCATTGAAGTAAGTACATATAAATAAAGCACCATTTATGGTAATGTTTCCTCTGGTCATAGAATGTACCTGGCACATTGGCTTGATTGGTAGAGTGTCTGCTTTGTAACCGGAAGATTGTGGGTTCGATCCCAAGCTGAGTCATACCAAAGACTTTAGAAATGGTACTAGCTGCTGTTTCACTTAGCCGTCAGCATTAAGAAAGTAGAACTAGAACCAGTCAGTCCGGTGTCAGTATAATGTGACTTCGTAGAATATCATGTCATATGTTTGGGGCATGATATTTCAGTGAGGCAGCACTCTAAAAGTGAGCAGTGAGCTCCCTCCCACATTCAGATGCCACCATCATATGACTGAAAGATTGTTGAAGGTGACATAAAACACAAAACAAATATGGTCACTTAATGCCTACATCAAAGGACTTGATAGGGAAAAATATTTGGTGATAAGTCTGAGGTATTTTCTTATTTCTCCATGAAGAACTTATGTTGGTACTCATTACATAGGCACTTATAATGTACATGTTTTTATAGAGAACTGCAGAATATTACTCAAAATTGTTTTAATACGTCTCCTTAAAGTACATGGAGAATATTTAGAAATTAGGTTACAAATATTGGCTAGTAGACTTTTAATGCCAAGTGTGCCCAAAAAGGAACCATGGCAAAAAGAGTGTTGATCAAGAGTAGACACTGTGTGATCAGGGTCTACACTGTTTGCCCTAACAGGAACAATGGGCAATAGTCAGAGCATTTAAGGCAATTTCTATATATAACAGTAGCCTGATCAGTGCCTTCCATGTCTTTTTACAGAATTATCGGTTATACGGTAAGTATCAGAAAATTTCCAACACCAAAATTTCTGACAAAATGTCATATGCAAACAGTGCAGACCCAGATCAAGGTCTATGCTGTTAACCATTCCACTAAGCATTTAAAAAAAAAAAAAAAAACTGCATAAAAAGCGTTTAGGCCAAAAAATGTTTGGAAAAAAAAGTGTTCAAAATTTTAGACCATCTACCGTAGTAGAATATATCTGCAAAGTGAGAAGGCCCTGATCAGACCCTGTGATTGAACAGACTGATCTGGGCCCAGTTGTTCAAAGCTAACGATGTCGTTAGTTAACGATTCGTTAAAATTTACATCGAGTGATATGCAAATATGCTGAAATTTTTTGCTGAAAAAATGTGAGTAGCTTTTGCAGTGCAAAAGCTACTCACATTTTGTCAGCAAAACAATTCAGAATATTGTATATTGAATCCGCTGAAACAGTTAACGAAATGACCCTTAACGAGCTCGTTAAGCTAACGACGCTTTGAACAACTGGGCCCTGGGCATTTTATGTTTACAGATGGGATGAGTATCCATCTCATAGCTCCAGATAAGACATTTTTTTTTTCTGCCAAAAATTGCTTGTAATTTTCTTATTTAGCCACAGAAACACCACGGCAATTCTAATAACTACCCACAATATTTGATTTCATGGGGAAATAAGAAAAATATTTTGATACCACCTCTTATCTGGAGCTGTGCCATTTCTTACATTGTGCTTTGTATCTGTTATGGTAAATGTCCTAAAATTTCGATTAAAACACTTTATTCCATACTAATTTGGCCTAAATTTTGCTTTTTATGCAGTTGGTTCTTAAAACACTTGGTGGAATAGCAAACAATACAGACCCTGATCAGACTGCTCCTTCAGGAGCAGTCTGATCTAGGTCTGTACTGTTGCATATGACATTTTGTCAGCAACTTTGGTGTACAAAATTTAAGGACATTTACCATACATTACCCTATTGCTTAATTTCAGCCAGACAAGACAATAGGGGTCCTGTTTTCCATCTATCCATCTGTCAACCTTTTCACCAACCTAGATGTGTAGATCCATTTCTGATACCTATAAGACATACAATCATCTGCTCTGGCATACATTTTCTTCCTAACACAGACTCAAACAATACAGTATCATTTTATGACAATAGCTTACTTTTCACAGTCTTATGGCTTTCTCATTCCTAGTACACTACAACCTCTATAACACGGTCATTATAACACGGTTTTGGATATAACACGGTTCAAAGATGGATCCCAAAAATGTTTAGATTATATTGAAAAATGACCATAAACGGTCATTTTTCAATATAACCTATGCATTTTTGTTTGGATATAACACAGTTGTTTAACTGACATGGTTTATGCTATGGACCCCAACAATAGTGTTATAAAGAGGTTGTGATGACACAAAATGACCCACAAGGGTTGACGTGTCATTAAAGCCCAACACAATCAATCAATAAAGAGGGTGTTGTGTATTTAACTTCATTCCTGATTAAATCTAGAGCTGGGCGATATCATCATCATAATTTTTTGGTGAGGATACAGTACTTATGGTTTGTATTGATACTTCATGATCCCTGCATAATACTTTCTGATATATAAAAAGGCTTTTATCCTTTACCACATTCTTGGCTGATTCAGTTTGTGACACGGATTTATGATACTTTTCTTATTTTTCCTAGAAAATAGGCTCTGACATTTCATGCAAATTGTCTCCTCAGGAAAAATTAAAAAAAGATATTGCAAATTTTCATCTGCTGAAATTTTTTACCCAGCATGCTAAGCATTAACACAATACTCATATATTTTTTGACAAATGTAGAAAAACCAGAAATGTTGAAGTATCATGATGCAGTATTGTATCAAACACTTGATTTTGTGATAACATTGTGATACTTTTTTTTTTCTAGTGATACCCAGCTCTTATGACCCCTTCAGCTATCATACCTAGGGCAAATACAGTAACCTATTAAAGACTGAATAAACTCTTCCACACTATATATTGGAAGAGTCCATTTTCTAAAGAAAAATGGTTAAACTATTTGCAAACAGTGGAGAGTGAACACGTTCTGTGGGTCTGCACTGTTTGGCCAGTTACCGGTTTATGGGTCTCCAGTCTTCAGTGGGTTAATAACGTCATAAGAATTTCTGGTTTATTACTGGGAAGGATGGTTATGTGGTTTTACCCAGTTTTACATGCTTTTTAATGAATTTCAGTCATATTTAGGAGATGGAAGGCATGACATGGACTTGGCCATATAGCTGCTATGAAAAATCTTATTTATTGAGATAATCTTCCTTATGCAAGATGTTTTAAAAGTTAATTAATAAACAAGTAATATCGTATTGGCCGAGTTACAGGTCTGAGGTCGGTTATATTGACCCGAGGCCAGTACAGCTTACCTCTGACCTTCAACTCGGGATTTACAAAATTACTTGATTGATAACATATAAATTGCAGATATATCCTCGATCAACCTGTTGACATGCCGGGTACATATCAGCGTCGGTTTGAAGCTATACTTCACTTTGAGGAGATACAGATGGAGGTGGATATTCGAAAGTATGACATGGAGAATGTCACCATGACAGAACACCCTGAAAACAGGCGTCTGCTTCTGCTTCAGGTAAAGTATGAACTCTTTATGTAGAAATAATACCTCCATATAAGAGGGGGTTAACAAGATAAAAAAATTCTTGTTTCTCTACAACAACGTATGTTGTGGGTACTCATTAGAAGAGCCTCATTGAGGCACTTCTAATGAGTACCTACAACATGTTTTTGTGGAGATGTAAGAACATACACATCAACCTCTTTATAACACGGCTCATTAGAACACAGTTTTGGACATTACACGGTCCAAAGATGGCTCCCATAAATGGTCATTTTTCTATATATATTTCTTTACATTTTTGTTTGGATATAACACGGTTGTTTAACTAACACGGTTTAGGCTTTGGACCCCAACAATAGTGTTATAAAGAGGTTGTGGTGTATCAACATGTTTTGGGTGAAAAAAAACAAGCCTTATCTAGAGCTATGGAAATGACTGTATAGTTTAACAACCACAGATGAATTGTTATGGGGTAGTTGATGATTATTTTGGGATTCTTCATGCTGCGTGCTAAACCAAGAGGTACCGTATTTACCCTAAGTATTGGAACACCTTATCTACTAACCATACTTGTCTTAACCCTTTAACTGCCAATCACAACAATTGTCTTCTGCTTTGTCATCTGCTTGTCATTTTAAAAGTCATTTTTGCAAACAGTGTGGACCCAGATCAGACTGCTCCTCTAGGAGCAGTCTGATCTGTGTCCACACTGTTTGCTTGTATGCAAAAATAGGTTTGAAAAGTTAGCAAGAATACTCAGCAAATGACATAAACAGACAACATTTTCAGATACAGGTTTTCTTGGTTTTAAAGGTTAAAATTTGAAATAGTCCATTCTACTACCTCTTGATGTTTCTAGAATATTGCTGTATGTATGGCAAACAGTGTAGACCCTGATCAAATTCCATGCACTGTGGCATCTGATCTGGGTCTTCACTGTTTGCGAAGGCCTGTCTGTCCCAATGCTTAAGGTTATTACAGTAGCTAGTACCAATATTTAACCCCTTAAAGCACCATGTTAAACTGTAGCAGATTACCGTATCAAATGGGTTTTTTTTTTTTTTTTTTTTTTTTTTTTTTTTAGAGACAATAAAGTCTGACATGTTACAGCGTGTTACACACATGTATGTGGATGATCTGCTTAGCTGATTCACATGAAATGTCGTTTTATTTTCTCTGAAAAAAAAAGAAAAAATCAGGGCCCAGTTGTTCAAAGCGTCGTTAGCTTAACGAGCTCGTTAAGGATCATTTCGTTAACTGTTTTAGTGGATTCAATATACAATATTCTGATATTTTTTTGCAAAAGCTACTCACATTTTTTCAGCAAAAAATTTCAGCATATTTGCGTATCACTCAATTTAAATTTTAACGAATCGTTAGCTTTGAACAACTGGGCCCAGAATATTATATGCTGCAGGGGATTGAACTTAGTCCTCTGCATATTAGAAGTGTTGATGATGAAAATACTATTAATTGACTACTTTTGAGCCTCTGTAAATAGAAGAGGACATTATGCTGTATGTCATCTTTAATATCAGCATAGACTCGGATCAACCTATGCATCCACACAGTCTGATCAGCATCTATACTGGTCACTAACATAATCAGTAGATATTAAAAATTCTGCATAGACATTGATAAGACTAAAGATATGCAGGCTGACCTGGCTCCATAATGATCACATAATTTTGTCATAAGATTTCTGTGCCCTGTTGTTCAAAGCGTTGTCAGCTTAACGAGCTCGTTAGTGGTCAAAATGTTAACTGCTCTAGTAAGTACAATATCTAATTCACAGGTATTTTTGCTGAAAAAATGTGAGTAGCTTATGCAAATGCAAAAGCTACTCACATTTTTTCAGCAAAAATATTAGTGTATGTGTCATATTAATGATCAAAGTTTTACATTACATTAACTAACGACATCATTAGTTTGAACAACTGGGCCCTGTTTGGAGGGATCTCTTCTGCCTGTTAGTTGTGGTTTATTTCTTTTCAGGTACCTGGTCTGGCTGAGAACCGGCCTTCAGTGCTGAAAGGTGATTGGCTGTATGTACGGCTTCATGAAGGAGACAGTCTGAGTGACAAAGAGTATCAGGGATATGTGCATGACGTCAGAAATGAGGAAGTCTCTTTGGGATTTGATAAAAGGTTTGTTCACTTGTTTGGATCGGAAATCCAAGATGGCCATCATGGCAGCCATCTTGAAACTCTTTTTTTCATTAACTTTTAACACTTAGCATGCTGGGTAGTACTTTCAGCAGACGACATTTTGAAATATTTTTCTTATTTTTCCTAGAAAACAGGTTTTGATATTACATGCAAATTGTCTCCATTGGAGACAACATACTTGAAATGTCAAAACCTGTTTTCTGGTGTCCAAATAGTTGGGCTATGGTAAATGTCCTAAAATTTCTAATACTTAATCCATACTTATTTTGACCTGATTTTTGTTTTAATGCAGTTGTTTCTTAAACTACTGTCAAGTCTCGTTATCTCGACCTCGCTTATCTCGAATAACCACTTATCTCGAACTGAAAATCTGGTCCCTGTTTAAATAAGAGATAAACACAACAGGTAACAAAATATTGTGGAAAAGAGGAGAAATTGCTCCTAATTATTTCTCCTCTTTTCCACAATATTTTCAATAAGTATCTAATTTCAGGAGTCAAATTACATATTCATTTGTGAAATGTGGTTGTTCGATCTATTTTTCTTCAGTTCAACAGATCTGAAATGTCGAGGTACGGATGTCTTGAAGTATTTCAGATAGTCCCTTGGACTTCGAGATAACGAGAGTCGACTGTACCTAGTGGAATGGCAAACAGTGTTGAACCTGATCAGACTGCTCCTTCAGGAGCAGTCTGATCTGGGTCTGCACTGTTTGTATATGCCATTTTATCAGCCACTTTGATGTACGAAATTTTAGGACATTTACGATAAATATAATAGTCAGGGGTAGATCAGGATGATTTCTGAGGGGGTTTGATTTGATTAAATTACCATAATTACTCTGCGTATTTGGACAGACAGGCCTGAGCAAACAGTGTAGACCCAGACTAGATGTTGCAAATTGAAGCATCTGATCAGGGTCTGCCAGGCTCGATGGCTCAGTTGGATGAGCATCCGACTTGTTATCGGGAGGTTGCAGGCTTGACCCCTGCCAGATTAGCAACATTCTTTCGTGGAGATTGATCATGAGATATTTTCTATGGTCATTCTCTCTCATCCGCTGATTCAAGAAGGGCAGTGTTGTCAGTTTCTGGTGAAAGAATGTACACATTACTTTTCTGGTTAACCACTTAGAGGACTAAGCCTGCCCAGTAAAAGTGTGATTAGGTAAACTGACCTAAACATGACATGACCCTAATGGATTGACTGGGCCGTAAAACCTCAACACAAACTGATCAGGGTCTACTCGGTTTGCCACTCACCGAGTAATTTTACATACATTCTCAGGTAGTAAAGTGGACTTGTTGAAGAAAAGTATAAATAAAAATTAAGGAGTGTGAATATTTAGAGTAAATAATTTATCCAAAATCTATCCGAAATTTCTCATGAAAATGAAATTTTGAGTCAAAGGAGGCTTGGACTGAATCCCCAAACCCTCTCTGAATTGGCACCAGATAGGTCTATGTATTGTACTGTATTGTATATGTCTAGATAAGAGTGGATATCAGGTAAATATTTTTCTTATTTTTTCACAAAAACATATTGTGGGTACTCATTAGAAGTGCCTTGGTGAGGCACTTCTGATGAGTACCCACAACATATGTTTTTGTGGAGAAATAAGAAAATTATGAGTTCTTTTTGATTGGAAAAAGTATCTTATCAAGAGCCATGATGTTGGCAGTTTGAATATCCAGATAAGAACTGTTTTACCTTCTCAAGACTGGTATTTTTAAAAAATTCTGCAGACCTATATGTATTGAATTTGTGTTTTATTTTTCAGCCTTAGAGATAGGTTCATTGATAACCAGAAATTCAGTGTCCGATTTGTGTTTAACCGACTTGCACTGCGACTGCAGCATAGGGCATGTGAGTTAGCAAGTGAGTTAAGTCTGGGAAAGATGCTGTTTCCAACAAAAGAGATGGTCAATACTGGTGATATTCGACTTCCAGAATTAATGTAAGTTTAATGCTTAGCATTCTGGGTAAAACTTTTAGCAGACATCATTTCTTACTTTTTCCAGAAAGTAGACTTTAACATTTCATGGAAATTGTCTCCAAAGCATGAAATATCAAAGGCTATTTTCTTGGAAAAATAAGAAAAATATATCAAATAGTTGTCTGCTGAATATGCTCAAAGAGTGATAGAGGTTAAAGGAATGGATATCAGGGAAGATAACTATCAAAATAATATTCTCCCTTCTGAAAAGATTTCTACTGTATTAAGTAAAGAATTTGCTCCCTATTTAGTAAAGAATTTGCTCTCTCTCTCTGTGTCTGTCTGTCTGTCTGTCTCTTTCTGTCTGTGTCACTCTCTCCTCCCCTCCCCCACCCAGCCACAACACACACTCACTCCCAACAGGACAAAATTATTTCCTTTTAGAGTAGAACCTTTTTTTGAAGAGCTTGTTGCATAAGAAAGCAAAATAGGAAGTCACAAGGATGTAGATACTCATTACAAGCATGTTGGTGAGAAATAAGGGTATTATTAATACTTTTGGTTTGAATAAAAAAGCACCATATCTAGAGCTTAGGGCCCAGTTGTTCAAAGCATCGTTAGCTTAACGAGTCCATTAGTGGTCAAAATGTTAACTGTTCTAGTAAATACAATATCTAATTCACAGGTATTATTGCTGAAAAAATGTTTTGAACAACTGGGCCCTGATATATTTACCTATTAGAATCACCTCAGCACCCAAATATTGTGTCTGTGAACAGCAGAGCTCATTTTATTATATACAAAGTAATGAAATATAGAGAATTATTAATGAAATAAAATGCATATTTTCACTAGTGAAATATAAGTTTTATATTTTCACTAGTGAAAATATAAAACTTATATTTTCACTCCTCTGAGCAGTGAAAAATATAAGATCTGGATCTACTTTTTTCTTATTTACATTAATGTTTTCATTACACGAGATGAAAATTTTTATGGTAATCACTGAAAAAGAGTAAATTTTCTTTTTATTTTATTTTTACACGCCAATGCGCGTTTCTGACGTCATATCTAACGTCACCAAACAAAACAAAACATGAACGTCATGTCGCCAAGGGACAAAACTGCGTGTCAGACTTTCCCTTGCAAATGCAAGATTTGCATCTCTTCTATCGAAAGTGATGCATATAATAAAAAGAAAATTCAAATGTTTGTCGTGAATATGACTTCCAAACATTTGAATATCCTCTATATACGTAGGCTGATCTTAGTCTTTGTTGCTTAAATAATGACCAAAATGTTCTCCCCTAGTCAGCTTACTTTAAGTGCATATAGAGTTGTTCTTACCATATTTGCCCTAAGTATTGAGACACCAAAACCACATACCATTCATCTCCTAAAATTTGACAGAGTTCATTATCCTACTTGTTAATGTGTCTAAGATATTGCTTGATGAGTGGCAACTGGGAAACAGTGTAGACCCTGATCAGATGCATACTGCAATGTCAATCAAGTTCTATGCTAATTTATTTATCTATTATGTCTTCATGTAGAAAACAAATTATAGTTTATATTTATTTTATCAGTCTATACAACCAGAATATTGAGAAAAATGAGGAGCAGAAGTGTGCTGTTCAGCATATAGTTGCCGGAACATCTCGTCCTGCCCCATACCTTGTGTTTGGCCCTCCAGGGACAGGCAAAACCGTAACCATAGTAGAAGCAATGAAACAGGTTGGTACTAGTTTAATGGGAATGTAGTTAAATGATTATAAATGTTTGTATTTAGGGTATTTCACCATTTTACTTGGTAATGGCTAGTTTTAAAAAAAATCTTCAAGTGATATTTCTGCTGAAACCACTGAAGTCTCTTGAGCCGAACTTGGACTTACCATAATGTGTGTAAGTATTGGGACAGGAAAAAATAATTGATTTTCTAAATTTGGCATTTTGTATTGACAAGTGTGTATTTTGGGAGCATAGTGTTTTACAAACACATTTCTAGTTTATTTTCTACTTTCAAATACAACTGCCATAGGAAACTTCTGTTATGTGTAGAGATGGAGAAAATAGGTGAGGTTATGGAAAACTGTTTTGCACTGGTTAAATAGATCATTTTTTTTAAAACCCAAATGCACTATCCCAGTTCAAATGGCATAAAAATTACTGTAAAATTGTGCATTTTTTACATGTCCCAGTATTTACGGTAAATATTGTTGTCCTAAACTTTTGCATACTGTAAGACTATATCATTTTATACTGACATTTAAAAATCATGTCCTTCATGTGTCAAAACAGATGAATACCAAACAGTGCCCTGATCAAACTGTTTATTCAGGAACAGTTTGATCTAGCTCTGCCCTGTTGCTCAAGCATGTTGGTCTCTTACAGCACCAATCATAACTGCAGCAGACAAGATTCTTAGACCTTTTTAAATATTTTTCAGAGAAAATAAGACTTGACATTTCATGTGAATTGTCTGCCCTGCAGACAATTCACATGAAATGTCAAACCTTATTTTCTCTGAAATATAAAAACATATGTATGAGAATATCATCCGTTTCAATTTTGCTTGGTGATCTAAGGGTTAAGGCCAAATATGGTATTTATCATTGCCCATTTGTTCAAAGCATCGTTAGCTTAACGAGCTTGTTAGTGGTCAAACTGTTCACTGTTCTAGTAAGTACAATATCTAATTCACAGATATTTTTGCTGAAAAAATGTGAGTAGCTTTTGCAAATGCAAAAGCTACTGACATTTTTTTCAGCGAAAATATTAGTGTACATGCTACATTTAATGATCAAAATTTAACGATACGGTAACTAACGACATCGTTAGTTTTGAACAGCTGGGCGCAGAATTTTTTTTTTTTTGTCACCGCTGCATTAGCATGGGTGACTTAGGCATGCAAGTTTCCAACTGTTCCTCCATGTACTTACATCCCTTCTAAATGAAGTCTACAAATTACAACTTTTCAGTTAGATTCACTTCACTGATTGTTTTATCTCACCAAGCAAAACAAGTCTTTTTCTTCTCTTGCTTGTTTTCACATTTTAGTATGCAGATGCCACATACGATTAAACGAAGTTCTTTATTTTATTGTTTCAGATTCATAAAGTGTCACCTGCCTGTCATATTTTGGCATCTGCCCCATCAAACAGTGCAGCAGACTTGATTACCAGACGACTTCTGCAGCACATTCCCAAGTCACATATCCTTCGTATTAATGCTGTCTCAAGGTCTTGGATGACCGTACCAGAGGAAATCAGGGTAATACATTACGTATTTTGTAAACAGAATTTCATATCTGAGCTCTTCCATTAACCCTTAAAGTGCCAGTTACAACTGTAGCAGACAACATATTGAAATAGTTTTTGTTATTTTTCAAAGAAAATAGCTGGGTGGCTTAGTTGGATGCCTATCCTACTGGTAATCAGGAGGTTTCGGGTTTGACCCCCGCCGGGTTGGCAACATTCTTTCATGGAGATTGAATATGAAATATTTTCTATGATCATTCTCTCCCGCTGATTCAAGAAGAGCAGTTGTCAGTTTCTTAATGAAACCTTTGGTTGCAATAGGCCTGAAGAGGCAATTATGTGTACTCGCAGTTTATGTTTTGGAACATATATTTCATTGACAATTCTAATGAAGAGCACAATGTATGTTTTCAGTATAGACAACCCTCTTTATACAAACACACGATGCAATGACAAAATTCGTTGACAATTTGAATGTCATGATACCTTCACTTAAGAGGTAACAATTGGTCACAAATTATACAAGAATACTTTTTTTAATACTTTAAAGAAACATATATTTTGGATATTTGTTAGAATTGCCTCAATAAGGCAATTTTAACAAATATCCAACACATATGTTCTATGAGGAAATAACAACAAAACTAGACCTTTCGGACATATCATTAAGTATTCTGTACAACAGCAAATTCATTGTAATGGCAACGTCTTTTGGAACAACTGCTGTCGTTGTAAAGAAGGTTCACTGCATAAGAATAACAAACTGTATTTACCCTATGTATTTGGACAGACAGGCCAGAGCAAACTAGCCGGCCTCGGTGGCTCAGTTGGATGTGCATCCGACTGGTGATCAGGAGATAGTGTGATTGACCCCTGCCGGGTCGGCAACATTCTTTCGTGGAGATTTGATCATGAAATATTTTCTACGGTCATTCTCTCCCTTCTGCTGATTCAAGAAGGGCAGTTGTCAGTTTCTGGCAAAAGAATGTGCACATTACTGGTTAACCGCTTAGAGGACTAAGCTTGCCCAGTAAATGTGGGGTTAGGTAAACTGATCACGCTCAACATGACCCCATGGGGTTGACTGGACCATAAAACCTCAACACAAACAAAACAAAGCCAGAGCAAACAGTGTAAACACAGATCAGAGTGTTGTACAGCATCTGATCTGGATCAAGAGTGTTTGGCATTCATCTAGCAGTTTGTAGATGCACCAGCAGGTAGTAAAATAGTAAAATGAACTTGCTCACAGTCAGCCCTCTTTATACCGACCCTCAGTACAACGGCAAAATTCGCTATAATGACAGTGTGAATGGCACAAAACCTTCACTCAAGAGGTGAGTGTTAATGAGAAATTATGCAAGAATATTGCATTTAAATTTCAAGCAACATATGTTTCGGATATTTGTTAGAATTACCTCAATGAGGCAATTCTAACAAATATCCCAAACAATGTTCTATGAGGATATACATGTAAGAATAAAACAAGGCCTTTCTTACATATCATTTTGTCCATTAAGGTTTCGTTACAACAGCAAATTCATTTTAATAGCAACATCTTTGGGAACAAATGCTGTCGTTGTAACAAGAGTTCACTGTACATGTATAGTAAAAAGTGAAGGTGTTGGACTTCTAGGGGTGAATATAGTATGCAAAATTATTGGCAAAATCATTGCTTAGAACTTGTTTTCATCACGAAAACATGCCTATATAATTTTGACCCCCTTAAACCCCACTTTTATGTAGTAAAACTGGGGTTTATAGGAGTATACATTATTTTTCTTATTTCTGCTCAAAACCATAGATTGTGGGTACTCATTAGAACCACCTCACCGAGGCAGTTCTAACGAGTACCCACAATCTATGTTTTGAGCAGAAATATGATAAATATCAGAGTTTTTTAATCTAAAAAATTTCAGTTTTTGGAGGTCAAATTTTCTATATATTTTAATAGGCATGTTTTCGTAATGACTTTTTTACAGGATGTGTGCAATTACAACTGGATGACTAAGCAGTATTTTTACCCAACCAAACAGGAGATCTGTGAATACAAGGTTGTTGTCACTACTCTAGTCACTGCAGGAAGGTAATGTCATTACTTAATACTTATCTTGAAATATAGGTAAGCACACTTTATTCGAGAAATTGCATGAATAGGCTAAGATTTCAGGGTGATAAACCCTTCTGAAAATATTTTTTCTCTGGCTTTTATAAAAAGGTCTGTATAGATTTTCCTAGTTTCACTTATATATCAGTTTTTTATACAACTTTATTTCTGTCTTATGTACATAATACATACACACACACACTATACAGACAGACAGACAGACAGACAGACACACACACACACACACACACACACACACACACACACACACACACACACACACACACACACACACACACACACACACACACACACACACACACAACACACACACATATGTACATACATACATACATGACATGGGTATAATCTGAAATGGGCCCCACACCTAGTCTCGACCCCACACCCAAAAGGGATCATTAGGGGTCAGCCTTCAAATATAGCCATGTTTGGTGCCATATTGAGGCTGTTGATGAGAACTATAACAATAACAGACTTAACTTTGTCTCACTCATACCCAGAGGGGGTGGTCGGGTGGTGCGAAGGTGCTGTGTATCTTACATCACCGGGGTGTCCAGCTGATATTGGCTTACAGTTGGGCAAGGCCTGCTATCCTTGTAGTGGGTAAGGGTAGAGGGGGAATGTTTTTATTTCTTCTGTTTCTTCACTTTCATTCCTGTTCCTCTTTCTTCCCTGTCCCTCTCTTTTATCTCTTCTACTGTCTCTTCTATCTCTTTTCTCCCTTTCTCTGGGAGACGACACAAAATGACCCTCAAGGGTTGACGTGTCGTTAAACCCCAACACAATCAATCAATCATACCCAGACCAGCGGTGTCAACTACCAAATATAGCCATGTTTTATAGAGTTTTAAATACAACTCCTTACTATACTTGTCTTAAAACTTGTCCTGCTGAACCCGGATATACCCTGCCTTTGCAAACAGTATAGATCCAGATCAGTTGGCTTCTGAAGAAGCCAGTTGATCTGGATCTGCACTGTTTGCCATTAAGTATGTGAATTTATAGCAACAATCCAGATCAAGCAATCTGATTGGCTGAAAATTAGAAATGGGTGTGGCATCTTTATTTATTCAGCAGGACAAGGGTTAAAACTTGAATAAGCCCATTTTATTACCAGATGTGTCTAAAATACTGCTGGATGAGTGGCGAGCAGTGTAGAACCTGTTTGGATGCGTATTGCAGTATGCAGCATCTGATCTCGGTCTATATGTTTGTTCAGGCCTGTGTGTCCCAATACTTTTGGTTATTACAGTATTTCAAGGTTCTTCTGAAGATACAGAATTCTTTATATACTCAAAGCACAAAGTTAAAATTGTGCGGAAAAAGTGGTTAACCATATCCACATGTAACCCTCTTTGATAGCAAATAGTGCATTTCAGATTGGCTTCCGCAAATTTTCCTCCTGGTCATTTCACTCATATCTTCATTGATGAGGCTGGTCATGCTGTTGAACCAGAGACGCTTATAGCTATATCAGGAATCATGGAGGCTAACAGTGGTCAGGTGGTGCTAGCAGGAGACCCTAAACAGCTTGGACCAATCCTCAGATCACCATTTGCCATTAAATATGGACTTGGTAAGATATGACCATAGCTACAGATAAGACACTTTTTTCAGTTTGAAAGTACTGGGCCCAGTTGTTCAAAACTAACGATGTCGTTAGTTAACGATTCGTTAAAATTTACAGCCAGTGATATGCAAATATGCTGAAATTTTTTGCTGAAAAAATGTGAGTAGCTTTTGCAGAGCAAAAGCTACTCACATTTTTTCAGCAAAAAATATCAGAATATTGTATATTGAATCCGCTAAAACAGTTAACGAAATGACCCTTAACGAGCTCGTTAAGCTAACAACGCTTTGAACAACTGGGCCCTGATGTTTTTCTCAATCTCCAGGAAAACTTTTGTTGTAGGTACTCATTAATGAGTACCCACAACATAAGTTTTTGTGGAGAAATAAGAAAAATATGATATGGATAATCTCTCTTATCTAGAGCTTTTTATGAAACCACAGAAATGTGCAGGTTTTAAATTATTGCAATTTTTATTAGCTCATATGTACAAAAGTAAAAAAAAAAAAAGTACTTTTGCAATCATTCTGGCTATTGCATTTTCTCAGCATCCACATCATATTTTGGTTTGAATTGATTTACCTAGTACATTGTAATGGGATAGATGTTAGATAATGGTCTAAAGTTTTGCGTAATACCAACCCCCACCCGCAGTGGCCTTGCAGTAAGTCCACAGACTATGAAATTTTAAGAAATACATGTATCATGCTAGAGTGTTGGGTTAAAGTTTTAAGTACACTCATGTCACCTTAATGTTGAAATGATTGAATTCATAATGTTTGAGCAAGCAACAGATATCCTGACTGGACTGTTTTGATTCACAGGCTGATCTGGATGTAACTTGGTTGCATAATTTTGTCATAAAGCTTTTTGCTAATGGGTACTGTAAATGTCCAAAAATTTTGTACACCAAAAGTTCTAACAAAATGGCATATACAAACAGTGTAGACCCAGATCAGACTGCTCCTGAAGGAGCAGTCTGATCAGGGTCATTCCACCGTTTTTTAGAAAGAACTGCATAAAAAGCGAAATTTAGGCCAAAAAGGTATGGAATAAAGTATTTGAAATTTTTGGACATTTACTGTAGTCTCATTAGTGACTCATTTTGAGAAAAGGACACTTGTTGCATATGCAGGCAACAAAGGTCTGAATCAGCAGGATGAGGCAATTTCTTTGAGGTGCAACAAGATTTTGATGCAAAAATAATGTACAGTCGACTCTTGTTATCTCGAAGTCCTAGGAACTCTCTGAAATACTTCGAGATATCCATATCTTGACATATCAGATTTGCAGAATTGAGGAAAAATAAATTGAACAACCAGATTTCACAAATGAATATGTAATTTGACTCCTGAAATTAGAGGTATATATTAAAAATATTGTGAAAAAGAGGAGAAATTGCTCCTTAGGAGCAATTTCTCCTCTTTTCCACAATATTTTGTTACCTGTTGTTATATTTTCATGTTTAAACAGGGACCTGATTTTCACTTCCAGATAAGCGGTTATTCGAGATAAGCGAGGTCGAGATAACGAGAGTCAGCTGTAAATTATCCCAAAATCCTCCTTATCAGGTGCCATGAATGAATGGTCTATTGCAGTTACTTGTAATTTGAAGATAAAATGGGCTGCGTAAAGCAAAAAAGTTCCTTCGAACATGCGCAAAATATGCAGATGCAAAAAAGTTCTTTCGAACATGCGCAAAATGCGCAGATGCAGATCATCATGCATATGCACAAAGTATCATCCTGGTCTTTGCTCTCCATTTATACATTCTGTAATAGCCAATGGTTCTGTTAGTGGACAGTGAAGGCCCTGACCAGACTGTGCAAATGTATAGGCTGATGTGGGTCTTCAGTCTTGGCATATGCCAAATGACACATTTTTGCATGGTATTGCCCAAATGTATTCAGAAATGTATCTAATTTGTTTCTCCACAAAATTGGTTCTGCTTTTTTTTTTTTCTTTTTTTTTTTTCATCCAGAATGTATTGAAAATGTCTTTTTGTCTCCATCAAAACATATATTATGGGTACTCATTAGATGTGCTAAAGAGATCATTAATGTTTTCATGGAGAACAAGAAAAATATCAATAATTTTTGGTTGAAATAAGCGCCTTATTTTGCGCTAAATGATATGTAGTTGCAAAAAGATAGAATTTTTCCTGACTACTGGTACCTTAATTTCAGGTATTTCCCTTCTGGAGCGGTACATGTCTCTTGACCTGTACAAACCTGGTGAAACTGGGAACCATCATCAACATTACAACACGAGGGTGATCACGAAATTGCTGAGAAATTACAGATCTCATCCTGCCATTCTCAAGCTGCCAAATGAAATGTTCTATAATTCAGAGCTAATTCCATGTGCCGATGTGATTGACAGAGAAAAACTGTGTAGGTTGACTATAATTCACCCATGTAAAGAGAGGCCTGACCTTGACTGGGCTGTTAAACTCCAAATCAGCCAACCAACATTTTTTGTTTCTTTATTGGAATCTTTAGTATTGAAGTGGAATGGATATACCTTCAAGAGAGGCAACTCTTGTCAAATTGCATTTGCTTCCCTTGAAATTGCTTTCCTTTTTAGTAGGACCATTTTCAAAAAGAGCATTTTGTGCTGAAGAGAAAACAGAAAGTTGTCCCGTCATAAAAGAAAATTGTCTAGTAAAATAAACGGCAGAGAATCTACCAGGTGTACCCCTTCCTTTTTAAAATGAAAGGATACACCTAAAGATTTTGTCATCATAATTACAAAGGGAGACAAATTTTGCAGATAGGAAATTTATTTCCCCAGTCCTTAAACCTGTTCAGAAATGGAGCTACTCTACAAGGAATGAATTGCTCCCAGAGGGAGCAAATTATTCCCTTGTAGAATATCCCCACCAGTGGGAAGATAAATATTTTCATTTCAGAAGGTATTTCCATTTCCCTTAATTTTGCTACGAGGTTGTAGTGATGATCTTGCCCCTGAAATAGAAAATAAACATTTGAGCTGTGTCATTAGAAAAAGGTTTCGTCACACTTGCAGACAATGAAGGCCTGACTCTGCTTGTGGGTCTACAGTCTGATCAGATTCTTAGCTGTCATTTGATACAGTAAAACCTCAATGATCGAACACTGATGGCTTCTTTACTGTGGCTATTCCAAACTTGTTTTTGAGTCACTAGGAAATTCTCAAAAAACAAGTATTTAGGGATATTTAAGGAGAATTTTCCTATTTTATCATGAAAATGTGATTCTGATGAGTACACTCAACATACATGCATACATCAAGCTGATTCTGATTAGTACACTCAACATACATGTATACATAAAGGTGATTTTGATGAGTACACTCAACATACATGCATACATCAAGGTGATTCTGATGAGTACACTCAACATACATGCATACATCAGTGTGATTCTAATGAGTACATTCAACATACAATTATTTGTTAGAAGATTGAAAAGACATCCCTAAATTATCTCCATTTGTCTCCTGACCTTGGGCTATGATTAACCCCTTGGTGGCTCGAGCTACCCAGGTCTAGAACAAATTTCCATGGTCCTAAAGATGTTTGAGCCATCAGAGTTTGACTGTATATTAAATAGTATTCAGTGACTCTGTTAATGCACAGCAAAGATCCTGATCAGACTGATGGAATATAGCCTTTGCCATGACATGTCTGCAATGAAGATTTATGCATTTTGTTTTTGACATGCTAGAAATATTTCCCAAGAGAGATACAAATTTGGTATTACAGAGGAGTGCAAATGCACAAATTTGTTTGTCAGTTTTGCATTTCACATGGTAAATGTTCCTGATATTTCAGAAACAAGCTGCATTAACACTTAAAGCACCAATCACAACAGCAGCAGACAACAATTTTTTATCTTATTTTTTTTTTTTTTTTTTTTTTTTTTTTTTTTTTTTTCAGAGAAAACATGTCTTGACATTTCATGTGAATCGTCTGCTTGGTGGACGATTCACATGAAATGTCAAGACTTGTTTTCTCTGAAAAATAAAAAAAAATTTAGAATGTCGTCTGCTACAAATTTTGCTTGGTGCTTTAAGGGTTAACACATCTGTACATATTAATTTCTTATAATTTCTGTTTTCTTTTGAAGTACGTACATCAAGACAATAACAGCAGGGAATCCTATCAGTTGAGTAATGTCTGGAAGTGACCACAGAATACAGCATCTGATCAGGGTCTACAGTGTTTACCACTCATCCAGCTGTATTTTAACCCATTGTAGACTGAATAGACTTTACCACACTATATATTGGAAGAGTCCAATTTCAATTTTAGGTACAGCTGGCTATGAAATTTACATATTTCTAAAGAAAAAATGGCTAAACTATTTGCAAACAATGGAGACCCTGATCAGTTGCCGCAAAATGCGGCGTCTGCATAGTTTGCCAATCATCCTTTTACGGGTCTCCCGACTACAATGTCATATATATACACATACATAGGTAGTCAAAATGACGTGTCAAAATTTTAGGATAGGTATAGTGAGGAGTTAAAATGCCCCAATACAGTCAAACCTCAGTTGCTCAAATAACGATGGCTCGTTTACCATGGCTAATTCGAACACATTTTCAAGTCCCCACAAATTTTTTCCAATCTCTCCAGAAAAAATTATTGAAGGAAATTTTCTTCTTTTATCATAAAATTATATGTTGTGTGTATTCATTAGAATTGTTTCATTGAGGCAATTCTAATGAGTACACTCAACATACCATTATTGGATAGAAGATAAAAAGACTTCTCCAAATCATTCCCATTTGCTTCCAGACCTGGCACCATGATTAACCCTCAGTGGCTCGAACTACCCATTTCTTGAACAAGTTTTCATGGTCCCAGATATGCTTGAGGCATTGAAGTTTGACTGTATTTATGATAAATACAATAAATAAGATATGACCAATGTGGACTCCTGTCATCTTGTGCAGTTGAAATTTTGGGGGCTAAACAGTAGTAAGCCTCGATGGCCCTGTCAGATTACATGATGTACAGATGTGTCTGTGTGTTTGCCCTTTCTATGTAGCCAATCTTTTTGTGTCATGCTCAAAATTATTTTCTGTCAATATTTAGGTCAGTGGGATGGTTTGCCAAAGAAAGGTTTTCCAGTTGTGTTCCACAGTGTGATTGGAGAAGATATGAGAGAAGAGAGAAGTCCATCGTTTTTCAATGCCAGCGAGGTCGCTATTGTCATAAACTATATAGAGGAATTGATGGCTGCTCGCAAGGGTGGAATGAAACTTAAACCAGAAGATATTGGCATTATCTCCCCATATAGGAAACAGGTTTGTGGCTAAAATTAATAACCTTAATGCTCTGCATGCTGAGTAAACATTTCAGCAGACATATTGAAACATTTTTTCTTATTTTTCCCAGAAAACAGGGTTTGACGTTTCATACAAATTGTCTCCTGTGGAGACAATTTGCATGAAATGGCAACTCCTGTTTTCTGGAAAATATCATCTGTTTGCTGTCTGCTGAATTTGCCCAGAGACAGGTAATGGTTATATTGCACAGTAGATTTCTCTGTTGTCATATTTCATAGTGTTAAATAAGAGGAGAGGCCATTTGAATTTCTTTCTTATTTCTACTCAAGAACATAAGAAAAATATCAATATTTTTTGGTGGAAAAAAGTAACTTATTTAATGCTGTGATGTTTACTGTTTCCATGGTACTATGATGACAAAATAAGCAAAGCCAGCCTCAGTGGCTCAGTTGAATGCGCATCCGACTGGTGATCAGGAGGTTGTGGGTTCGACCCTGGCCGGGTGGGCGACATTCTTTCATTTAGATTGATCATGGGTGAGGACACCCTTCTGGCTCATGGGTGAGGACACCCTACGATACTTAATAACTTGGGTGAGGACACCCTACCAGCGCTCTGGGTGAGGACACCCCCTCGGCAACCTGGGTGAGGACACCCCTCCAGCGACTCCCTTCAGGAGGTTGTGGGTTCGACCCCGGCCTGGTGGGCGACATTCTTTCATTTAGATTGATCATGAAATACTTTCTACAGTCATTCTGTCCCTTCCGCTGATACAAGAAGGGCAGTTGTTAGTTTCTGGCGAAAGAATTTGCACAATACTGGTTAACCACTTAGAGGACTAAGCCTGACAAGTAAAAAGTGTGGTTAAGTAAACTGACCACGCTCGACATGACCCCATTGGGTTGACTGGGCTGTAAAACCTCAACGCAAACAAACAAATAAGCAGCAACAATTACTTATCCTTCCTAATCTATCCCAGAAAGCAGAATGTGATGTTTCATGCAGCAGCCATGTCCTCAGGACAAATCACATAAAATGTCAGTTCATTTTTTTCAACTGACACTATTTTTAGCTCACCTGAGCACGAAGTGCTCATGGTGAGCTATTGTGGTCAGTCAATGTCCGTCGTCCGTCGTGCGTCGTCCGTCGTGCGGCGTCAACAATTGCTTTAAAAGCCTACTCCTCCTGTACCCCTGGGCCAATTGACTTGATACTTGGTAGGAAGCATCAGGGTGACTTGTAGATCAAAAATAGCTAAAATCGTTCCGATCGGAAATCCAAGATGGCCGCCATCTTGAAAATCTATTTTTCGCTTCTTCTCCTGAACCGAAAGGCCAATTGACTCCAAACTTGCTAGGAACCATCAGGGTGACTTATAGATCAAAAATAGCTAAAATCGTGCCGATCGGAAATCCAAGATGGCCGCCATGGCCGCCATCTTGAAAATCTATTTTTCGCTTCTTCTCCTGAACCGAAAAGCCATTTGACTCCAAACTTGCTAGGAAGCATCAGGGTGACTTGTAGATCAAAAATAGCTAAAATCGTGCTGATCGGAAATCCAAGATGGCCGCCATGGCCGCCATCTTGAAAATCTATTTTTCGCTTCTTCTCCTGAACCGAAAGGCCAATTGACTTCAAACTTGCTAGGAAGCATCAGGGTGACTTGTAGATCAAAAGTAGCTAAAATCGTGCCGATCGGAAATCCAAGATGGCCGCCATGGCCGCCATCTTGAAAATCTATTTTTTGCTTCTTCTCCTGAACAGAAAGGCCAATTGACTCCAAACTTGCTAGGAAGCATCAGGATGACTTGTAGATCAAAAATAGCTAATCTATGGCCGCCATCTTGAAAATCTATTTTTCGCTTCTGCTCCTAAACCCAAAAGCCTATTGACTCCAAACTTGGTAGGAGGCATTGGGGTGACTTATAGATAAAAAATAGCTAAAATCCTGCCTATTGGAAATCCAAGATGGCCGCCATGGCAGCCATCTTGAAAATCTATTTTTCGCTTCTTCTCCTGAACCGAAAGGCCAGTTGACTCCAAACTTGGTAGGAAGCATCGGGGTGACTTGTAGATCAAAAATAGCTAAAATCATGCCGATCGTAAAACCAGGATGGGCGCCATGGCAGCCATCTTGAAAATCTATTTTTCGCTTCTTCTCCTGAACCGAAAGGCCAGTTGACTCGAAACTTGGTAGGAAGCATTTGGGTGACTTGTAGATCAAAAATAGCTAAAATCATGCCGATCGTAAATCCAAGATGGCCGCCATGGCAGCTATCTTGAAAATCTATTTTTCGCTTCTTCTCTTAAACCCAAAAGTCACTTAACTCGAAACTTAGTAGGAAGCATCAGGGTGACTTGGTAGATCAAATATAGCTAAAATCGTTCTGATCAGAAATCCCAGATGGCCACCATGGTCGCCATCTTGAAAATCTATATTTGGCTTCTGCTCCTGCACCGAAAGGCCAATTGACTCCAAACTTCGTAGGAGACATTTGGGTGACTTGTAGATCAAAAAAAAAGCTAAAATTGTGCCAACCGGATATCCAAGATGGCCGCCATGGCAGCCATCTTGAAAATCTATTTTTCGCCTCTTCTCCTGAACTGAAAGGCCAGTTGACTTGAAACTTGGTAGGAAGCATTGGGGTGACTCGTAGATCAAAAATAGCTAAAATTGTGCCGATCGTAAATCCAAGCTGGCTGCCATTTAGAGTTTGTTCAAATGATCATGCTCAATTGACTGGGATGCCATATATCTTCTTCAAAATAAAGAACTGCTTAAATGATGATCTTTTCATTAGTTGCGATGACAGGATTGGAAAAATGTTGCATAACATCTGCGTATCTGCAGTGGCTGTGTCACTCAGGTGAGCGACCCGTGGCCCGTGGGCCTCTTGTTACTGATAGCAGGCCCCCTAGGGGAAACCTTTAAAACCTTTAAAGACCTTTAATTGATTTCAAATCCTTTAAAACCTTTAATTTAGCTGAAAAACCTATAATAACTGTATTTTAGACAAACTGACAGATGGAATGACAAAGACTGTATATCCCTACAGCTTACTTTGTATGCCTGGGGTATAAAAGTTTTTATTAATGACAAAGGAAACAAAGTCAAAGGTAAACTAAATATGGAAACACAGTATGTGCAGACTCAGAATAGTGAATTCACATTGATATTGTCAATCATAGCAAGGTGAAGAATTTTTTTTTTTTTTTTTGTTTGAAATTCACACAAAAAGAAACCTATATTTGACCAAAAATAGTCTCTATAAAAACCTTTATTTTCAAAAAAAAGAGCTTGTTAGGAGCCTGTCCCAGTCAGCATTCTCCGTAAATCTATATCGGGCTGTCATCGGCCCGTCAGGGTAGCTGACGGGCCGATGACGGCCCGATGTAGATTTACGTAGAATGCTAGCTGGGGTGATAGTACCAATATAATAAATGTTAACAATCCTGGCTCTTCAAGAAAAATAATAATAAGAAAAATAATAATAATACAATAAAACCATTTAATTTAATACCTGTATTTTTTTTAATTTTTCAAAAGGCTGTTCTGAAGGTAATTCTTGTTAGTATTGCACCAAAGCATACATAGAATTTCTCATAAGAACTGTTTTGCCTACAACACCTGTTTGTAAAAATACCAAAATTAATCCCTAGTATGGGGAAAGAAAGGCCTGAGCAATAGTGTAGACTTGGATGCCACGGAATGCGGCATCTGATCAGGGTCATTCATTCAGTAGGTTTAGACACATCAGCAGGTAGTAGAATGTGCTTGTTCAAAGTTTAGGACAAGTATAGTTTGGAGTTCAGGTGTCCCAGTATTAACCCTTGTCCTACTGAATAAATTAAGGTGTCACACCCATTACTAATTTTCAGCCAATTAGATAACTTGAATCAGATTGTTGATATAAATTCACATACTTAAAGGCAAACAGTGCAAATCCAGATCAGTTGGCTTCTTCAGAAGCCTACTGATCTGGATCTACACTGTTTGCAAATGCAGGACATATCCGGGTTCAGCAGGACAAGGGTTAAAGGTAAATACATTAAGAAACATTAATCTCATATTAGATAATTCTTGTTCAACAAAAAGGTATTGATATTTTCCTTATTCCTCAATAAAATAAAAAAAAGAAATAAATAAAAAAAGATAAAAACATGTTTTTATGGAGAAATTAAAAAGAAAATAGTTTTTCTGGATACCCATTTTTTATGACCAAATTTATCTTCTCTAGCATTCTGGGCCCAGTTGTTCAAAGCATCGTTAGCTTAACAAGCTCATTAATGGTCAAATCTTAACTGTTCTAGTAAGTAAAGTACCAAATTCACAGGTATTTTTGCTGAAAAAATGTGAGTAGCAAAAGCTACTCACATTTTTTCAGCAAAAATATTTGCATATATGCCATATTTAATGATCAAAGTTTTAATGGTATGTTAACTAACGACATCATTAGTTTTGAACAACTGGGCCCTGGTTTTGGTCTGAAAAGACATCTATTCCTAACAGATAAGTGTTGTTCTTGCTTGAGTTTTAAAATCTTTAAGATATCAGCATAATTTTAGAAGTTCTATTTTTCCACTGCAGGTTCAAAAGATTCAGAAATCCCTTAAAAAGAAGGGGCTTGAGAAGATCAGCGTGGGCTCAGTGGAAGAATTTCAGGGGCAGGAGAGAACAGTCATCATTGTGTCAACAGTCCGTAGCAAGCCTGAGTACTTGTCTATGGATGTGCAGTTTAAACTTGGGTTCTTGCGCAATCCCAAACGATTTAATGTGACCTTGACACGAGCAAAAGCACTGATAATTGTGATAGGGAATCCTAATACCCTCTCAAAGGATGAACACTGGAACAGGTGAGATATGTTTTCGTTCCTGTAAGGAGCCAGATAAGTATTTTCCAAGGGTAAAAATATTAATGGAATACCTGCAAAAAAGGTCATTTTGACCCTTAGGAGCAAATTCTTTATTTTTTGATAGAACAAGTCCATTTGATTATCTGATGGTGTGTTTAAAAAGTGCTTACAGGATGGTGAACACTGTTTGCTGAATTCTGTCTGTTCAGATAGGTAGGATTAATACATATACTGCAGATAAATAGCACATACTTATTTTTGTTCTAAATGGTTTCTTTTCTTGACAATTTCAGTTTGATTCAGTACTGCCACAAAACAGGTTCATATAAAGGACCCGAGATGGTGGCAGTGACAGAGGAAGTTGAAGATTTGATACAGAGATTCTCTGCTGTTAGCCTCTTGGATTGTGGTGAGTGTTTAACAAGTTTATTTTTGCTGTTTAAAAGCTCCAGATAAGTCACTTTTTCCAATTGAAAAGCACTGGGCCCAGTTGTTCAAAACATTGTTAGCTTAATAAGCTCATTAGTGGTCAAAATGTTAACTGTTCTAGTAAGTACAATATCTAATTCATAGGTATTTTTGCTGAAAAAAATGTGAGTAGCTTTTGCAAATACTCACATTTTTTTTCAGCAAAAATAGTAGCATATATGCCAAATTTAATGATCAAAGATTTAACGATATGTTAACTAATGACATCGCTAGTTTTGAACAGCTGGGCCCTGATATTTTTCTTATATCTCCATGAAAATGTATATTGAGGGCACTCATTAGAGGAGCTTTACTGAGGTGCTTCTAATGAGTACCCACAATATATGTTTTTTGGGGGGGAAATAAACAAAATATATGTGGATACCTCTGTTATATGGACTATGCCTTTAGCTTCATGGATTGTCCCAGTGGGCATGTAATTGCAGAATTATGCCCCATTCTAAAAACTTCAGACATAACTTTGTGAGCAAAATGTAAAAAAAACTATTTCAGCTAGGGTCTTGACATTTGGTATACTGGTTATGAGTGATATTAAGATGACCTATTCATAGCTCCAGATAAGAGGGGATATCCACAAAATATTTTTCTTATATCTTGAAAACATACATTGTGGGTACTCATTAGAAGTGCCTCGATGAGGCACTTCTAATGACTACCACATCATATGTTTTTGCAGATATCTAAGAAAAATATCAGGGCCCAGTTGTTCAAAGCATCGTTAGCTTAATGAGCTCGTTAGAGGTCAAAATGTTAAGTGTTCTAGTAAGTACAATATCTAATTCGCAGGTATTTTTGCTGAAAAAATGCGAGTAGCTTTTGCAAATGCAAAAGCTACTCACATTTTTTCAGCAAAAATAATAGCAAAAATGCCGTATTTAATGATCAAAGTTTTAACAATACGTCAACTAACGACATCGTTAGTTTTGATCAACTGGGCCCAGGTCTTATCTGGAGCTTTGACATATTTAAGAAATAGATTCATGCTGGTAGTGATTTGTTGCTTAGAAGATCATTGTCTGGAAGTCAGTCATGAAAGTGGATATATCACGAGCGTGAAGCACGAGTGATGTATCCACTTATGACTGACCGTCAGACGATGATCTACCAGTATGAAGCTATAAATCACATACCAGCACGAATCTATTTTGATTCTAACACAAAATTCATTGAAAAAACAAACTATGTCCTTCAAATTCTCCTTACTTAGAAGCATGTTTTTGAACATTGACAAACGTTTTTACATGTCTTTTCAATGCTTGCCTGATGTTAAAATGTCACAGGCTGTGATAACGTCATTCTAATGTTTGGAAGATGCCAAATGGTGTCTTACACCCAGTGAGCTGTCATTCAATAGATCACTAGAATTAACCATTGCATATATAGGGGCATAGTGTTAGAATTATATTTTAGGGTATTATCTGTCAGTGTTTGCCCCTTTTCTGACTTTGGCATTTTTTCAGTGACTTTTTCATTTGTCTTAGAACTGATGAAACTTCTGTGCTTGTGTCATGAAGTTTGATATATTTCTGCAGATGATTGAATTTGTTGACATTTTTTTGTTTCAGATAAGATGGACTTGACCCCAGAAGTCTACAGTCAGTACAATGAACAAGCTTGGCGGAGTGAAACTTAAGTGGTTTCTTATAATAGCCATGTAATAATGTTTTAATGGCAGTGTAACAGAGTCTCAGGATGTAAACCATGACTAGCTCTTCAGTATGCACAGTACTTTTTCTAAACCATTACCCAGTGAGCATTCTACATAAATCTATAGCGGGCCGTTATCGGCCCGTCAGGGTAGCTGACGGGCAGATAACGGCCCGCTATAGATTTATAAAGAATGCTAGCTGGGTACTTACTTTCTCAAGTAGGTTTCTTACCATTAAAAAAGGAACATGAAAAAGCTGCCATAGATACCACATTTACTGGAAGTATTCATATACACAAGCCTGAGGAAACAGTGTAGCGTATATACCCTAAATATTGGGACACCTTAACTCCATACCATACTTATTCTGAAATTTGAACAAGACTGTTTCGTTACCTGCTGATGTGTCTAAAATATTGCTGGACTGAGTTGCAAACAGTTTAGACCCTGATCAGATGCTGCATTCTTCAGAATCTGGTCTGGGTCTACATTGTTTGCTCAGACCTGTCTTTCGCAATACTCCTAGGGTTATTATGGTTTTACCCAGATCAGATGCCACAGATCATGGTCTTCACCTTTTGCCATTCACTATAGGGATCAAACATGGATTTTCATGCATTTACATTCGCCAGGTCCCGTGGGAGGTGTTGAAAACCGAGGCCGAAGGCCACGGTTTTCAACACCTCCCAAGGGACCTGGCGAATGTTAATGCATTGAAAAACCATGTTTGATCGCTATTATTGCATAAAAACTGAAAACATTTGCTACATTTGGCGTTATTTCTTGCACTATTTTGTTTCGCCCTTTTACCAATGTCTCGTGAACGTAATTTCCCACGGACTATGCTCCTTCTAGGGCTGGGCAGTACACATCTTGTAACGGCAGCAAATCTGTGGCTCTAGTATGATCATATTGAAAGTTCCGTAGCCGTGCATTAACAGCGCGTGAATTGCCTTGTTAATACACGGCTTTTCGCCGGTTAATGCACGGCTATTAATAACGTGCGACACTGCTTTTTATGCAATAATAGCAGTTTTTAGACACATCAACAGGTAGTGAAATGGACATTTCAGTTTTGGGACTAGTATGATAAGGACTTAGGTGTCTGAATATTTAGGGTAAATACAATGTATATGTACTTTATATGTTAACTTAGCTACAGATAAGAGGGGGTATCCACACAATATTTTTCTTATTTCTCCACGAAAACATATGCTGTGGGTACTCATTAGAAGCGCCTCACCAAGGTGCTTCTAATGAGTACCACAACATATGTTTTAGTGGAGAAATAAGAAAGATATCAGCATTTTTTGGAGGAAAAAAGCGCCCTGTCTGTTGCTATGTATGTAGCACAGACAGTTTCCATACTGTGTCCTAGTTCATGCACTTTGATTTATTTTCCACGCTTCATCAGTTCTTTACCACTCTCTGGGCTAATTCAGCAGACAACAAATTGATGATATTTTTCTTATTTTTCCCAGAAATCAGGATTTGACATTTCATGCAAATTGTCTCCATTAGAGACAATTTGCATACAATGTCAAAACTTGTTTTCTGGGAAAAATAAGGAAAAATATTTCAGTATGTCATGTACTGAAAATTTTACCCAGAGTGCTAAGTGTTAAATAGCTTTAGATGAGAAGGTTATCCAGCATTGTTCGTATTTTTTTCAATGAAAATGGATGTATTAGGTACTCACTGAGGCAATTCTAATGATACCCACAAAATGTTTTCCTAGAGAAATGAAAATAAAATATCAATACTTTTTCCCTGAAAAAAAAAAAAATCTTATCTAGAATTATGATTGTTTTTAGCACCCCTCATACCCTCCACATTAAATAATTTTGGAAAAGGTGATTAGTGACCCCCTGTTCCACTACACATGCACATACTCACACACACAAAACTAACAGCAGCAAGACATCATTTTTAAGTTTTCAAGTTTTATGACATTTTTTATTATTTACATTATTACATGTATTTCTCATGAAGCAAATAGAACAACATATGTCAGTTCTTATTTGACATAAAAGTGCAATTACAGAGGCAGCTAGGATGAGAAAAAAATGTTTGTGGTTTTATGTGGGGTGTGGGAGGCAAATAGTACTGCTTCTTTTTAGTTCACCTGAGCTATGCTCAGGATGAGCTATTGTGATCACTTTTCGTCTGTCGTCTGTCCATCCGTCCGTCCGTGCTTCCGTCCATTAACATTTTCAAACGACTTCTCCTCTGAAGCCCGTGAGCCAATTTTGCTCAAATTTCATATGGAGCCTCCTTAGGTTGGGGGAACAAAAAATTGCTAAAATGGTCGCGGTCCATTGACCAAGATGGCCGCCATGCCCATATATGGTAAAAACCTTTAAAAATCTTCTTCTCCAGAACGGAGAATGCCTTGGGGCTGAATCTTTGCATAAATCATCAGGGAAGGGAGGTCTACCAAAATTGCTAAAATAAAGGTCGTATATTGACATTTGACCTTTTACGGCAAGGTCAAGTTTGCTTCCCTATGCATTTGTACGGGAAAAACCTTTAAAAATCTTATTCTCCAAAACCGAGGATGCCTTATGGCTGAACCTTTACATATATCATCGGAAACAGGAGGTCTACCAAAGTTGCTAAAATAATGGTCGTACATTGACATTTGACCTTTTTATGGTAAGGTCAATTTTGCTTCCTTATGCATTTGTACGGGAAAAATGTTCAGAATTTCAAACGACTTCTCTAGAGCCCCTAGGCCAATTTTGCTCAAATTTCATATGGAGCCTCCTTAGGTTGGGGGAATGAAAGATTGCTAAAATGGTCGCGGCTCGTTGACCAAGATGGCCGCCATGCCCATATATGGTAAAAACCTTTAAAAATCTTCTTCTCCAGAACCGAGGATGCCTTGGGGCTGAATCTTTGCATAAGCCATCGGGGACGGGAGGTATATTGACATTTGACCAAAAATTATTCTGATTGGAAATCTAAGATGGCCGTCATCTTGTTTATATTTATTATATTTCCCTGCCACTGTGCTGTTTACATGTATAAAATCATGATTCTTCAGAAACCACTTAGCCTATTTCCACCAAATTTCGCATTGATCCTACTGTTGAAATGTGATTGATAGTTTATTCAAATGATTATGCTCCGTTGACTGTCAGGGCCCATATATTCTTCTTCAAAACTAAGAACTGCTCAAATGATGATCTTTTCATTGGTTGCGATGATAGGATTGGAAAAATGTTGCATAACATCTGCATATCTGCAGTGGTTATGTCACTCAGGTGAGCGAGTCGTGGCCCATGGGCCTCTTGTTTATATATCACCACTATATAGTGGCAGGGTATTATGGTTTCGTGTTCGATGTCCAAGTGTCCATCATTTGTCCATATTTCTGGACAATAACTGAATATCAATGGATTTTCACTAAACTTGGTATTTGCATTGATATTGTGGGGATCTGGTTTGGGATTGCTACTGCTCAATTTTTGACAGAGTTATCTGCCTCTGCCTGCCACATAGTAGTGGCGGGGTATTACCGCTTCACATTTTATTCTGTTTTGCTATGGAACTTATATTGTAGGTGCTCACAACATGTTTCCATAAAGATATAAGAATCTATATATCTAGACACCAATCTTATCTGGAACAGCAGATAGACATGGTAGTGCCTTCTGTCTTTAACACAGCATTCTGGGTACAAATTTCAGCCAACAACATTTTTTTTTAAGATAAAAAATAGGGTTTGACATATTATGGAAACTCTCTTTAGGAGACAGTTTGCTTAAAATGTCAAACCCTATTTTTCTGGGAAAATAAGAAAGATATCGCCAAATTATATACTATTTTTAGGCCAGTATTACATGTGGATTTGCTGGCAGGTGGTAAACTGTGCAGTTTCACAGAATTTCTTGTTTTATTGCTAGGCTGGACCTGATATTTGGTTTAAACAATAGTTTATTAAATATAATGAGTACAACACAAACATACAAAAATGACATAGAGGATCAGATAACAAGCTAATTAAAGCTTATGTGAAATCTTCTCCGGGCTGATATTTGAGCCCCTACAAAATGGCATGTGTGCCCAGCAAAGACTAATATCAGCCTGGGCATTAGGCCAGTCTGATCAGAGTCTTCATTGTGCACTCAGTGGGTAGCTAAGGACCCAAGCTTCATGTGGATTGCGAAGACAGATCAGACTGGGTGGATTCCCAGGCTGATCTGAGTCTTTGCTGGGCGCACATGCCATTTTGTAGGTTTTGACATGCACTGGCTCATTTCTTTTTATTTTGTTATGTCTTCATAGCAGGTGCAATATAGGCACATAATTTTTCTTCCATTCATCTGTCACTTTGTCTCCATTCATTTGTCTACATTTGTATTAACCAGTTTTTCACACACTTAATATAGCCACCCTCAGAGGCTCAGTTGGATGCGCATCTGACTGGTGATCAGGAGATTGCAGGTTCGATTCCCGCCGGGTCGCCAACATTCTTTCCCGGAGATTGATGATGAAATATTTTCTACTGTCATTCTCTCCCTTCCGCTGATTCAAGGAGGGCAGTTGTCAGTTTCTGGCGAAAGAATATGCACACTGTTTGTTAACCACTTAGAGGACTAAGCCTGCCGAGTAAAAGTGTGGTTAGGTAATCTGACCATGCTTGACACGACCCCACTGGGTTGACAGAGTCGTAAAACCTCAATACAAACCAGTTTTTCTCACACTTAATCAGCTGTAACTATTACAAGTAAACCTGGTATACAGTAAATGTCCTAAAATTTCAAACACTTAATTCCATACTTTTTACCTAAATTTTGCTTTTTGTGCAGTTATTTCTAAAAAAATACACAGTAGAATGGCAAAGAGCATAGACCCTGAGCAGACTGCTCCCTCTGCTCTGGGTCTGCACTGTTTGCATATGCCATTTTGAGATTAGAAATTTGGTGTATGAAATTTTAGGACATTTACCGTATGGATACCTCTTAACCCTCGAAGTGCCAATTACACAAGTGCAACAGACGACATTTTTTTTTTTTTCAGAGAAAATAAGTCTTGGTATTTCATGTGAATCATTTGCCGATTCACATTTCTCCCTGAAAACATATATTGTGCTGAATTGCTGAAACAATTCTGATGAGCACCACAGTATGATTTCATAGAAAACTTGGAAAAATCTAGAACAAAGAAAAATATTTATCAAAGCTACCCTTCTTAGCTAGAGCTATGTTTATATATATTTTTGTATTTAAATTTTTTATGTTACAATTTTTATTGTAACGTGATTTAACTCGTATCCTGATTTAACCTAGATATACCCTGCCTTTGCAAACAGTGTAGATCCAGATCAGTAGGCTTCTGAAGCCTACTGATCTGGATCTGCACTGTTTGCCATTCAGTATGTAAATTTATACCGATAATCTGGATCATGGAATCTGACTGGCTGATAATAAGAAGAAGGCATGGCTTCTTAATTTATTCAGCATGACAAGGTTTAATGACCTATGCTTACAGCATAGGTCATTAAACATTTATGTTGAGTGGAGGCTTCTACCACTACTCTGGACCCGACTGTTTCCAACAGCAGGGTGTTTGCTTAGTTTTTAGCTCACCTGAGCAAAAGTTCAGGGTGAGCTATTGTCATCACCCTATGTCCGTCGTCCGTTGTCGTCCATCGTCATCCGTCATCAACAATTAGTTTGTTAACACTCTAGAGGTCACAGTTTTGACCCAGTCTTGATGAAACTTGGTCAGAATGTTTGCCTTTATGAAATCTAGGTCAAATTCGATACTGGGTTACTTGGGGTCAAAAACTAGGTCACCAGGTCAAATCAAAGGAAAAACTTATTAACACTCTAGAGGTCATAATTTTGACCCAGTCTTGATGAAACTTGCTCAAAATGTTTGCCTCTATTAAATCTAGGCCAAGTTCGAAACTGGGTCACTTGGGGTCAAAAACTAGGTCACCGGAACAGATCAGCAGAAAACCTTGTTAACACTCCAGCGGTCACATTTTTGAAGCAGTCGTCATGAATCTTGCTCAGTATGTTTGTCTTGATAATTTCTAGGTCAAGTTCGAAACTGGGTCACTTGGGATCAAAAACTAGGTCACCGGGCCAAATCAGCAGAAAACCTTGTTAGCACTCTAGCGGTCACATTTTTGAAGCAATCATCATGAGTCTTGCTCAAAATGTTTGTCTTGATGATTTCTAGGTCAAGTTCCAAACTGGGTCACTTGGAGTCAAAAACTAGGTCACCGGGCCAAATCAGCAGGCAGTTGTCAGTTTACGGCGAAAGAATGTGCACAATACTGGTTAACTGCTTAGAGGACTAAGCCTGCCCAGTAAACGTGTGGCTAGGTAAACTGACCGCGCTCTACATGACCCAATTGGGTTGACTGGGCCGTAAAACCTCAACACAAACAAAAACCTTGTTAACACTCGAGTGGTCACATTTTTCAAACAATCATCATGAATCTTGCTCAAAATGTTTGTCTTGATGATTTCTAGGTCAAGTTTGAAACTGGGTCACATGTTGTCAAAAACTAGGTCACCAGGCCAAACCAGCAGAAAATCTTGTTAACACTCTAGCGGTCACATTTTTGAAGCAATAATCATGAATCTTGCTCAAAATGTTTGTCTTGATGAGTTCTAGGATATATTTGAAACTGGGTCACGTGGGGTCAAAAATTAGAAACCGGGCCAAATCAGCAGAAAACCTTGTTAACACTGTAGCGGTCACATTTTTGAAGCAATCATCATGAATCTGGCTCAAAATGTTTGTCTTAATGAGTTCTAGGTCAAGTTCCAAACTGGAACACCTGGGGTCAAAAACTAGGTCACCTGGCCAAATCAGCATAAAATCTTGTTATCACTCTAGCGGTCACATTTTTCAAGCAATCATGAATCTTGCTCAAAATGTTTGTCTTGATGAGTTCTAGGTCAAATTGGAAACTGGGTCACTTGGAGTCAAAAACTAGGTCACCGGGCCAAATCAGCAGAAAACTTTGTTAACACTCTAGCGGTCACATTTTTGAAGCAATCATCATGAGTCTTGCTCAAAATGTTTGTCTTGATGATTTCTAGGTCAAGTTCCAAACTGGGTCACTTGAAGTCAAAAACTAGGTCACCGGGCCAAATCAGCAGGCAGTTGTCAGTTTACGGCGAAAGAATGTGCACAATACTGGTTAACTGCTTAGAGAACTAAGCCTGCCCAGTAAACGTGTGGCTAGGTAAACTGACCGCGCTCTACATGACCCCATTGGGTTGACTGGGCCGTAAAACCTCAACACAAACAAAAACCTTGTTAACACTCGAGTGGTCACATTTTTCAAACAATCATCATGAATCTTGCTCAAAATGTTTGTCTTGATGATTTCTAGGTCAAGTTTGAAACTGGGTCACATGGTGTCAAAAACTAGGTCACCAGGCCAAACCAGCAGAAAATCTTGTTAACACTCTAGCGGTCACATTTTTGAAGCAATAATCATGAATCTTGCTCAAAATGTTTGTCTTGATGAGTTCTAGGATATGGGTCATGTGGGATCAAAAATTAGAAACCTGGCCATATCAGCAGAAAACCTTGTTAACACTGTAGCGGTCACATTTTTGAAGCAATCATCATGAATCTGGCTCAAAATGTTTGTCTTAATGAGTTCTAGGTCAAGTTCCAAACTGGAACACCTGGGGTCAAAAACTAGGTCACCTGGCCAAATCAGCATAAAATCTTGTTATCACTCTAGCGGTCACATTTTTCAAGCAATCATGAATCTTGCTCAAAATGTTTGTCTTGATGAGTTCTAGGTCAAATTCCAAACTGGGTCACTTGGAGTCAAAAACTAGGTCACCGGGCCAAATCAGCAGAAAACTTTGTTAACACTCTAGCGGTCACATTTTTTAAGCAATCATCATGAATCTTGCTCAAAGTGTTTGTCTTGATGACTTTTAGGTCAGGTTCGAAACTCGGTCACCTGGGGTCAAGTTTGAAACTGGGTCACATGGGGTCAAAAACTAGGTGACCTGGCCAAATCAGCAGAAAATTTTAACACTCCAGAGGTCACATTTTTTAAATAATCATCATAAATATTGCTCAAAATGTTTGCTTTGATGATTTCTAGGTCTAGTTTAAAACTGGGTCACTTGATATCAAAAACTAGTTCACCTGGCCAAATCAAAGGAAAACCTTGTTGATGCTCTAGAGGTCACATTTTTGAAGTGATCATCATGAATCTTGCTCAAAATGTTTGTCTTGATGATTTCAAGGTGATGTATAGTTTTCTTTCCAGTGACTCTCTTAAGTTTTTCCATTTAGGTCAGTTTCTCAGTAATTATTGGTCCAACAGAGTGATATTTGGTACTTGTGAAGTGTTTGTGTTTAGGTCTGTTTCTCAATAACTATTGCTCCTACAGCCAGTGATACTTAGTACATGCATACATCTTAGCATGGCCTCTTGAGTGCAGTCATCCATATTTGACCTTGACCTTTATTTCACAGTCCATTAGACATGCTACATTGTCTTGTTAATATAATCATTTTGAACTTTGATCAGAATGTTTGCCTTGATCAGTTCTAGATCAGGCTCTGAAAGTGCTATGTTGCTCAGGTGAGCATTACAGGGCCATCATGGCCCTCTTGTTTATTATTACTACATTTTGTAGAAATTCCTGTATTTAATGCAAACAGTTTAGACTCTGATAACATGCAGCCTTCTGTGGCATCTGATCTTGGTCTGTACCAATTAGCCTTTTGCGGGTTTCCAGACTGAAATGGGTTTAACAGCTGGCCCCTTGGGCCACAGTAGATACTTTTTGTTCTGTGTCTCATATAGCTTCAGATAAGAGAAGTGTCTAGATTTTTTTTTTATTTCTCCACATTAACTCTTGTCCTGCTGAATGAATTAAGATGCCACACCCACTTCAAATTTTCAGCCAATCAGATTACTTGATCCTGATTGTTGCTATAAATTCACATACTTAATGGCAAACAGTGCAGATCCTGATCATTTGGCTTCTTCAGAAGCCAACTGATCTGGCTCTACACTGTTTTCAAAGGCAGGGTATATCCGGGTTCAGCAGGACAAGGGTTAACATGCTTTTGTGGAGAGATAAGGAAAGTGTTAATACTTTGGGGATGACAAAAAAAAAAACATCTTATCTAGGGCCATGTGTTATATGACATAGTCTTTAAAACTCATGATTGGCCCTTAAAGAGTTTTAAAAAATGCTAATGCATCATAAGTAATGAACAATCTGTGAAGTAGGCTTTGACTTTGAAGTAGAAGATAAGGCCTGGAAATTCATGTGAATTGTCTGCTAATTTACTTGAAATTTTCAAGCCTTATTTCTATAAAAATAGTAATAAAAAAACTTTCAAAATGCCATTTACTACAGTTGTGATTGGTGCTTTAAGATTTAAAGCTAGTGCATAATAAGTAATGGACAATCCTTGAAGTAGGCTTGGACTTTGAAGTAGGTAGAAGATTGAGCAGATATGTAGTAAAGTCTTAAGCCTCATCTGCATTAGTGAGAGTTTAAAAATCACTGTTCAGTAGTTGTTTTCTGTGTGTGTGTGTGTGTGTGTATGTGTGTGTGTATGTGTGTTCAGACTCCATAACTCCTTACCATACATATGCTTAAATTTTAACGTCCATTGGACTACAGGTAGCTTATCTGGGAGTTTGGCCTCGGTGGCTCAGTTGGATGCGCCGTCCGACTGGAGACCAGGAGGTCGCAGGTTCAGCCCCCGCTTTGGTGGAGATTGATCATGAAATATTTTCTACGGTCATTCTCTTCCTTCCGCTGATTCAAGAAGGGTAGTTGTCAGTTTCTGGTGAAAGAATGTGCACAATACTGGTTAACTGCTTAGAGGACTAAGCCTGCCCAGTAAACGTGTGGTTAGGTAAACTGACCGCACTCGACATGACCCCATTGGGTTGACTGGGTCGTAAAACCTCAACACAAACAAAAGCTTATCTGGGCTTTGCAAACACATTAAGTTCCATGCAGCCCATTTGCATAGTATTAGCATTAGGTATACCTTGGATCCAATATACACTGGACTAGTAACTATGGTACAGGTGTTGTATTTATTAGAAATATGTTGTTGTGGCTGAGTTTTCATAATTTTGTATGATGAAGTTTAAATGCTCATATTTCATTTATTTCTCCAAATATCTGAGATTTGTTTTCAAAAAGCAAAAGTCCAATATATTACCTTTAAGACTGCAGCACTACATTTAAGGAAAATCAAACAGTTTTTATAAACATCAGCAAGAAACCTAGGTACCCATTTTTGCTATTTTTGGCACTTTTTGCAGAAAATCATCAGGCATTCAACAAAAATGATGGTATAACTTCAATTTTATTAATTGTGACTTAACACTTTTCAACCAAACCAATTACAATCAATTTATTACAACTTCAGTAATTATCCAAAACCAATTTTAATGACCATAGTGCTGTTAAATAGCGCTAAAATCAAGCCACGACAACATACTTTGGCAGTTCCGTTAGTGACAAGACATAGTGCTGTTAAATAGCGCTAAAATCAAGCCACGACAACATATTTTGGCAGTTCCATTAGTGACAAGTCCGGGTATTATTAGGTCCGAGGGTATACAATTAATATTAGATCAGAGTTTATCATTTTAGTGTATTTCCACTAAGTATTCATACAACTGCGTATGAGCAAACAGTGTAGACCCAGATCAGATGCCACAGAATGTGGCATTTGATCAGGTCTACACTGTTTGCCACTCATCCAGCAATTTTTATACTCAGCAACAGGTAGAAACACGGACCTATTAAATTTTTAGAGCAAGTATGGTAAAGATTTATAGTGTCTATACTTAACCCTTACAGTGCCAAGCAAAATTTGCAGCAGACGACATTCTAATTTTTTTTTATTTTTCAGAGAAAATAAGTTTTGACATATCATGTGAATCGTCTGCAGACGATTCACATGTAATGTTACGACTTACTTTCTTAGGAATATATATATATATAAAAAAAAATTAAAATGTCATCTGCTGCAGTTGTGATTGGCGCTTTAAGGTAAGTACAGTAAATGTACATTTTTAGATCAAATTTTACCTTTATTTTTAACTGCTTGTATTATCTGTAGACTTGTTCATCACTGTAATTGTTACCAAGCTCCAAATAAGAGGGGTATCCACATAATGTTTTTTTCTTATTTCTCCAAGAAAACATACATTGTGGGTACTCATTAGAAATGGCTCATTGAGGCACTTCTAATAAGTACCCACAATGTATGTTTTCATTGAGAAATAAGAAAAATACCAGTATTTTTTGGTTGAAAAAAAAAAACATCTTATCTGGAGCCCTGTTGTTATATGATTTCATAGTTTGAGCCATGTCATGAGAAAGTAGTCCTTATCATGTATATGGACAGCAGAGGCCCAGATCAGCCTGCATATCTGAGCAGTCTGATCAGGACCCTCACTGCCTGCTGATGTATTCTGCAATGATTCTGTAAGCCATCAGAAAAGGACCTGATCAGACTACGCACATGTCGAGGGTTGATCGCAAGACTGTAGCATCAGATGGTTGATTTTCCCAATACTTACCTCCTCACCATGAAGGCATTATGAAGATTACATTTCTTTCTGTAAACAATGGAAATTTAGGTGCCATTGCTCATATGAGCAATGGCACCTAAATTTGCATTGTTTACAAAGGGGTCAAAGTTGCCCCTAAACAAAGGTTTCAAAAATATGTTTGAGTTACTAACAGTCTTGCACTCAACCCTTGATGTGCAGTCTGTATGTACGGTAAGTACCCTTTTTTCACTGACGTCTCATTTTATTTACCGTATTTACCCTAAGTATTGGGGCCGCTTATCTACTTACATACATGTTCTGATATTTGAAATACCGGTAGTCCATTCGACTGCCTGTTGATGTGTCTAAAATATTGCTGTATGTATGGCAAACAGTGTAGACCTGATCAGATCCCATACTCTGTGCGGCTGATCTGGGTCTACGTTGTTTGGAAAGGCCTATCTGTTCCAATACTTAGGGTTATTACTTTTGAAAAGCAATACTTGTTTGTTTGTTTTATTAAGCATAAAGAGGTGAATGTTTATTGATGATTACATCATATTCTAATGCACTCGCGTATGTAACACGACGTCTGATTGGATAAAGTAAAAAATTTGCGACGGTATATTCTGCGATATACTGTCGCAAATCCGACGTCATCACGTAACGTCGCTTCTCATTGGCTGGCATTTGGTTTTACGCAGCTCACAGCACTTGTCGTTTTGTGCAAATACATGTAGTACATTTTTTCAATAGAAAAAATGAATAAATGCATTAGAATGGGGATAACTGCATCAAATTTGTCATTTGGGGAGGTAAATCGGCGGTTTTACGGTCGCAAATTACGTTTTACAGCTCTGCTGACGCGTCGCCGTAAAACGAAATTACCGACTGTAAAACCGCCGATTTACCTCCCCAAATGACAAATTTGAATGCAGTTATCCCCTAATTGGATCGTAGAATTTTTCTCTTTTGCAGTTGCTTGTTATATGTGCCAGTATTTTCTGCTGTTTTTACTTTGTAATGTTAATGCATGCTGCTGTATTTTGATTTTTATGGCCTTGAATACAAATGTATATGAAATCCAGTCTGAACATTCTGACTGACCAGGGTTGTTTTTTGTTGTTGTTGTTGTTGCCTGTATTACAGTTATAGACATTGCAGACACTGATCAAAGAATGCAGGTTCATCAGACTGATCTGAGTTTCTGCTCATAGCTCCAGAAAAGGGAAGTAACCAGAAGGATTTATATTTTTGCACAAAAACATACCACATTGGTACTCATTCGAATTGCCTCAGTGAGGCAATTCCAGTGAGTATCCATAAGGTATGTTTTGGTGCAGAAAAAAATTGTCCATTCCAATAAGGACCCCACAAGGTATGTTCTGGTGAAAAACAAATTGCAGATTCCAGTGAGTACCACAAGGTATGTTTTGTTGCAAAAGAGACAAAAAAATCTCCTAAATTATCACCTCATTTGTCTGGTGTTATGGTACTGGTTTTCAGATGTATCTGTATAAGGCTGTTTTAGGTTTAGATGTTTTATTAGCTCTGCTTGCAATATGTCTTTTTGTCAGACACGAAATGTAAAGAAGTGGATTGTCCGTTGTCTGATCTGGACCTCCACTCTTCACTCACAGTCACCGATGAGCAAAGTGTGAAATTGACTCTCATACACCTGAAGCAGGTAATGTGGGAATTTGCAGATTGGATCACAGCTTTTGTTGTCAATTAATTGAATTACTGGATACTGCATAGCTCCAGATAGGATTAGATTTCCACATAATATTTTCTTATTTCTCCACAAAAACATATGTTGTGGGTACTCATTAGAAGTGCCTCAGTGAGGTGATTCCAATGAGTACCCACAATATATGTTTTATGGAAGAAATAAGAAAAAAATAAGTGCTTTTCAGTTGAAAAATGTACCTTATCTGGAGCCATGGATACAGTATTATAATTCAAACTTAGCACAAATATTTTAATTTGGTGTGATTTGTTTGGTTGAGAACAAATTTATTTTTTTTTTATTTGGGTTTTACGGCCCTTTAAAGAATATTTCACTTATATCGAGCCGATCGTTCATCGAAGGTGGGCGAAAACCGGAGAACCCGGAGAAAAACCACCTGACCATCCGTAAGCAGAACTTGGCGAGAACAAATTTAAAAATGGCATTTATGCTCCAGTAAATCCAGAGCAAGAATCTTGGAATTTCATGTATTTTCTTAGCATATCATATTTATCCTAATTACTGAGACTCCTTAACTGCTTTAATACCATACTTGTCCTAAAATTTGAGGTTTTTTCCACTACCTGTTGATGTGTTTAAATATTGCATGACGAGTGGCAAACAGTGTAGACCCTGATCAGATGCCACATTCTACAGCATCTGATCTGGGTCTTCACTGTTTGCTCAGGCCTGTTTGTCCCAGTACTTAGGGTAATTACAGTAAATTTCTAAGAGCTTTTTAACCCCTTAAATGTAACTTAGTCGCAATTATAAGAAGAAATGAAATTCATTTTTGTGGATTTTATTAATGTGCGAATACCGGCAATCAATCAAAAACTTAACATAAAACCCTCTGAGCTTTTTTTCAGTTTGTGAGCATTTTGCCAACATTGGCACATCAATAAAATCCACTAAAAATGAAATTCATTTCTATATGAACACACAGAAAGTCCTGGTTAGATTTTGTGGTTGCTAAGACTTACCTGTCCCATCACTGTTCACATAATGCGTAAGTGCCCTTTTTGCATGTTTTACATTATAATACACATACAACAAAGGCTCTGATTGGACTGGGCAGTTTCATTAGCTATCTAAATCTTATTTATTCACATGCATCAAAATGAGCCACAATGCCACAATTTCTTCAGACGTGCACCTAGCAAAGATTCAGATCAGCATGCATATTGGCGCAGTCTGATCAGAATCATCACTGGGAACATTTTGGATAGCCAAGTTGCAAAGTTTCTTCATGTGGACACTGAAGGCTGATTGCACAGAAGAACAGGCCAATTTAAGTCTTCGCTGGGCGCATATGTCAGAAGGTGAATTTTCTCTCATTGCGGCTCAAGTATCTTTTCATGTATCGTAGCTCCAGATAAGATGCTTTTTTTTTTTCAACCGAAAAGTACTGACATTTTTCTTATTTTTCCAAACAAAAAAATATGTTGTGGTACTCATTAGAAGCATCTCACTGAAGCACTACAAATGAGTACCCACAACATATGTTTTCGTGGAGAAATAAGAAAAATATTATGCGGATACCCCCTTTTATCTGGAGCTATGATTTATGCTCTTATGTTTTTTTGTTGTTGTTTTTTTTTTCAGGCTTCATATTTCTTTTACATTTGGATAAATGGAATAAAATTCCAGGAATAAAGTTTATAGATTATTGCTCCTGTTGTGGTATTATTATGTAATGTAGCTTTTGGTTGAGTGATTGAAGCTTAATCCTAGTCCTGCTGAACCCGGATATACCCTGCCTTTGCAAACAGTGAAGAAGCCAACTGATCTGGATCTGCACTGTTGGCTATTAAGTATGTGAATTTATAGCAACAATCAGCATCAAGTTATCTGATTGACTGAAAATTAGAAATGGGAGTGGCATCTTAATTTATTCAGCAGAACAAGGGTTAATATTTTTTCCCCCCAAGTCAAACACATAACTCAAGATAAAGGGGGGAATTTTTCTTATTTTTCCATGAAAAATGTGTTGCAGGTACTCATTAGAAATGCCTCTTCTAATGAGTACCCACAACATATGGTTTATGGAGAAATACGAAAAATATCAGTTCTTTTTGGCAGAAAAAAAAAATGCCTTCAAATTGGAAAACATTGCACACAATAATTTCTAGGTTTATAGTTGGTTGGGTTGGAGATTAATGGCCCAGTCAACACTATTAAGGTCATGTCAAGCCAGTCAGTTTACCTACCCACACTTTTCCTTGGCAGGCTTAGTCCTGTAAGGGGTTAACCTGTAATTATGCACATTCTTTTGCCAGAAACTGACAACTGTCCTTTTTGAATCAGCCAAAGGGAGAGAATGGCCATAGAAAAAATTTCAAGATCAATCTGCACAAAAAAAATGTCGCTGGACCCAGGTTTGTAGTCTTAACACTTAGTTTGCTGGATAAAATTTCAGCAGACATTTAGAAATAGTTTTCTTATTTTCCTACCAAAATAGGGTTTAAATTGTCTCTAAGGAGACAATTTACATGAAATATTAAACTCTGGTGTCTGCTGATTTTGCCCAGAGAGTGGTAGAGGATAAACATTCCCAGTACATTCCCAGGGGGCACATGACGTAAATATAACGTCGCCTCAACGTCGATGCAACGTCATGACGTTGCATCGACGTTGAGGTGACGTTGTATTTACGTCATGTGCCTACCGGGTTGTATTCAAATTACTGTGCTTTAGACATCCTTCTGAAAGATGTTTTTTATTCGCCGCTATATTCTAAATGAAAAAAATTGATTTGTGATTGACATTATTTCATCAGAAACCACTGGTTTTTCTTTTTCAAATATTTACCATAAAATTAATTTTATGGCCAAAAAATGGGTCTGATCTAGGCAATTTCTATAGTAAACTGAATTTTTGGAAAGGATTTTATTAAAAAATATTTATTGCTTTTCTATCCCGATTTAAAATTATTATTGTTCCATAACAACAGAGTTAACTCATTATCTTGACCTCCCTTACCTTGATCCTATCATATATGCCGAACTGATTTCTAAGTCCCGATTCTTTTCCCTATATGTGTATTGCTTTTCAGCTTCAAGTATATCTAACTATTTTTAAGTTGACACTTTGGCTATCTCACCCATCATTTTCAGTCAGTCGTCATCCCCGATTGGCTGGTCATATGTTTTATTTTAAGGGCCATGTATCTTCTGACTCTTGTAGGAATGCAGGTCCTCGCCACCATGAATCATACTTTGCAAGTTCATTCGTGTGCATCTCTCTGCTTGTCTGCTGGGTTAAAGCTAGTAGGTACATATCGCCACTGTTTGTATTTCTACGACTCTATTGGCTAGAAACGGCTTGAAATTGCGGCTTAGTCCTCGAACCCACCATAAAACGTTGACGCTATTGGACCAGAAGACTGATCTCTTCATTTGATCCAAAGAACTGATGATATTCTCTTGTTGAGCCTCACGCCAATGACTGTCCTCATTAGTTCCAGACATGGAATGCTTGTGGCAATTATATTGCTTGAAACCGAGCCATCTGTGTACATGCATGTTACGTAGACAAATGTTTGCTAAGAAGAAAAGCAAATTTGAAAGCCATTTTGGAGCATGCATTCCAGCTTTTGATAAAAGAAGGGACAGCGGATTGTACAATTCAATACATGTACCTTGTTGTTCATTCAGCAAAGAGTCCATAGAATCATCCATGTATGTTGACGTCTATGATTTCCGCAGACATAGGGTAGTTACATTGGTATTTCCTTGCATGTTGCTGCAGAATGAATTGTGCCTTGAATGGCGATGAGTTCACACCAAACACAACCCTGTTGAATTTGTAGACAACCAGTACACAATTCTGATTTATTCCCCACCATAGGAATCTGTGATATGGCTTGTCCTCTGGCAATAAACCGTTTCAAAGGTACATTGCCGCGATATGGCACACAACTCCAACAGGAAACCGTCTGAATCTTAACAACACGTCAAAGAGGTCTAGCTGTAGTTTTGGCCCCTGGTGTATACCACCATTCAAAGAAATCCCTTCAAACTTTGAGGAGGCATCAAAAACAATTCTTGCCTTCGTTGTGTCCTTATCAGGCCTCACTACAGGAAAATGTGATGGATACACTTTGATTTCAAACTGTTCAGCTTCTGGTACCTTTCTCACAAGGCCTTTTGCAATATTTTGATTGATCATGTCACTGTATGCGCGTGTGATACCTGTGACTTTTGAAGCCTCTTTTCAGTATTCTGGAGTCATTGCAGTGCCACATGACAGTTATCTGGCAATCTTGGTTTGTCAACCCTATACACGTTGGTGTCAAATGTAACAGACTGTTCAGCTGTTTTTAGGGCTAACTTTTCCTGGACTTTAATAATTGGTATTTCACTTGTGGGCAATGCTTCTTTGATTTCCCACAACCTTATCAAATTTGCATTTAACTGCTTGATTTCCAACATATCTGACGAAGTACAGTAAAACCTCGATAATTCGAAGTGGAAGGCACTGCAGGAATTCCTTCGAATTATCAGTAGTTCGAATTTCTGAAATCGGTAGTTTTCAGATATGTTCAGAATTTTTTATCCAGTGAAGTAATAGGAACATCTGCCTTCGCATTAAAGAAGATGAGTTGCTTGAATGTTGAGCTAATTGTCTTTTACACTTGACAGGCCTACGAAACCAGAAAATTAAAAAAACATGAACTTACACTTTTATTTACATCCATCAATAATAAAGAAAATGAAGGTAAAATGTAAAGTATCAAACCATTTTACTGACAAAATATTTAACTTTGCAAAACGCGGAGCCGAAAAGGCAAATGTTGACAGCTAGCAAAGATTTGTATCAGTCTGCAATAAACTGGCTTATACAGATTTGAAAGGGGCTTACTACACATTTCTAGCTGCTTTTTTGCCCCTACTTTCCTTTAAAAAAAAAACGTCTATAAATATTCAGGAAATTCGTCTCCTTTCAGTTTTATCAGAATTATTATTTTTCTGTAATTGTATTTCTAAAGATCCTTCGTATTTACACATTACACGACATGAATCACTGATGTGCTTGCTGTTTTCGCTAAACTGTAAACTGTGGTTGAGAGTAAATCAATGGATGAGAAATGTTCAAATTAAAATCTATTAAAGTTCATTAATGCCCCATAATTAAAACACTTAAAAACATCAAATCTGTTGTCAATAAACCCGTGAAGTCACACCTGAGTCATCATGCGTGAACTTGATTGGCAGTTTGGAATTTCAAATTTAGCAGGGGGTTTTAACAGGAATTTCTTTGATTGGGTCCGACGTATCTGTTCGGAATATTGACTGTTTATCCGGTGTCAATTACCTGTAGCAAATAAACCCATGATGTCACTTGGGAGTGTAACAACCCAACTCGCCGCACAAAGAAATCTTGATCATAATGCGTGACCTTGATTGGCAGTTAGAAATTTCGAGTTTAGCAGGGGATTTTAATAGGAATTTCTTTGATTGGGACCAGCGGATCAGTTCGAAAAATTGAAATTCGAAAAATTGGTGATATTTTTGCAATAAATTATAGTGAAAAAAGTCAGGACTATCAGTCGCCTTTGAAAAATCTGGTAGTTTCAAAAAAATCGGTGCTCGAATTGTCTAGTTTCCACTGTATGTGCTGGGGAAAAGCATCTATAGACTCGTTTCATCTGTCAAACTAGGATTACCAATACACCTCAATACAAGTCCCTTCCAGCGGTGTTCATCTTGTGATTGGCTCTCTTGTCGGACCCCTTACTTCCTTGATGGTGCATGGACGTCAGCACAATCCAGGCCTATTAAAATATCCTCAAAAACTGGTCTTTACGAGACTTGTTGGATGTACCTCAGATATTGCCATTTCATCCGGTATTTGTTCCAGTTTATGATAGGCATACTTCCCTAACTCTGTTTGCCGTGAATGCGGTGACTTGTTCACTTTTCCATCCACGCTCATCAGTTCGATGTTTATGAGACTTGTAACAAACATTTCATTTTGCCCATTCAGAACGTTGACGGTTACCTTTTCTGTTTTGACGTGTAATCCTGTGGCGACATTTGCATTTACGTATGTTTTGGTGCTTGCCTCATCCAGAACAGCGCCGACTTTAAATGACTGATCACCATTTTTCAAAATCCCCAGCATGGTATGAAATGCGGCCTCGAGTAGTTCCATGACATCATTGTGGTTGGTCGAGGGTGTTGCTGCTTCTTCTCCTCCCTAACAGAAGTATTTTGACCTGTGGAGCGGTTATCCGTGTCTTTTTATGTTGTTCGTTCTGGTGCCATCATCTGTGCATTTAAGTTCAGTTTGATTCAGATTGCTCGCCTCTGGCATTGTTGGTTCTGTCTGTCGGCCATACTGATGAAGCAAACAATGATGCAGTTCTTGGCATCCATTTTTGCCACAATGATGGCTCTGTGGACACATTTTCCATGATGACCGTCACCAAGGCAATGGTAGCATAACTGCGCTCTTTTCCCTATATTCCAAGGCTCATTTAAATTCTTTTGTGCAAACAGCTGGCATCTCCAAATTGCATGTGGTCCTCCACATGCATGACAAAATGTTTTGCATAGTGCAGGATTTTCCAGATTTGCCAAAGAATGTTCGCTGATTCTTATTTCTAACTAACCAAAACCTGTGTTGTTTGGCTGGTAGCTCCTTTGCCTGACAACCTGTGAACCATCTTAGATGCCATAGTTTTAAACTCAGATTCCTGAATAACCCAGTTCCTCAAAGTAGCCACAGATTCTGATACGTTACTTCCAAATACCCAGCAATGGTAAATGGCAAGCATAGATTCTGGCAATTTCTTTTGCAACTTTGTGTAGAGAGAATCATCTTCAAGTTCATGGCGCTGCCCTGCTTCTTTCAAGACTTGAAGTTAATAATCACAATGTCAAACAAGTCAGCAAATTGTTCTAGGTCTTTTGCGTTTCCAAGTCGAACTTGTCTAAACTTTTCCAGGTCTTCCAAATACACCGCAATCTCACGCCACTTAACCGTGAATTTCCACTGAAGACAATCTTTCACTGCTTCATACGCTGTCCCTGAATACCCCAAGTTCTCTATGACCTGTAGCACTTCCCCTGCCATGTGCGGACCTGGATGAAATCTCAGAGGAATTTGGAATCTGGCCAGATCGGATTATTTGAGTTACATCCCCCTGATTGCTGAAAAAGCAAATGTTTTACTTTGTCATCAGCATCTTCAGTTTTGATCCCATCTTCCTGAAACAAGCAGGTAAGGTGCAGATGAATAAAGTCTTGGATGAGTAAGAAAACTGACTATATCAGATTATTTATAATGCACATCCCCTTAATTCCTGAAAAAGCAGTTTTGACTTTGTCATCAGTATATCTCCTTCAGATTTGATTAAATCTTTATAACTTGCAGATAAGGTGGACATGGATGAAATATTGACTCATATAGAAAACTGGCCAGATCAAATCATTAATCTTAGAGGTATGTCCCCTTGAGTGCTGAAAAAGCTTTTTTTTTTTTTTTTTTCGTCAGTTTTGATCTGAAACTTGCAGAAAAGGTGGACATGGATGAAATCTTCGATCATTTGTCTTTGAGTTGAAATCTTGGATGAATTTGAAAACCAGATCAGATTATTTATTTTAGTGTAACATCTTAATTGCTGAAAATGCCTATCAAAGAGAGAAAATGTTGCATAAAACCGGGGAAGCTGTTGTATCAAACAGGGATGTGGAAAAGTTAGGCATTCCACATTCAAAGTGAAATGCCTAACTATTCCACATCTCTGATACAGTCATTTCATACACTCTTGCTCAAAGGACTACATGTACATGGTTAATGACATACCCTGGCATTCTGTTACTAGACATTACAAATATCACATTTTCTTCAGTCTAACGTTGCCCTTCCTAATGACATGGGTGACAGTGTGGCAGTTTGGTCGCTTGACCATTGCATGCCATAACAACACAAAATCTGTTTTCTTGTACATTTATGTTTTTTTAATGATTTTGTCCATTTCCTTTTTCTTGCACTTTGCATTCTGACTGCAAGATGCAATCCACCTGCACATAATCCTCATGAGGGGGTGTTGCATGAAATATTTATAGATAGGTAGTATTTTTAAAATGGAGATAGCATTTTTTAACCCTAGTCCTGCTGTACCCAGATATACCCTGCCTTTGGAAACAGTGTAGATCCAGATCATTTGGCTTCTTCAGAAGCCAACTGATCTGGATCTGCACTGTTTGCCATGAAGTATGTTAATTTATAGCAACAATCCAGATCAAATGATCTAATTGGCTGAAAATTAGAAGTTATAGTGGCATCTTTATTTATTCAGCAGGACAAGGGTTAAAAAAGAGCTTGGTAGCACTGTAGTTAGTGCACTCACTGCTGGTGCTAGAGGTCCTGGGTTTAATCCCTGCTTCGGTGAGAATTTTCCAAGTCTGAACATGCTCCATTAGCATCACTGGCAGGGATGATTTAAATACTGTGCAGTGTGCACTATCCTTCAGATCGGGATCAGGGTGTTATCTGGAGGGCCCTTATGCAAGGAGAGAATACTCTGTGCTGGTTAAGGATCCCACCTTGAGCAACAGAACAGGTTTTTGTTTGCCACCAGCAACCAGTCTAGTGGTGAGTAACCAAGTGGTGACATCACAAGGTTAAGGTCATAATCTGATGATGGTTCTCAATAAGAACCGAAACTGTCACAAAATTCTTCTTTGGATATGATCAGCTCTCTAGATAGCCTGGTTTGAAGGTGAGGATGCTGATATTTTGCACATCCTGAGATTTCACTAGAATCATCACATCAAAACAATTCTGATCAAATGAATTTCCCAAGAGAAATAACAAAGTATCATAAAAATTCTAATAGCTGAGGTTTTTTATTATAAATGTTATCTAATAACATAGTATTCAAAAGAATCCTCTTTAACTCTGGGTTAAAAATTCAGCGGACAACATATGGAAATATTTTTATTTATTTTTTTTTTCAGAAAATAAGCTTTGACATCTTAGGAGACAATTTGCATGATGTGCCAAAACCTATTTTCCAGAAAAAAAAAAAATAAGAAAATATCATCAATTAATCATCTGCTGAATATACTCAGAAAGTGGTAAAGGTAAAAAAAATTTATTCAGTCCAGTAACAAGCAACGAATCACAAATGAAATGGCACCAGTTTGATCTTTCTAATATCTGAGGAGTGTCTTAATGCTATATCACACTGTAGTAACAGTTCAATGTATGGTGGCCAGAAACTGTCATCTATATCAATATAAGGATCATTAGGTGAGTCTAAGCTTGCGTTGATGAGTCTCTGAAAAATGGAGATACCATATTAAAAAGCAGTGCCACTCGTTATTAACAGCCGTGCATTAACCTGCGAAAAGCAGTGTATTAACAAGGCAATTCACGCACTGTTAATGCACTGCTACGCAACTTTCAATATGATCGTACCGGGGCCAAAGATTTGCTGCCATTACGAGATGTGTACTGCCAGGCCCTGGAACGAGCATAGTTGGTGGAAATAACGTTCGCGAGACATCGGTAAAAAGGCGAAACAAAATAGTGCAAGAAATGTAGCAAATGTTTTCAGTTTTTATGCAATTATAGCGATCGAACATGGTTTTTCAATGCATTAACATTCACCAGATCCCTTGGGAGGTGTTGAAAACCGCGGCCTTTGGCCTCGGTTTTCAACACCTCCCACGGGACCTGGCGAATGTTAATGTTTGAAAAATCATGTTTGATCCCTATATTAGCTCCAGGTAAGAGGAGTATCCAGACAAATATTTTCTTATTTCTCCATGAAAAAAATATGTTGTGGGAACTCATTAGTAGTGCTTAACCCCTGTCCTGCTGAATAAATTAAGATGCCACGCCCTTTTCAAATTTTCAGCCAATCAGATTATTTAATGCAGATTATTGATATAAGTTCACATACTGAATGGCAAACAGTGCAGATCCAGATCAGTAGGCTTCTTCAGAAGCCAACTGATCTGGATCTACACTGTTTGCAAAGGCAGGGTTCAGCAGGACAAGATTTAAGTGAGGCACTTCTAATAAGTATCCAGAACATATACTTTCATGGAGAAATAAGAAAATTGGTTTTGGAAAGCAACTAAGCCTGGAGTTATAAATAGGCATATAAAGCATGTTGAAAATCTTGAACAAAAACATGATGGCCCAGTTTTTCAAAGCTTTGTTAGCTTAATGAAATCATTATGTTAATGTGGTATTAAGTACTGGAGTATAAAGAATTAAACACATTTGTATTTTTCATTTTATGAAAAATGTGTTTAGCTTATTCACTGCAAAATCTACTCACATTTTTTCTGACACAAAAAAATATCAGTATTTTTTACAATTTTCAAGTACTTGTACATAATAAATAAACATGTGGCTTAACAGCTTTGTTAAGCAAATGATACCAGACATTGTTAAGCTAACAGTCCTCGGAACAACTGGACCAGATTAGTAATACTTTCTATTTCTCCAGATAAGGTACTTTTCAGAACGGAAAAGTGTTGGTAGTTTTCTTATTTTTCTATGTAAAATATGTTGTGGGTACTCATTAGAAGTGCCTCACCGAGGGCTTCAAATGAGTACCCACAACATATGTTTTTGTGGAGTATCATTTGTTTGTGTTGACGTTTTATGGCACAGTCAATCAAATGGGGTCATGTCAAGCGCGGTCAGTTTGCCTAACCACACTTTTACTGGGGAGGCTTAGTCCTCTAAGTGGTTAACCAGTATTGTGCACATTCTTTCGCCAGAAACTGACAACTGCCCTTCTTGAGTCAACGGAAGGGAGAGAATGACCATAGAAAACATTTCATGATTAATCTCCAAGAAAGAATTTTGCCGACCCTGCGACCATCCTGGATTTCCGATCGGCACAATTTTAGCTATTTTTGATCTAGAGGTCATCCTGTTTCTACAGTGTAAGTTCAACAAATCTCTCAATGGTTGGGGAGGATAAGTTAAAATTGCTTTTCAAGATGGCAGCTGTGGCAGCCATTGTGATTTCTGATCAGCAAAATTTTATTTACTTTTGATCTACAAGTCATTCTGTTGCTACAGTGTAAGAGTCAGCTCAAATCACACAATGGTTCAGGAGCAGACGTCAACATTAATATTCAAGATAGTGGCTTTGGTGGCCATTTTGGATTTCTATTCAACATGATTTTAGCTACTTTTATATCTACATGTACTGGTTGGTCTGTTGCTCCATCGTAAGTTTTGACTTAAAAGAGTGGCTTGCGAGGAGAAGTTAAAAATACATTTTCTGATCAGCACAATCTTAGCTATTTTCGATCTAGAGGTCATCCTGTTACTACAGTGTGTTTCAACTCAAAATGCCCCATGGTTTGGGAGCAAAAGTCAAAAATTGGTTTTCAAGATGGCTGCTATGGCGGCTATTTTGGATTCCCAATCGGCATGATTTTAGCTATTTTTTTATCTACACGTCAACCTGTTGCTACATCATAAGTTTCAACTTTATTCGCCTTGTGGTTTGCGAGACGTCCAAAACAGATTTTCAAGATGGCGGCTGAGGTGGCCATCTTTGATTTCCGATCGATACAATTTTAGCTCATTTCGATCCAGAAGTTGTCTAGTTGCTACAGAGCAAGTTTCGGCTCAAATCAAGCAAAGATTTGGGAATCAATGCCAAAAATTTATCTTGGATTTTCAATAAGCTCAGTTTTAGCTATTTGGTGTCTATTAGGCGCCCCAATGCTCCTCATTAAGTTCAACTCAACTGGATCATAGTCTTCAGAGATGTCCAAAATATGAATTCTCAACATTTTTCCAATGTAACTATATAGGGCCCATACAAATGCATGAGGAAGCAAATTTGACCTTGGCGTAAAAAGGTCAAACATCAATGTAGGACGATCATTTTAGCAATTGGCTAGACCTCCCTCCCCTGATGAATTGTGCAAAGATTAGGTCTCAGGGCTTATTTGGTTCTGGAGGAGATTTTTAAAGGTTTTTACCATATATGGGCATGGAGGCCACGTTGGTCAATGGACCGCAACCATTTTAGCAATCTTTCGTTCCCCTACCCCAAGGAGGCTCCTTGTTGGTCAATGGACCGCAACCATTTTAGCAATCTTTCGTTCCCCTGCCCCGAGGAGGCTTCACATGAAATTTTAGCAACATAGGCCCAGAGCTTCAGAGGAGAAGTCTTTTGAAATTCTCCACATTTTTCCCATACAAATGCATCTGGAAGCAAACATGACCTTGCCGTAAAAAGGTCAAATGTCAATGTACAGCAATCATTTTAGCAACTTTTAGGTAGACCTCCCGTCCTCGATGATTGTGCAAAGATTCAGCCCAAAGGCATCTTCTGTTCTGGAGAAGATTTTTAAAGGTTTTTACCATATATGGGTATGGCGGCCATCTTGGTCACTAGAACACAACCATTTTAGTAATCTTTTGTTCCCCTGACCTATGGAGGTTCCATATGAAATTGGCTTAAATTTGGCTTAGAAGCTTCAGAGGAGAAGTTGTTTGAAAATGTTAACAGATGCAAGGACGAACGCACAATGGACAAAAAGTGATCACTATGGCTCGTCCTGAGCATAGCTCTGGTGAGCTAAAAATAGCAGAAACTCTACCAAGCATATCAATTCCCCTTAAATTTGTGTTTCTTCTTTGAGAGGGCAGTGTAATGTTTTCATCTGGTTTGAAAGGTTCTGCCTGTTGCCAGCAAATTTACATATTTAGCTGCCAACTTCCATGGAAAATGTTTCTAGACATTTTTTACTACATAAATGAATCTGACATATAAAGGAGAAAATTTGCATGAAATGTTAAACCCTTTTTTCTGAGAAAAAAAGTAAGAATATTTTAAAATGTTATCTGCTGCTATCTGATCCTTGTCATGCTGAATAAATTAAGATGCCACGCCCACTTCCAGTTTTCAGCCAATCAGTTTACTTGATCCGAGTTGATGATAAAAATTCAAATACTGAATGGCAAACAGTGTAGATCTAGATCAGTTGGCTTCTGAAGAAGCCAACTGATCTCGATCTACACTGTTTGCAAAGGTAGGGCATATCCTGGTTCAACAGGACTAGGGTTAAATTCAATGGGTGAAAGGTAAAAGCATACCTCGATTATTGTCTTGAGAGGAAGCAGATCATTCAGCTGACTTAATTTACCGTTGGTTGTATGTTCTATCTGTAAACAAAGAAAAAACTAATCTAACTCATTTATTGCAAAAAATGTTTGACATTGATCAAGAGGTGGTTATATGATGGACAATTTAGGGATAGGTGGCCTCCTTAAGTTATAAAGGGCTATTTTTGGTCAAATAGAGGTTTTTTGGGTGAATTTAAAAAAAAAAAAAAAATAAGAGCAAAGAAAAAAGGTAAAATTCCTCATCCCATTTCCAGTTCCTGTGCCATAAATACCTGCTGTTCTGGGCCTGTCACATACTGCTTCTCCATTTAGTTGACCAAGTCATTGCCTCCTTTGTCGTGGTGGAAAAAAACTTTTATACCACCCCCACCACTACCCGACCCCGCACCTCCACCCCCCTCGACCCCCCACCCCTGGCATACAAAGTATAGTCTTCATCATTCCGTATGTCTGTTTGCCAATTGTCTGTCCTTCCATTCATATCATAATTCGCCAAACATAATCGTTTCTAATTATAGGAGGTAGTTAGTGATCAGGGATTGTGCTTCATCATTAATTCTCTACTGTTAAAGTCAACCACAAAACTTTATAATCACTTGAGCTACTAAGTCATGTGCATTCCTCACAAAGTCATGTGTGTTCCTTACAAAGTCATGCTACTTACACAAAGTCAAGCACACAGCTAATTGAACTATGAATCAATTTCTTTTCTCATATACATTCTTCACAGTCCAAATACAGAGTCAGTAAACTGTATACAGTAAAACTCATTGACTTGTACATCTTTGGGACCATGGAAATTTGTTCAAGATATGGGTAGTTTGAGTCACTGAGGGTCAATCACGGTGCCAGGTCAGGAAGCAAATGGCAATAACTTACAGAAATATTTTTTGGGTCTTCTACACAATAATGGTATGTTGAGTGTACTCATTAGAATTGCCTCGATGAGGCAATTCTAATGAGTACACACAACATACAATTTCATGATAAAATAAGAAATTGTCCTGAAACATTTGTTTTATGGTACTATCAGAAGATTTCGTAGGGACTCATAAACAAGTTCCAATGAGCCATGGTAAACAAGCATCAGGGTTCGAGTTATTGAGGTTTGACAGAACAGTAAACTGTGAATATCCCAAGCTAGCCTTGAGTTTCACTACCAGCATACACTATGTATATATGATGTGTTTTTAATTGCATCTACTTTTTGTCAACCTTTTACCTTTTTTGCTACTTTCTTATAAGATTCTGCATCAGGTAATGGATAGTACTTCTCTACAAACTTTATCTGAAACAAATGGATCAGTATTTAAGGCATGTTTTTAAATCAGTATATACATGTAGTTCTGAGCCAGTCACTAAAAGCATCATTAATCTGTTTGTTTTGTGTTGAGGTTTTACGGCCCAGTCAACCCAATGGGGTCATGTCGAGCGCGGTTAGTTTACCTAACCACACGTTTACTGGGCAGGCTTAGTCCTCTAAGCGATTAACCAGTATTGTGCACATTCTTTCGCCAGAAACTGACAACTGCCATTCTTGAATCAGCGGAAGGGAGAGAATGACCACAGAAAATATTTCATGACCAATCTCCACGAAAGAATGTTGCCGACCTTGGCGGGGGTTGAACCCGTGACCTCCTGGTCTCCAGTCGGACGGCGCATCCAACTGAGCCACCTAGGCCGGCCATCATTAATCTGATGTAGTTGTTAAGAGACCCATGCGGTAATCTTTTAACTTAGGTTGTGATACATTTTTACATAATAACATTGTACTTTGAATTTTTGCCATAATATTTATGGCTTGTTCCCATTAAGTTTTATTTTCTGTTTAGCTTGTGAAATCAAGGTAACAGTTGTTTGCACCAACTTCTTTAAAATATTTCAGCATATAGCTTTAAGAATATCAACCTTGCATATTTCAAAAAGTTTCAATTTATCATTTTAAAATCCGACAAATCTAGGGCCTCTTATTTCTATAACATTTCTCCAAGAAAAAACATTTGCAAAATATCAGCTGTCCGCTGCTTCAAATGTCACAGACTGGGACTTATCTTGTTTTCTGCTGCAGCTGTGATTTGTGTTTAAAGGGTTAATCCTTTATCGGTCACCAGGTAGATGAATGAAAAAAATGACCCATGTAAAGTGCTCTGAAATAGCCAAAAGACACAATACTGATGACAACTTTGGTAAAATAGAATGTGTAAATCTGCAAGTATACGGCCATGGCTAACAATTTTTTGACTGCTGAGTTCCGCAAAAAAAAGGGTAAAACTTTCAAAATTCGAGGAAAAAACCTGCACAAAAAATGGGAGCCACAGACCAACCGCATTATAATGGTTTCCACGTTATAATGGACTGTGTTATAACAGCATTCCAGTGTATGTGCAAAGTTTTGAAAAGATCCAACGAAAGCTGTAAGAGGAGTTGATTTCGCTAATTATACACTATCAGTCATAATACAAACATCTTTTTTAAAGAATTACAAAGAGGCATAACTCTTGTAATATTGACCCTTCTCCCCTATTTTCCTATCACATGCATTGTCTGATGGTCAAGGTGTGGTGAAAATTTGAACAAAATCAGACAAAGGCTAGTCCTTATAGAGCAAAATCCTTAATTGTTGATGGAATGACAGAATCACGGACATGCTGAAAACAGTATATCCCACTAAAACTGTTTTGCTAGAAATATAATAAAACTCTGTTTTGCAGGGGGTATAATGATAGATTCCCTGACCTTCAATAAGGTTCCACACAAGAGACTTGTATAAAAATTAGAGTATTATGGGATTAGAAGACCTGTAGTCTGAGATACAATGTAACTGGGTATTACTATGGGCTCAGCATGTCTCCAATATTTCTTCTAGAGCTACAAAGACCCTTGGTTGTCTTTGCCAGAACCTTTAACAGTGTTTATGCTGTTGAAGCCAACACTAGGACAGGCAAGTTCAAAACAGGAAAACTCATCAGTTTAACATTGGTCTAGATCAGGAACTTTCTTCAAACAAAAAGTATTGATATTTCTCTTAGTTTTCCACAAAAACGCATACTGTGGGTACTTTTTAGACTTGCCTCAGCAAGGTGATTCTAATGAGTATCCACAACATATATTTTCAAGGAGAAATAAGAAAAAAAAAATTAACCTAACACCCCATCTTATCTGGAGATATGGTTTGATTTGGAAAAACAAGTGATCTCGATTTTCTCATTCTTCTGGTCTTCTCATTATAGTTGCCTTACCATATGTTTCTGTTTCTCTTTATTAGCTGCCACCAATTTTTTGCACCTTTCTTCCAATCGCTTATGAACTCTGAAAGATAATTATATTATTTTGCAATTCAACAACAATTACCATACGAATAATTTCAATTTAAATGTCTCTGAGTTATCCCACAATGCACAATATTGATTTAAAAACATTTTATATATATATATATATATATATATATATATATATATATATATATATATATATATATATATATATATATATATATATATATATATATATATATATATATATATATATATATATATATACATACAGTCGACTCTCGTTATCTCGAATTTCAAGGGACTCTCTGAAATACTTCGAGATATCCGTAGTTCGACATATCAGGTTTGCAGAATTGAGGAAAAAATAATTTGATTAACCACATTTAACAAACTGATAGGTAATTGGACTTTTGAAGTTAGAGATATATTGAAAATATTGTGGAAAAGAGGAGAAATTGCTCCTTAGGAGCAATTTCTCCTCTTTTCTACAATATTTTCCATCTGTTGTTAGGTTTTCATGTATAGGCAGGGACCAGATTTTCACTTCGAGATAAGCGGTTATTCGAGATAAGCGAGGTCGAGATAACGAGAGTCAACTGTATATATATATATATATATATATATATATATATATATATATATATATATATATATATATATATATATATATCAGCAAAATGTTCAGTCAAATTCTGTTTTACATCAGTAATCAGAATTCTGCAAAAATCGATATCATGTCATTAGGGTGTCTGCCAATCAAAAATTTGTCAGAAAAGAAGATGAAAAATAGGATTCAAATAAAGTTGATGGCAAGACTGGGAGGGGAGCAGATTACAAATTTTCTGTACAAACATCTTTGTGCATATCATAATTTTTGTCTAGTTATTAATGTAAGATCAACAGATCTGAAATACTTATACAATAACAGTATGTTTTCCTAAATATGTTACTTGTTCCTGCTTTATCAGCAGAAGAAATATAGGACGCCATATTTATTGATCAAAGTAATAATGATACGTTAACTAACAACATCTTTAGTTTTGAACAACTGGGCCCAGACTGTTTCTTTCTGTGGAGGAATAAATTTACCATACTTACCCTAATCAGACAGCTTACCTCTTTACCCTAATTACCCATGACTCCAGATAAGAGGGGGTATCAGGAAAGTATTTTTTTCTTATTTCTCCATGAAAACATATTTGTAGGTACTCATTAGCAGCACCTCACTGAGGCACTGCTCACGAGTACTCACCACATATGTTTTTGTACAGAAATAAGAAATATACTAACACTTTTTAGTTGAAAAGAAGTGTTTTATTTGGAGCCACGTTACTAGTGTAGATCCTGATCAAACTGCTCCTTAGGTGCAGTTTGATCTGGGTCTACACTTTTTTGATAAAACCTGCCCATCGAAATATTAGGATAGAATGCCTACAGTACTTTTGGTCAAATATGAGTCAGGGAATTGATTCGAGACCAAAAAACTGTACATATAATCAAAAGATAAATTTGAGATTGAAGGAGGAATAAGAGAGCTCACTCTTTCTTAGATTCTTTCTGATGACCCGTCTCAGACAGTTTCCTCTCGGCAGCAGATATTGTTGCTTCCAACTCTGTACTTGTTTTCTTCTCTCTACAACATACATCTCCAGTACCGAATAGCCCTTTTACACGTATATAGCTCAAAATAAGGTGCTTTTTTCAACCAAGAATTGTTATGTTTTTTCTTATTTCTCCGTGAAAACATATGTTATAGGTACTCATTAGAAGTGCCTCGCTGAGGCACTTCTAATGAGTACCTACAACATATGTTTAACAGTTTTTGTGGAGAAATAAGAAAATTATTTTCTTGATACCCTCTCTTATCATGAGCTATGCTTTTATAACATGGTTCAGAGCCGTGGAATGGCAAAGGGTTATACATGCATATGAACAGAACTAATATGAACAGGATTATATTGAAGCTAAAATATATGTAGCAGGCTTTCAAGTGCCCTCCAGTGAAAAAACAGGGATAAAGTAGGGCTCAAAATTTTGAAAAAGTAGGGCAAAAGTTGGAAGTTAAATCATGAAAAGTAGGGATAGTAGAGATGTTCTGAGTGTTTTCAGACTTAGCAAAAGATAAAATAAGAAAACAGTTTTCTCTGAACAATAACACTACATCACCATGGTAATGAAATACCAAAATAAATGTTCCAAAAAATGAGTTACAACTGAAGTAAAAATATTTCATAAACATTTGCATCATGACTGCTCAGATTAAGTTGATCCAATTTTTACAAGTTTCGAGCAAGCAAGGAAAAAAATTACAATTTTTGGTCTCTTCAAACATTTTTTGGACTAAAAAATAGGGATAGTAGGGCATTTTCAGAAAAAAGTAGGGAATAGTAGGAAAAGTAGGGCCCACTTGAAAGCCTGATGTAGCTTCAGACAAGAAAATGTTTGTTAATCTTTCATGAATTTATTTTCTTTGTTCTTACTGGAACTGCATTCTGCTTAACCCTTAAAGCTCTATGCACGACTATTGTCGTTTTGGAGGGGTATGCCAACTCTAAAGCCTGTCATACTTACTATACACCAGATGCAACCATTCAGTGCAAGTGCTCCCATACAGGATGGAACCTACTTTCATACAAACATTAGAAAGTCAGATGCTGGATTTTACACACGCTAATAGTGTTTACCAAATTCCAAGCTGTCAGAAATTTCAGCAAAAACTTTGTCAGTTTTATCACAATTTTTTGGAAAATACACCCATAACACCTAAATCATTTCCAGTGGGGAAAAAGTAGGAACAACAGTAGAATCTATGTATTTCACCCGTTGATTTCTGAAAAGCATACAGTGAGTGCTGGACTGCCAAGTCAAGTGATTGTTACTTCTCTGGTAAAATGGCCACATACGATCACAAAATATGTGAGAAAATGCCATCAAAATCGAGGCAAAAAGGGTGCAACAGCTTTTCAAGTACCCCACTCCCTCTAACAGGCCTGATTTACTATTTATGCCACTCTCTAAGGGTTAAGTCTATATCGGACTGTTATCGCCCGACAGGATTCCTGACAGGACAAAACAGTCTGATATAGATTAAAGCAGAATGCTAACTGGATAGGCAATATAATTAATCCATTTTATTGGGAAACACCTAAAAGGGTAACTTACAAACAGTGCAGACCCAGATCCAGATGCCACAGAATGCTCAGGATCTCCACTCCAAGCAGGCACATGACGTAAATATAACATCGCCTCAACGTCGATGCAACGTCATGACTTTGCATCGACGTAAAGGCAATGTTATATTTACGTCATGTGCCTGCCGGGCTGTTTGCAAACAGTTTAGCCAATTTTCTCTAGGAATATCTAAATTACATAGCCAGACATACCTAAAATTGAAATTCGACTCTTCCAATATATAGTCTGGGTCAATAATGCTTTGATTCAGCATACCTGTCAATATCATTCTGTAGCTCTTTCTCTTGCTCTTTGTTGAAGGCCAAACAATCTTTTAATTCTGATGTCAGCTGCTGTAGATCTGAATGTAGGGCAGTATACCTCACATTGTTGTCCTGTGGCAACACTACATCAAACCAAGAAAATAGTTATCGAACATTTCCATGAGAAACAGCCTTACAGGGACAGAAAACAAGAGGGAAACAAAAAAATGAGACAACATCGCAAACAAATTTTCATTTAAAAGGGCTCTAGATAAGGCTGTTTTCTTCAACCAAAATGTACATGTATTAACCTTTGCCTGGCTGAATAAATTAAGATGCCAACCCCCACTTCTAATTTTCAGCCAATCACACTACTTGATCCAGGTTTTTATACAAATTCACATATTTAATGACAAACAATAAAGATCCAGATCAGTCAGCTTCTTCAGAATCCAACTGATCTGGATCTACACTGTTTGCAATCACAGGGCATATCCAGGTTCAGCAGGACCAGAGTTAATAATTTTTCTTCACAAAAGCATTTGTTGTAAGTACTGTACTCATAAGAAGCACCCTGCACAACGTATATTTTTGTGAAGAAATACGAAAAATATTTATCTGCACACCTTCCTTACATGTAACTAGGACTTTGAAACATTACTTGTATAATGCAGCAAATATAAACATACCACTGTTAACACTTATTGCCCAATAAGGAGATAAGAACATTCAGTAGAAATGTTATTTCTGAACCAAAATATATCTAGGATCACCTCAGCTGTCAGCAAGGCAATTCCAATGATTAATACTCACAATATATGTTTGGCTGCAAAAATAACATCGTATTGATTTTAACACTTAACCCTTCTCTTGCTGAACATGACATGCCCTGTCTTAGCAAACAGTGTAGATTCAGATCAGTTGGCTTCTGAAGAAGCCAACAGATCTGGATCTGCACTGTTTGTCATTAAATATGTTAATTTCTATCAAAAACCCAGATCAAGTAATCTGATAGGCTGTAAGTTAGAAGTAGGCATGGCATCTTACTTTATTCAGCATGACAAGGGTTAAAGTGCCAATCACAACTACAGTAGATGGTGTGTACCTTTATATTGTATATGTTCTGTAATTGCCTGTGAGAAAGCAGACCCTTTGGGAGCAAATTCTTTCCTTTTTCGAGTAAATCATTTTTCAGAAGAGGCTTGGTGTTCAGGAAAAATAAAACAGAAAGTCACATCTTGTTGTCTTTGAAAACAAAAAAGCAGAAAATCTACCAAATGTGTCCCTTAACGCTTAGCACTCTGGGTAAAATTTTTAGCAAACAACACACTGAAATATTTTTCTTATTTTTCCCAGAAAACAGGTTTCGACATTTCATGCAAATTGTCTCCAATGGAGACAATTTGCATGAAATGTCAAATCCTGATTTCTGGGAAAAATAAGAAAATAGCATGAATTTGTCATCTGCTGAATTAGCCAAGAGAGATGTAAAGCTTAAACCTTTAACGCTCTCTGGGCTAATTCAGCAGACAACAAATTAATTTTTTTTTTTTTTCATTTTTCCCAGAAAACAGGATTTGACATTTTATATTGGAGACAATTTGCATGAAATGTCAAAAACTGTTTTCTGGGAAAAATAAGAAAATATTTCAATGTATGTCATCTGCTGAAAATTTTAACCAGAATGCTAAATGCAATCTCCAAAATGTTCAAAGTTAGACAAAAAATACTCACATGTCAATTCTTTCTGTGCCACAACATCTATTTCAGCCCTGAGCTGTTTACATCTGAAACGTTTGATAGTGATGTCTGTTTCTACTGCAACCTCTGTGTCTTCACTGTATGATGAACAAGTAGTATCTGGTTCTACAGAAACTGTCACAGGTGACTGACTAAGAGCAGCTAACTCAGCCTGAAGCTAAAAATAAAACAAACAGCAAAGTTGTTAAACCACATATTCTTTATGACACTGTTGTTGGGATCCAAAGCCAAAACCGTGTTAGCTATTGTTCTGTGTTGTATCCAAACAAAAATGTATAAATTATATAGAACAAGAGGACCATGGTGGTACTTAACGCTCACCTGTGCTAAAAAGTAGGTCAAGGTCAGTCAAAGTCTACAACATTGATTAATCTGGAGGAAACAGCTCATAACATATCCATTCCCCCATCAACTGCAAGTTTAAGGAAGGTCCAATCAAAACCAATAGAGCTATGCAGCAAACAAGGTTAATTAAAGGCCTATTATAGTCAAGGGACATAATCTATGTATCAGATTGTGTAAGTTTTCAAACTTTTTCCACATCTTAAAAGGGTTATAGCATTCTTAATGTCTGCTGTACTGTAACCTCAAAAGAAAATACATTGCTAGTGGTCTTAATAAGTTAATATTCAATAACTTTCAGCTTAATAGATGAAAACACAGAAGAAGTAGGCCAGAAATGAAGTCTTGTGTGTAACTATTTTTAAAGAGTAATACCTCTAACAAACTTTAATGAACTGTAACCTCAAAATAGTCTGATGAAAACTGTAGGAGTTAGCTGTAAATAAAGTAATATTTGAACAATTTTAAAGAGTAAAGACTCTACCGAAATTTGGTGTACAGTAACTTCGAAACAATATGCGCTGTATCATCTCATAGTCTAACTGTCCACCAAGTTTCCTCAACTTCATTCAATGAAACTTATCAACCTGATCTGATGAAAACTGTAGGAGGAGTTTGCTGGAAATGAAGTCATATCTGAACTATTTTTAAGGAGTAATGACTCTATCAAAATCTGGTGTACTGTAACTTCGAAATACATGTATTCAACTGACTTCAAATAGTTTTTACAGCCATTTTAATAACATTTTTAAGGCTAACCCTGCACAGCATGCATCTGTACCTTATATTTCCACAAGTGGTGATGCAGTATGAGTAGATAGAATGACAAATAATTTGTCATCTTGCCAATTTCCCAGACCTACCTATTGGACACGAATCTGTTACAAAACGAAAATAACTTGACTTCAAAACACTAAATATATATGTTGCACGCTATGTTATGGTGTATGGAGACCAGTTTCTGGTAAAAGAATGTGCACAATACTGGTTAACCGCTTAGAGGACTAAGCCTGCACAGTAAACATGTGGTCAAGTAAACTGACTGCACTCGACATGACCCCATTGGGTTGACTGGGCCGTAAAACCTCAACATAAACATAATCAGACCAATCTAGCTCTAGATAAGGCGCTTTTTTCAACTGAAAACTACTGACAACTTTCTTATTTCTTGAAGAAAACTTATGTTGTAGGTACATGTACTCATTAGAAGTGTCTCACTACTTATGAGTACCCACAACATATGTTTTCTTCAAGAAATAAGAAAAAATATGTGGATACTCGCTCTTATCCAGAGTTATGACCAAGGTGTGAACAAGAAGCTAGTAACAATTAATATCTATAACAGTTACATGCACTCTGATAAGCAGAATCCTCCTCGTCAGATTGGACTGTCATATCAACAGTAAAGTACAGTGAATTTGTTGATCATGATAACTGCAGCCTGGAAACCCATAACTCTGTTCACCACAGATTGAGCAATTCTGCTTTCACTTTTGTTGCCAGAATGATTTTCTGCATATATTTGTTTTAACATTTGACTAAATGTCTATGAGGATCTCAAAACTAAAGAAAATAAAAATCTTTAATTTCTACAACTTCCTAAAAATTAATGGGGTGTTCAGGACATGTTCTCATAACTCTGTTAACTCAAATTTCCTTGACTATCATAAGCAACCAGGTATACTCTATGCATATTTACATGATGTGCATTTTATTTAGACTATAACTGTTCTAAACTGTTGATACTGTTTGCATTAAATCACATGCTTGTCAGGTTAGTGATTCTTTTAGGGTACCCACTATTGAATAATTAGCATTTTGAGATACTATCATTTTTATCTATCTATCTATCTTCCAATAATGCTTAACCCATTTCTGGGACTTGTAGCATGTGAGTGCAAAACCAGGCTAAGAAAAGACAAATTTGTGAAGTTTAAAGGAAAGTAAAAGCGTGAAATGTTAAAAAGGTCTAGTTACAAGATTAAAAGTAAGGCACTGGTTAAATTAGGGTGAGACGTGGTTTATCTGGCTAACTGCCCGGTTGAAAGTCATCAACGTTGGGCAGGGAGACTACTTCTGGTGGAAGTGAGTTCCAGTGAACAATAGTACGGGGGAAGAAAGAGTATTTAATATAGTCTGTGGATGTAGCTATCTGTCTGTATGCCATAGGATGGGAGGTTCTAGACTGTCTCTGCAGGGCTGTTAGGTACTGGTCTCTGGGGATAGTAACAAGGTCATGTGTGATTTTGTACATAACTGAGAGTCTGCTGTCGATGCGGCGTAGGTCAAGACGTCTCCAGTTAAGTGACTGCAGCATAGCAGTCACAATTGAAGTTCTACTGTAGTCTCTTTTGACCCACCTTGCTGCGCGGCATTGGACTTTTTCTATTTGCTGTCTTGCAGTGTCTGTGTGAGGGCTCCATACACTAGAGGCATATTCTAGCTGGGGCCATACAACTGTTTTGTATGCTGTTGCCTTGAGGTCCTCGTGGTGGATTTTTATGTTACGCTTTAGGAAGTCCAGAGTTTGGTTAGCTTTTTTGGAGATTCTTGAAATGTGTGTATTCCAGGAAAGATTTTCGGAAATATCAACTCCTAGGTATTTTGCTGCCGGTACTGCTTCTAAGAGGACCCCTGTAAGTAGTACTTGTTTTGGGCAGGTCGGCGTGACCTTGTGATGTGTATGACTTGGCATTTAGATGGATTAAACCATGTCCCAGGCCTTTTCCCAAGACAAGATGTTGAAGATCCTGTTGGAGTATAGAGGGTGTTAAAGATTTAGAAAATGTGAGGTATAAAGCTGTATCCTCTGCAAACAAGCTGACATTAGATTTGACCTGTTTGGGTAGGTCATTGATGTAAGCTAAGAACAGTACTGATCCCTGAGGCACCCCTGATGATACTGGTATGTTGTCTGATTTGACCCCATTTAGCAAGACATTTTGCGACCCATCATCCAAAAATGATTTTATCCACCTAAGAGTACCCCCGCTAATTCCATAGTGATGCAATTTAAAGAGCAATTTCTCATGAGCAACCTTAACAAATGCCTTACTAAAATCTAAAAGAATTAAGTCGGTTTGTTTGCCTGATTGCATCCCCTTGAGAAGTTCATCTACCAGCATTATCAGTTGTGTCTCACAAGATCTTTTCTCCCGGAAGCCATGTTGTAGTTCAAAGAAGATATGCTGTTGGTCAAAGTGTTTAACTATGGATGAAGCAACTATATGTTCTAGAGTTTTGCATAGGATACATGTAAGGGATATTGGCCTATAGTAAGAGGGCTTGAGCTTCTCACCCTTTTTAAATATTGGTGCTTCCAAATGGAGGGGAGTTTACCTGTTTCAAGAGACCTCTAAAAGATAATCTGTAGGATTGGGGCTAGTTCAGCATGAAGTCTTCAGGACTATGGGTTTGATCTGGTCAGGACTAGAAGCTTTATATGGATTGAGTTTCAACAGAAGTTTATCAATTCCTTTGTCTGAGATCTCTATATCCGAGGAATGGGGCTGCCAGTGAAGAGTAAGCTGTGACCAGCATCAAGCAGGTCTTGCAGTTTCATCTTGCAGAGTGATCCTAAGGATAGGGGGGACTTTGGGCTGAAGACGGAGTGGAACTGTTCATTGAAAATGTCCGAGCATTCTTTGTTGTCAGTGTGGGTGACTCCATCCTTTTTCAAGGCTGAGACTCCACTGGAGTCTTGCTTGGAGTGTTTAAGCAGAGAGAAGAGCTTTTTATTGCAGGCTTTTAGGGTGGGCTGGTATTGCTGGGGTCTGAGGGGTTGTTTAACCCTAAAATGTCAAGTAAATAGTGTTCATAAGCCTGTTTTGACTTCCTACGGATGGCATGTTTGAGCTTTAGGAATCTGCTGTGGAGTTTGCGGTTTCCAGACTTTCGGTGTTTCCGGTAAAGTCTGTCACGTTTCCTAAAAAGATGTCGGATTTCACCATTGATCCCGGGGTGGCTGTCTTTTGCTTTGGCATTTCTTACTGTTATGAATTTTTGAATTGCATTTTCTAGGGTGTCAATGAATGAGTCCCATAAAGGCTGGACATCCTGTGCATAAGGGTCACGGGTAAGTAGGTCTTGGTAATAATCAATCAGGATCTGTTTCAAGTTACTGGCCCCAGTTAGCCTTTTTGGAGATTGGGATCTTACGGGCCATTTGCTTTCGGGATTTGGGTTTAATATTGACCTCTGCATATATGATGGCATCATGGTCACTTATGCCTGGAGTTGTGGAGATTTTGTTGACTAGGGTTGGGTTTGTAGTGAAGAATAGATCAAGTATGTTTTGACCTCTAGTTGGAAGATTCATCATTTGCTCTAAGCAGTGATCATTAAATGTGTCAATGCATTCCCTATAGAAGGTTGAGTAGTTGCAGTTATCATCAGGGGATGGTGTTGTCCAGTCCAGTCTGGGTAGGTTGATATCACCCATGATCCAGGTATGGCAGTTCAGTTTAGAGGCAAGATCAAGTGATCTGGCAAATTCTTGGAAGCTTTCAGGGTCGTGTTCGTGAGGTTTATAGTAGGCACCTATGAGGAGGGGTCTGCTGCCAGTAATCTGCACTTTGACCCACAAATTTTCACAATTTGTTCTTCGGTCAAATGCCTCAGATGCTAGCATATTTCGTTTGACCAGTATGACAACACCACTGCCTTTTTGACCTTTGCGGTCACGGCGGAAGACATCATATCCAAGGTCAGGTCTGAAAATTTCATTGTCATGAATTTCTGGCTTAAGCCAGGTTTCTGTGCCAATGACCACATGAGCTAAAAATGCTGGCGAGGGCATAAGCAGTATTCGAAGATAGGGTCAGTACTGGAAATGAGGTTTTCAAATTCAAGCTGTTTGTTCATGATGGATTGAAAATTTATGTGAATGACTTGACAGGTCTGTGTGTCTGTGGAGTTTTCTGCGGCTTTGGTTTAATAGGTGTGGAAGTCATTGTAGGAGCCTGGTGAGGTTCTCTACTTTCATTGAGGGATTGGGATCTATTTTCTGGTTAAAAGGATGATAGGCTTTGGGAGCTAGCATTTGTGTAGTTTGTGCAGCCACATTTAGTGCAGATCCAGGAACAGCTAGATTCTGCGAGGACATCATAAAGGCTAGAGTTGACATTTTCGCAGTTTGCACGAAACCCTGGGTATCACATGCATCACACATAAGACCTTTGTCAGACCAGGTGACAGGTTCCTCACAGCTGCCACAGGGAAAGTAGTAGATTTATTTGCAGGTCCTGGGTTTACCTCCAAATCCAAGGACAGTAAGAGTGTTGCAAGGAAAAGCAAATTTTTAGTTGGCTTGACAGGTGTTGGCTTGACAGTTAAAATTGGTTTTCTTCATCTTCAGATGTAAATTAATGTTAGTTATTTTCTATTAATGTTAATGTGAAATAAATTTAAGAAAGATTACTTTTCACATTATCCAAACAGAAGGGTAAACGGAATGAGAGTGAATGGAATTATGAGACTAGGCCATAAATCGTTGATGTCGAATACTGGTTACGACCGAACAACTTATTTTCTCGCGGACGTCCTTACTGAGTTTAGTTCCGCTTGTGTTTTAGCATTCTCTCTGTTAAGATTTATCAGAACGTCACTATTCTGATCTGAAAACATCACTGTACGACTGTCGGAGAATGTATTAGTCATATAAAATGCAAATACTGGTGCAAATGTTCATTTCTTTTTTACCGCCGTTGTTTACAAAAAGTGTACGGAAACTTTTTTCCGTGCCTTTCCGTGTATTTACGACATCGGTCACATATGGAAGCCCATCGATACCGCAATTACGGCAACTTTTTATTCGATTTGCTTAGATTATTTTACGATCAAAAATGGGTCTGGCCTATGGAATTCCTATTGTAAACTCGATATTTAAATGGTCATTATTAAATATTAATTGTTGTTCCATAACAATACTGCGAAAATTTCAGAAATTTTGCATAAGTGGTCGAAAGCCTGCATTGAAACTATCTACCCGTTGTACTGCAACACCCCTCGCGAGGATTACGTGCAAGATGATTGCGCGTCGTGAAAATAAAGGAAGATGAATAGTGAGACTTAAAAAAAAGTATGATAGTGAGGTGTGAAAAACCGATGACAGTGTTATGGGGAAGTCTATTCCATTGCCAGACAGCCAAGGGGAAGAATGAAAATTTATAAATTTTAAATGAGGTATGGATTTACGTTTTGCTTGGAGGTGCGGGATTGGTCATGACGTGTCTTTGTTGTGGTTCGCTGGAAGTATGTGGGTAATATACTGCAACTAGACCACTCATTATTTTGTAAAACATGCAGAGACGAGCATCTGCCCGTCTCTGGTCCAGTGATCTCCAACCAAGTTAAGATTGTATTTCTGAGACGCTGACATAAGAGGAATATCTGTTCAGAGTCCAGCGGATAGCTCTGCGCTGCACCCTATCAATTTTTGCAAAGTTTACAGCCATTTTTACTACGGGAAAACCGAAACATTGGATTCTTTTAAATCACAAAGTAGAATGAATCTTTTGATGCATAAGCAATTACGACAAAAAGGTTTGCACCGAATAAAAACAAAAGTTTGAGCGGGGTGCGGCCTATTTGCCGATATATGGGACATGGAATTCAAACCCTGTAAGTGCACAGTTATACAACTGACACGCTGCAAGTCTCCTGTCCCCTCCAAATATATCCTATATGGCCATATCTTGGAGTTTAGCTGTGAGAAGCTCCGTGTATCTAGGAGTAACAATCAATGACCACCTAACCTGGAATGACCATATCCAAAATACTATCACTTCTGCCAAGAAGATCCAGCTTTCATTAGAAAAAAAAAAAAACAAAACAAAACAAAAAAAAACAAAAAAAACAAAAAAAAAAAAAAACATATGCACTAAAGACCAAAGCATCAGCGAAGTAGCTTACAAAACTCTAGTACGTCCCGTCTTAGAATACTTATCTCCTGTCTGGAGCCCCACACTAAAACACAAATCTATAAGGTAGAAATGGTTCAAAGGCGTGTTGCTCGCTTGACACTAAGTCGCTGTTCAACCTATGATAGCGTTGCAAGAGCACGCTTGGACAGCTTGGATGGAGAGCTCTTGAGGACAGGCGTACAGATGCACGGTCATGGTCTAGCTAGTAGCAGTGCCACTACCACCATATGTTGTGCACCCACGAGTAGCAACACGACATTCAAAGTCACACACACTGGCATTCATACAAATTCACACTGCTGCCGATCACTACAAGTACTCATTCTCTCCACCCCACCCCACCCCACCTACCCACCCACCACCACCACTCCCACCATATCCCTCGCCATTGTTCAGTGGAATAGGTTGCCTCCAAATATAGCATTGCTGCCAGACCTTGAAGCCTTCAGACGCAGCCAGCCGTCTGACTTACTCCATGCCAAAGTTTTAACCCATAACTTTGCATTTTGTCTTCATCGGATTTTTAACAGTTTTGATCTTTCATCTTTTATTTCACCTTAACTGTATTTATCTCTTTGTCTTGATTTAAATTTTCACTGCACTGACGCCCGGTCTGAAGCACACCGGACACCTGCACGTAATCCCTGTGAGGAGGTGATGCAGTATCAGTAGATAGATAGATAGATAGATAGATAGATAGATAGATAGGATGCCAAAAAGTGATATTTTCACAAGTGGACTATGGCTACATCTTGTCGGTATCAATCTATATGACAAAAAATGATAACGCTATTTCAGACGGTTCAAGAGTTATTGCCGTTTTGTTTTGTTTTTTGCTAACTGACAACTGACGGACGAAGGGGCTCGGTCACAGGCTGATTACAGGACACTAATCGAAAGTCGACCTTTTGGTCGGTCGACTTTTCTGCGGAACGTGCAATATCCCTAAGGATTGACTGACTACAGAAAATAATTTTGACCTCGGCTTTGCTTCGGTCAAAGAAAAATGACGTTTGCCAGTTAATTCCTTTTGCTAGAGCTGGTGATGTTTGCGTTTTGTAAGTGCACAAATAATATTAAAAAGACAGTATTTGTCACATCAACAGAATTTGAAGCCCTAGAACACTAAGGTAAATCATCCACTATCCTTAATAACCCTAAATATTGGGACAGACATGAGCAAAGAGTGTAGACCCTGATCATACGCCACAAAACGCGACGTCAGATTAGGGTCTACACTGTTTGCCATTCATCCAGCACTATTGTAGACACATTAACAGGTAGTACAATAGACTTTTTCAAATTTTAGGACAAGTACGGTAAGGAGTTAAGGTGTCCCAATAATTAAGGTAAATACGGTATTCAGTGTAATAACAGCCGTGAATCAGACTATGGATATCCCAGAGATATCGCCGCTAATTTTCAAAAGGAGGTAATTTTTAGCAGACAGAAATCTAGTGCCCTTGTATTCGAAGCCTTTCAAAGTGGTAAATACTCTTATAGCCGCTCTTACTCCTTTCAGAGCTATTTCCTTTGAAAATATATTTATTTCCCGCAAAATAAATATTAAAAAAAAAAAAAAAAAATAGTTATACGAATTCTAGGCTATCATGTCCTAGGACCTAAACTGGTGAATCCTGCAGGACAGACGGAAGGATGCTCGCCTCTGCACGCTGTACAGAATTAATAGAGAGTTGGTCGCAATCAGAATTAATAGAGAGTTGGTCGCCATCAAGACGGACAGAAGGTTAAGTCCTCCACAGAGGAGAACAAGGCGTGACCATAGCAGTACATTCTAGACCATCAGCTGCAGGACAGACAGTTCTAAGAAGGATGACCTTCTTCCCAAAGACAGTCCAAGACTGGAATACCTTACCACCAGACTTACTAGAAGTGGACTCACTCTCTCTTCAAGGCCAGAGAGCCAGCCTTGTGAAGAGCCAGAGGATGTATTATTTTTAAAGTGTAAATAAGGAGATTTCAACACTCTACATCATCATGTTGATTGTATTTGGACGTGCCTGCTTTGATGGAAGAATTGTCCCTTGTGACTGTGCTACCCTCGTCAATACGTTGAAGGAGGCTAGTGCACGACAGAAGCAGAAGGGGAAGCGATGCATTTTCAAGGGCGACAACACTGTCAAAACTGTCCCCACCCTCTCCTTCTGAAAAGGGGTCCGCTAAAAGGAAATAAAATTAAGCCAAGGGGAGATATTCTTACCTTTTAGAGTAGGCACCTTTTCCGCAGGTGAATGATGTACAGGCAAACAGACAGGAAGTCACAAGAGTTGTCTCCCTTGTCAATACTGGAGGAAAATCTACCAAGTGTATCAAGTTCCCTTAACCCTTGCCATGCTAAATAAATTAAGATGCCACGCCTACTTCCAATTTTCAGTCAATCAGATTACTAGATCCAGGTTTCTTATCTAAATTCACATACCGAATGACAAACAGTACAGATCCAGATCAGTTGGCTTCTTCAGAAGCCAACTGATCTGGATCTACACTGTTTGTAAAGTCAGGGTATATCCGGGTTCAGCAGGACAAGGGTTAAGATTATACATCATGATTGGATGATTAAAAATGAATATCGGCCGCGTCAAACGAAAAAGTGCCTTCGAGTATGCGCAAACTGTGCGAGTCACATCATCCTTCACATGCGCAAAGTCTCATCAGGGCCTTTGCTCTCCATTGAAATATTTTATAGTATTCTATGATTCTGTTTGGGCCTCCGCTGTTCGAGTAAGCCCGAAAACACGTTTTCGCATGCCGCGGCCCATATTGGACGTTCCAAACAGGGCCGATTCTTAACGGAAATGATCGGCGTTAGAATAGACGTAACGTAATTGACGTCAACTGTAAAGTTACTATGTGACGTAACGGTTGCTAGCCACTCATTTTCACGAAGCCTTTGACGACGTGAAGATACTTGCGACTTCTACTTATCAAAAGAGTAGCAAAGATGGGTTGGTGGGAGAGTTTTAAACGTGTGATCTTGTGTACAAGATGTGTTAACGTCGATGAAAGGGTAAGTGATTATTGACCTGTTGAGGAGTGTTTTAGATACTATACTACAGAAAATAAGACATGGCACTTCAAATGAATTGGCCCGTAATGAGACAAATCGCATAAAATTTTTAAAGCATATATTTATTGGAAAATAAGAAAATTGTCTGCTAATTTTTTTTATTATTATTTATTTATCAGGGGCGGATTAAGAGGGGGTTCGCGGGGTGGGATTCTACCCCACCCCCGCCCTCCCATTTGACTCCAAATTTTGTATTCATGGGAAACTCTGGATAAAAGTGATAAATTTGTGATATCATAATTATCCTAAATATTCACACCCTTGTTCTTTTCCTTATACTTCTCATCAGCAAATTCATTTTACTACCTGTGAATTTGTGTAAAGTGGTTGGAAAAAATGGCAAACAGAGTAGACATAATCAGTAGACGTACTGCGGCGTTTGATCTGGGTTTACCTCCTAAAGCCTATCTGTGCGAGTACGCAGAGTAAGTATGGTGTTTTGATCAAATCGAACCCCACAGAAGTCATTCTGGATCCGCCCCTGCTTATCCAGGATTTTAGTCGGCTTTAGCAGAGAGTACAGTTGACTCTCGCTATCTCGAACTCGCTTATCTCGAATAACCGCTTATCTCGAAGTGAAAATCTGGTCCCTGCCTAAACATGAAAATCAAACAACGTAAAAAAAATATTGTGGAAAAGAGGAGAAATTGCTCCTAAGGAGCAATTTCTCCTCTTTTCCACAATATTTTTAATATATCTCTAACCTCAAGTCCAATTATACATATACATGTATTTGTTAAATGTGGTTAAATGAATTAGTTTTTCCTCTATTCTGCAAATCTGATATGTCGGAGTACGGATATCTCGAAGTATTTCAGAAAGTCCCTTGGAATTCGAGATAACGAGAGTCGACTGTAGTTAGGTTCTTTAGTTCTTGAAACCTTTCGAAACTGGGAACTACTGCCGGCCTCGGTGGACCAGTCGGACGCGACTGATGATCAGGAGGTCGCGGGTTCGAATGGGAAAGCAATCGACACAAAAGTGTCTCCTTGCGAAAATGACTGAGATTCGTACTGTACTATTTTGATTTATTTCAGGCATTCAAAGCCCGCAACAAGCTCCGACGGGCTGTCGGAAAAGATGAAGTGCAGCCCATTGGACGAAATCTTGATGTGAAAATTGTGGAAGAAATCCCCGCTCACTGGGATGCAGACATTGCCATTGGCAGGACAGTGCCAATAGACGACCTTAATGTAGATGGAAAGTGGGCTGTTCCAAGGCCTATCAGTAGACAGAGTAACCATGGCGGTACAGTATAACGCTCAGCACTCTGGGTAAAATTTTCAGCAGACGACATATTTGAAATATTTTTTCCTAGAAAACAGGGTTTGACATTTCATGCAAGTTGTCTCCACTGGCGACAGTTTACTTGAAACGTCAAATCCTTTTTTTTAGGGACGTGGGGATTAAGAAAAATATCATTAGTTTGTGGTCTGCTGAATTAGCCCAGAGAGTGGTAAAGGTTAATTTGGACATACCGGGAGATGCAAGGGACCGCACAAGATAAAGCGTCCTGGGTGATGTCTAATTCCCCAAAATGTTATTATTATTATTATTGTCACCACTGCGGTAGAGTGGAGGACTTTGAGTCCAGCGGACCGTGTTCGATCCCCGGTCGGGGAAAAATGTTATTTCCATTTTTTCAACTGTTACATTATTATTATTATTATTATTTCTCTGAATATGATTTCTGCTATTCATTCACCTTACATTTTCAGATATTGTGCTGGAGACTCCAAAGACTCCATTGCCTGAGACACCAAGAACACCTTCAAGGTCAAGAATGGAAATCACTGAAGGTGAGTATGATGAGAGGGTTTTATGGTAAAGTAGATGGCCGCGACCAGCATGTCAAGTCTATCGGTGCCTGTCAATAACCAGTGGTATGCTAAAGAGTTTGGTCATGGTGACCTAGTTTTGTGGTAGACGACTTGAGTGGTGTGATGCATGAATTAATAATGATTTAAGCGCTTGAGGATCTGTGGAAAGGGAAACACACGTCAGACAAAAAAAATAAAATAAAATAAAATAAAAATAAAAAGAAAAAAGAAAATAACAGGTGACCTACATTTCTTGCAGATACTTAGTGTGTTGAATGCATTGCTAATGATTAAAGGGCATACATGTACATTGTCAACAGAATGGTGAAACAAAGAATGGGTGTTCGAATCAAGCTGTAAGTCACTACTGGAAAAGATCTTGAGCAAGCACATATAAAATAAGCTGAGATAACAATGCTGATTCCGAATACTGGACCAGGTGTCGATTTTCGTAGATCACTTTGACCTTGTTTTGTAACACGTAACACATGATCAGGTTTTTTCTCAGTTACCTTATATTGAAAAATGCACCCAAAGAGAAAACATCCTTGAAACTATAATTGAGCCAGCGCACGACAAACCAGCAATAAGACGTGTGAGATCAGTGAAGGCTCAGATCAGACTGCGCATCCGCGCAGTCTGATCGGAGTCTTCGTTGATCGCAGTTTTCTTCTATAGACTCCAGGCTATCGAAAGAGGGATAAACGAGAACCCTTGTCATACTGGGTTGGTGTACAGGCTGATCCGAATCTTTGCTGTTACACAGGTCTTGTTGTCGTGCTCTGGCTCATTTAACAAGTCTGCTATTATGGGGACTGGCTACACTGTTACAAGTAGGAAGATATCGGTATGTTATGGTACAGTGCAACCTCTCTTCAACAATATGGTACACTGTATATCTATATATATGCACGCGATCGACACATATATACACAGTTTTATCACTCCCTATGATTCTGTATACAACAGTTATATTGCTTATTTTATGCAAGATGAAGGATTTTGGTGAATATGGTGTTAAATAATTTTACTATTTTACAGTGGGCGTGTCTCCATCCGCCGCCTCCATAGTGAGCGACGTTTCTCGTGAGTATTTTATTGATCTATTTCTGAAACATATGGTAAGCGTGACGGTGATGGTGTGAGTGGAAGAGTGATAAGGGAAGGTCCGGCTAAAGCATCTGACCTGTAGAGACCCTTTAGTAGTTGCTTTGACTGTACTAAACGTCTGACTGCCGTGTTGCTAAATCAAAGCGCTGAGAGTGCTGATGGGACGGTTGCCTGATATTCTATAGCCATCTAGAACCAATTGGGATTTAGTCCTTTTCGGTACCCGATGGCCCCTTTTCGGTGGAAAAGGCCCTTTTCGGTGTTTACTAGGACTGCGGCTTGGGTTACCATTTTTACCCGCTGTACTTAGATTTAGCGCGTTTTACTGGAGTATTCATATTCGTCCGCCGATATTGTATTCAGTATGATTAACCCTTGTCATGCTAGATAAATTAAGATGCCACGCCCACTTTTAATTTCCAGCCAATCAGATTACTTGATCCGGGTTTTTGATAGAAATTCACATATCTAATGACAAACAGTGCAGATCCAGATCTGGATCTACACTGATCTGGATCTACACTGTTTGCTAAGACAGGGCATGTCGTGTTCAGCAAGAGAAGTGTTAAAATCTTATTTTTTCAAAAGTTTGAAGTTTTCTTTGGGTTTATTTACTTACTCGTTACTTATAAGCATAAGGCTAATATGTTTGAATGCAGAATTTAGCCTTATGATAGTTAGCAGGGAACTGTTTGTTAGATAGTAGAGTTATCCCCGGTAGTTATTAGGTTGGTAGGAACAAGAAAACGGATTGCCGAAATGTGGTATGTTAAGTCTGGTGACGGTTCCCTATAACTTTGCAACTCGATGTCACGTGACATGTATTACCTTTTGCATATCGTGACTCCTGTGCTATTGCCCTCCATGTTATGTTTGTTTTATTGTTATTTTTTTTTGCAAACAATTGTTGTTTTGTTGCTGTTTCTGCTACGCTGCTGCTGCAGCTGCTGTTCTTGCTGTTGTTGTTTTGTATTGATTTTATTTTCTTAAATGAAAACCAGACCGATATGTGCTATTTATTTCTTTTCTTTTTTTGACACAGAAAAGAGTTGCAGAATAAGTGTTATGGCTTAAAACGCAATATTTCTGCCTATAGGGATAAGTTATCGTTAGTTTATTATCATTGTCTTTTGTTAACCCTTAAACCGCCAATCATAACAGCAGCAGCGACACTGAACTAATTTTCGGTATTAATCATATGACACCAAAATTGCTCTGACTTGAATACCAATGATTGCAAAGCTAAGTCATGCAGCATTTCTGCCGCTTTTGAAATATCTTAAGTGTATATCTTGAAACATATAAAGGGTAACATTCGAGCTCCCCGTACACTCCCATATTACACGTTGAAGACTTTACTTTCAATAAATACTTAAAAAATTAAAGATGAATTCTTTCGATTTCCTTACATTTTCCAAACCCCCATATCTCACAAGAGTAGCTAAGAATAGAGCCCACAAAGGCATAATCTTTGATCGACCATCGATCTTATCTCGCAATTCGTCCATAAAATGTCCAGTGTTGATTTTTCCAGTACTGTGAAAACCCAGATCAATTTGTTGTGGTGCTCATCTTAAGGTGAACGGATGCATCTCAAAGAGACCACTCTAATCGGAACATGTGCCTCTTTTTTCAAGGGGAGATCACTCCAGCAGAGAAAAGAGGTTGTTTTCTCAGTATATAAATGTATTGTCAAAGGGAGATGCTCTAAAAAGAAAAAAAAATCTGCTGTCCTGGTAGCGAATTCGTTTTTTAAGAGTAACCCTCTCCCACCACCTCTTGAGAAGGGAGGCAAATATATTCTGTTCAGAGATATCTCCACCTGAAGAATATCTGATTTTAAGAGGGATATATGGTCTATTACTTCTCACAGGAGCAGCTTCTCGCCTCGTTTGCCAGTCCATCAATAACGCTGCTCACCAGCTTGACGTGGAAACACAGAAGGAAAAAGCAGCAAACGAAGACAAACTGGTGATTATTGACTTAGAGAACCCGGATGAGGCTCTAATCAGTGAGGAACAAGTAGGCGATGCCACTGAGGACACTAAGACAGGAGGCGGGGCAGGAGATGCCAGAGTAGAGGATGCCGGGGCAGGGGATGCCGGGGTCGATGCAAGACAATAAAGTAAAAAACTCTTCCGTGTAGTAACGTATTTACTCTTAGTATTCGGACAGAAGGACAAACAATGTAGACCATAATCAGACGCCGCGTCTACACTGTTTGCTTCACTCATCCAGCAGTTTTAGACATTTCACTAAGTAATAAAACGGACTTGTTTAGGTTTTAGTAGTGTCCGGTATCCGAATGCTTTGGGTAATCTATAACGACAGTATTAAAGGCTCCATATTCCTCAAAAAAGAGACATTTTATTCTCAAAGAAAGGTTTAATAAACTGATACATGGTATTAATACAATCATAAAGTGTGGCACCTGACAGCCTGTAAAATTTAAGTTAGTCTCTCGTTCTTGAAATGAAATGATTTTTCTACTGTATCTGTGAATTAATGTAACATTTATTCGGTGATACGATAAAAAAAAAGTCATTTCATTTTTGATCCAGTTCAAAAACGAGAGACTAACTGATTTACAGGCTACCAGATGCCACATTTTGTGATAGTATTAATACTATATATCAATTTATCAAACATTTCTTGGATATAAAATGTCTATTTTTGAGGAAAATGGAGTCTTTAAGTCGCGTTATGATTTGAAGTCCTAGGTAATATTGGAACTGCACATGCTCACACGATACTCGTCACTACATTTCGCTGGGTGCACATCTCATGAGATTTTCTCATGTTGCTCTGATAACAAAGACTCTTGATACACGCACAAGGGACACAACTCTGTCAAAATTGCTTTTTGTCGCCCTCTGCAAAGGGTCTGTTCTATAAAGAAAGACTTAACTCCCACACACAATTTTCATGAAACGTCAAAGCCTATTGTCTGGGAAAGATAAAAGTATTTCAAAATGCCGCTCGCTGAAACTTTTACCCCGCATGCTAAACGTTATAACAAAGGCGTTACATTTACATGCTCCATTTTAGGAATTGAGCCGCGAGATCAGAAAACGCTTATTCGGACATGTGCACCCAGCGAAGATTCAGATCAGCCTGCGCATTCGCGCAGTCTGAGCAGAATCTTCCCTGGGTGCATTTTGCATTTTGGATAGCCAAGGATGCAAAGTTTTTACATACAGATAACAAAGACTCTGATCAGACGGGTGCACATTCATGTCAGAAGGTACGTTTTCTAGTCGGGTGCACATGCCAGAAACGTTGCGGCGCATACAGATACTCATTAAGAACGTTTGGATACCCACAAATCAAGGTTTTGGATAACCAATATTCAATCGTGTTTATGCGTTATATTACTGTCCATTTATAGATATTAATACACAGAACAGAATAGCTGATGTTTAAAATTTATTTATTGATAGGTCCAAACTCGTTTGACTCGTTTAATTTAAAAACTAAAAAAAAGGTGTAACATGGCATTTACCAACATTATTTATAGGAAATGATAATTCCAATTCAAGATGCTTACAATTACTTAGCGCAATTTGACTGACCAAGCGCAATTTGAAAAACGGGATTTCTACCAAGAAAATCTCGGAATTATTTTCTTCGCCCAAGCTATTTTGCCCACATTTCCGAAGTAGATATGACCTAGTTGGAATTAAATGAAATTAATTTTAAATTTATATTTGTGAATTTTATTGATGTGTAAATGCAGTCGAATCAATCACAAACTTTAACCCTTGTCATGCTGAATAAAATAAGATGCCACGCCCACGAGGGTTAAGTAAAGCCGGTGGGGTTTTATTCAGTTTTTGAGTGATTAACGATGTGTAAACGCTGGCGAATCACTCACAAACTTCGGGCTTTATGCAGTTTGTGAGTGATTCGCTCGGTGTTTAGACATCGATAAAATCCACAAAATGAAATTCTTTCCTATATGAAAAATGGACCGTTTAAATTAAATTTGTATATTTATAGTGTTTCCTTTTCTTTAATTTCAGGTGCCAGCTACACGAATATAAGGACCACACCATTTTCTTGCTTTTTTATTATTATTATTATTTTATTTATTTTTATTATTTTGTTTTACAACGCAGTTTGCTTGCATTATGTCTTCATACTAAAAAAAAAAAAAAAAAAAAAGAAAGAAAATTTGCAGTGAATGAATCATTTTATTGTTGTAACAGCAGTTAACAGTTACTTATATTTATATAAACAAAGCAGTTAATACAAAAAAAAAAAAAAAAAAAAAAAAAAAAATAGTGAATAATTCTATTATTTCGAATCTAAATTGTCATCTTTACCTATTCGTAAACAGAGAGAGAGAGAGAGAGAGAGAGAGAGATAGGGAGAGAGTACGATTTAAAAAAAAAAAAAAAAAAAAAAAAAAAATTACAGTGTATTTTGAAGTTTTTAACCAAATTCCTAAATTACAGCTTGTTATCTAGGGCTGCCTGGATACATTTAGTTTGGTTAAGTGACTTGACTGACCACATGTTATCTAACTAGCATGATAAGGTTGTCGACGTCCAGCCAGCCAAGGTCCAAGCAGATTGCTCTAACTTGAATACCAATGATTGGAAAGCTAAGCCATGCAACATTTCTGCCGCTTTTGAAATATCTTAAGTCAGTTGCAAAACCTGTCATACAAGTATTTACGGTATGAATTTTATCAGAGAAAAGGAGGCTAACTCTTCCTCTTTATACAGAAGTGGAGGTGGTATCCGCTAGGTGGCATTCATTAAATCTTGATGGTTGTGCACACTTTTGTGTCAGATGATGGCGTACATAATTATCAATCAGCGAGTAATTTACACCGGTCGCGTCTGATGCGCAGACGAAAGTTTGCCAGCGACCAAAGTAAATATGAGTTGAGGGGTAATGCGCACGTCACCATCACGTCGCGGCTTCTTGGATGACACTGCGTTGGCTAACACTTCATCTAGTTCACTGACAGATTTCTCATCGTAAGTATTTGGGTGGCAGGTCTTGCTAAACTAATGGCTTAATGTAAAAGCGGTAAGACCGGAACGTGATTTCTCTTTGTCAGCCATTGGAGGCGGGTTATTATCTGCTTTGCATTGTATAGTTGTTATCAGTTAATTCATCTGTTTTATTTATTTATTTATTTATTTATTTATAGTAAGTGAGTTAGTTAGTTTTAGTTAGTAAGTTAGTTAGTTAGTTAGTTAGTTAGTTGTAATGTGAATAATTTATTTATTTATTTCGAAAAAGTGTCCAGGCAGACTTTTTTTTTTTTTGTTTAAATTTGGCTAATAGTCTAGGATACCCCCGTTATTGAATTTTGACCTAAATGCTTTCCTCCAATTAGAATTAAAATTCGTCAAAATCTAGAACGCTTTTTTTTTTTTTTTTTTTCCGATACTGGATATTAATCTGCCTGTCTCTCTCGCTCGCTCTCTCTCTCTCTCTCTCTCTCTCTGCTGTCCGTCCGAAAACCCAAAGCAAATACGGTATTCTGAAATTGCTAATTGAAACAGATAAGAATTACCAGATTTCGCGGATGTACCAACTGTTCTGGATCTTTGTTGTTCTCACACCGCTTGTTGCAAAACTTACTTTGCCTCAGCTCACACCATCTGTATATGACCATGTATTTTGTCATTTTCTAATTACAGTATAGCTCTTTATTTAATGTGGTTTTGTTTCTTTCTCATTATACCCACCTCTCGCAAACTGTGTTTGAGGGGGTATACTGTTTTCCTGTTTTCACGTTGTCCGTCCATTTGTGCGTCCGTCCGTTAGGTACTGGTTATTTTTGGGAGGGGGTATCTAAAGGCACTGCTTAATTGCATTTTCTTGTTGTGAGTTGTCTGAGTTGAGTTGGAATTTATTTCGATCCAGTCGAAACCGTTAATCCATATATTCCTAGCGTCCCATAAATGGGACATTGGCAAAAGTGTAGAGACAGATCAGACGCCACAGCAATTTTACACTCGATCATATGTAGTAAAATTGACTAGTAAAATGGACTATTTGAAGAGACCCAGCAAACACACAACGTCGCCACAACGACGTTGCAGCGACGTTGTACCGACGTTGTTGTGATGTGTGTTTGCTGGGAAAGTATAAGGAAAAGAGTACATGTGTGACTTATTAGATTAAATACATTAACAGTGTACTGATTTTATCAAATTTATCCACAATTGCCATGAAAATGAAAGTTTTAGTCAGCGGGGGTTCGACTGACCCCCTCCTACCCCCCCCCCCACCCCCACACCACCCGTCCCTCTAAGTCCGCCCCTGTTTGTAAGAGTTTGTTATAAGAGCCTACTTTCTTTGTCATCACCAGAATGTATGTAGCAAATTCTAGTCGCTTCAGTCGTCCTGTTGCATCGTTTCACCACTGCAGGATTGTCTACGAATTTTACCCCAATCAGCTCGAGTGTCTTAATCAACTGGCATTACACTCCGAGTTGATTGATAAATAAAATCTTCCTTTAAAAACATTTCTTTGGCTAAGAATAGTGGAACTGTAGTTTTACTGTGATCTAGTTTATAAATTTAGGACACATGCTAAGAAATACATTTTAGAAGAATTGAGAAAAGTATTACCGAGATATAACAATAGATATTATGCGATAAAATGCATGCTTAGTTTTTAACTCAATCTTGGTTGATAGCTATGCTTTCCTCTCAGATTCTATGAAGGTATAAACCTTTCATAAGAGGGTTAATGCTTGATGCTATGCCTTTGTTAGGTCTCTCCGTGTTTCAACTAGTGGTTTCCTTTAGCTCTGCTACCAGTGTCTGAGATGATAGCCACGGCCATTGTCAATGTATCACTATTTCTGTGAGGGTTTACTGATTGAATTAGGGGGACCGCTATATGCGATCCGAACAACCATTTTGTAGTTTTACAATACGTGAACCTAAGGTGAAGATTTGATACCAGTAGAACCGGTTTTTCTGGTGCTGTATGCTATTTGTGTGGCATTCCCAGCTAGCATTCTTTATTAATCTATAGCGGATTGTTATCGGTCCGTCAGCTACCCTGACGGGCCGATAACGGCCCGCTATAGATTTATAAAGAATGCTTACTGGGTTATGGCTACTTGCTGTGGGGCCTTTTTGTTTTCTGTCCTGTTCGTTGTTTTAATGTTGTGTTTTGTAGATCTCGTCTAACATTGTGATCATCTTGTTGAGGAAAAGGGAAATGGCTGCTTTGCTTTCCTTTGGTTTGTGGCTAGTGTATTGTCTGCCTTGGGTTGTTTGTTTCCTCTTGGTATCATTGGCAGCTAGGCTATGTTCTGTGATTGTGGCTCTTCCTGGACATCTGCTATATATTTTCTATACTACTTTGCAATCAATGATTGTGTTCAAATGTGCTTTTGTACCAGAAATCCAGCATCATGCCCATCTGTGTCCTCTTTTCCGCTGAAGCCAGTAGACCCGGTGTTCGTCTTCTGCAATTGCTTCGCCAGAGTTTGTTCATCTCAACTCACAGAGGCCAGTGATGTTCCACCTCTACACGTACATGTATAGCCCATGTACCAGATCTTGCAGTTTGCCTGCTATTCTGAGCATCCTAACGTTTGCAGTGCCGACAACGATGTTATTTCTTCCCCGAATCTTCGAGGCATGCAGGGATGGATTCAGAATGGGTTCGGCGGTTCAGTTGAACGCCATTTGGCTCCAAATTTTTTCTTCATGGAAAAGTTTGGATAAATTTGATAAATTTGGGACATTTTTCCTTATACTTCTCTTCAACAAGTCCATTTTACTACTTGTGAATTGAGTTAGCGGGGACCGCTATGCGAGCAGAACAACCATTTTGTATTTTTACAATACGTGAAAGTAAGGTGAAGATTTGGTACCAGTAAGACCGATTTTATGTTGTAAAAGTACTGGGTGAGTGACAAACAGTGTAGAACCTGATCAGACACCGTGTTCTGTGGCGTCTGATCTGGGTCTACACTGTTTGCTCAGGCCTGTCTGTCTGAATACGTAGAGCACGAGTAATATAATAATACGATTAAATCGAATCCCTCCGAAATCCTCCTGGATCCGCCCCTTATCACTCCGTTTGATGTATTTAACGGAAGGCGCGGTTCTTGTTAACCCTTGCCATGCTGAATAAATTAAGATGCCACGCCTACTTATAATTTTCAGCCAATGAGATAACTTGATCCAAGTTGTTGATACAAATTAACATTCTAATTGACAAACAGTGCAGAGCCAGATCAGTTGGCTTCTGATCTTGATCTACACTGTTTGCAAAATCAGGGTATATCCGGGTTTAGCAGGATTAAGGTTAACCCGAGCGATCACCGTTCCGGTATGGAGTGTCTTTTCTTCCATCATTTGGTGCGTCCTGGGCAACCTTTAAACCTAGCGGAACCCATTCCTCTCTAGGCTGCTTACCACAACGGATAGCCACTAAATACTGTGTGGCGCGTCCTGGCCTTGAACACGTAACCGTTGAGCATGTATTTAAGTCCTTGGGGGAACCGTTCTCGTCGTTGATTTCATTTATGAGTACGTCCGGTCTGTAATTTCGTGACTATTAGAGGTCCACTTTGTCTATCCACAGTGCCCGCTTGAGACTCGATACGTTTACGATGCTAAAGCGAAAGTCGTGGAATTCTTTCTGTAATGTTTTGGAACCTTCAGAAGACAGTTAATGTCTGCTTTTTTAACAGACTACTTGCGGGAAATATGTTCATATTTATAAAAATTAAGACTGAATATCAAATAGCGTAGATCCTGATGAGACTGCTCATAATGAGCGTCTCAGTTGCACCTACTCTGTTTGCAGAAGTGTCTTATTATCACACATGGCACCAAATTAGTTAAAAGAACCATAGAGGACGGTAAAAGCGAAGACCCGGATCAGTTTGCTAGATACACGAGCTGATCTGGCTATTTCCTTTTTGCAAGTATACGTTCAGCACCTGTTTTGCTTGACGACAGAGGCAGAAGGGGAAGCGATGCACTTTCAAGGGCGACAACACTGTCAAAAATGTCCCCACCCTCCCCTTCTGAAAAGGGGTCCGCCAAAAGGAAATAAAATTAAACCTAGGGTAGCATATTCTTACCTTTTAGAGCAGGTCCCATTTCCGCAGGTAAATAGTGTACAGGCAAACAGACAGGAAGTCACAACAGTTGTCTCCCTTGTCAATACTGGCGGAAAATCTGTCAGATTACTAGACCAAGGTTGTTGATATAAATTCACATACTGAATGACAAACAGTGCAGATCCAGATCAGTTGGCCTCTCCAGACGCCAACTGATCTGGATCTACACTGTTTGTAAAGACCGATTCTTAACGGAAATGATCGGCGTTATAATACACAAAACGTCACTGACGTCAACGTCAACTGCAAAGTTACTATGTGACGTAACGGTTGCTAGCCACTCATTTTCACGAAGCCTTTGACGACGTGAAGATACTTACGACTTCTGCTTATCAAAATTGTAGCAAAGATGGGTTGGTGGGAGAGTTTTAAACGTGTGATCTTGTGTACAAGATGTGTTAATGTTGATGAAAGGGTAAGTGATTATTGGCCTGTTGGGGATTGTTTTAGATACTATATATTTCTACAGAAAATAAGACATTGCACTTCAAATGAATTGGCTCGTAACGAGACAAATCGCATGAATTTTTTAAAGCATATATTTCTTGGAAAATAAGGAAATCGTCTGCTGATTTTTTTTTTTTTTTTTTTTTTTATTTATCAGGTGAGTATTCAGAGAGGGTTCGCGGGGTGGGATTCTACTGTACCCCTCCCCACTTCCATTTGACTCTAAATTTTATATTCATGGGAAATTCTGGATAAAATTGATAGACTTGTGATATCATAACTACCCTAAATATTCACACCCTTACTCTTTTCCTTATACTTCTCTTCAGCAAATTCATTTTACTACCTGTGAAATTGTGTAAAATGGCTGAAAAAATGGCTAATCAGTAGACATACTGCGGCGTCTGATCTGGGTTTACGTTCTAAAGCCTGTCTGTGTGAGTTCGCAGAGTAAGTACGGTGTTTTGATCAAATCGAACCCCACAGAAGTCATTCTGGATCCGCCCCTGCTTATCCAGGATTTTAGTCGGCTTTAGCAGAGAGTACAGTTGACTCTCGCTATCTCGAACTCGCTTATCTCGAATAACCGCTTATCTCGAAGTGAAAATCTGGTCCCTGCCTAAACATGAAAATCAAACAACGTAAAAAAAATATTGTGGAAAAGAGGAGAAATTGCTCCTACTTTATGCTTTATCCATGATTTTAGTAGGCTTTAGCAGAGAATAGCCAGGTTCCCTAGTTCTTGCCGGCCTCGGTACCCAGTTGGATACGACTGATGATCAGGAGGTCGCGGGTTCGAATGGGAAAGCAAACAATACAAAAGTGTCTCCTTGCGAAAATGGCTGAGATTCTTACAATACTATTTTATTTAATTTCAGGCATTCAAGGCCCGCAACAAGCTCCGACGGGCTGTCGGAAAAGATGAAGTGCAGCCCATTGGACGAAATCTTGATGTGAAAATTGTAGAAGAAATCCCCGCTCACTGGGATTCAGACTTTGCCATTGGCAGGACAGTGCCAATAGACGACCTTAATGTAGATGGAAAATGGGCTGTTCCAAGACCTATCAGTAGACAGAGTAACCATGGCGGTACAGTATAACGCTCAGCACTCAGCAGACGACATATTTGAAATATTTTTTCTTAATTTTCCTAGAAAACAGGATCTGGCATTTCATGCAAATTGTCTCTGGAGACAATTTACATGAATTGTCAAATTCTGTGTGTGTGTGTGTGTGTGTGTGTGCGTGCGTGCATGCGTGCGTGCGTGCGTGTTTGTGTTTGTTTTTTTTTTTTGTTTTTTTTTTTTTTTTGGTGGGGGTGGGTTAAGAAAAGTATCATTAGTTTATGGTCTGCTGAATTAGTCCAGAGAGTGGTAAAGGTTAATTTGGAACGTGATAACTGGAGATTAGCGTCAAGGGTGATGTCTGTTTTGCAATATTCCCCAAAATGATCCCGTGGCATTATACCGTATATACCACACGATATCACACCAGTAAATATGATCTTACTGATTTATCACACGACTCCTAAAACAAAACTAATAATTACAAGGCAACAATACTCTTCAACAATATGGTACACTGTATATTTATATATGCACGCGATCGACACATATATACACAGTTTTATCACTCCCTGTGATTCTGTATACAACAGTTATAATGCTTATTTTATGCAAGATGAAGGATTTTGATGAATATGGTGTTAAATAATTTTACTATTTTACAGTTGGCGTGTCTCCATCCGCCGCCTCCATAGTGAGCGACGTTTCTCGTGAGTATTTTATTGATCTATTTCTGAAACATATGGTGAGCGTGACGGTGGTGGTGTGAGTGGAAGAGTGATAAGGGAAGGTCCGGCTAAGGTACCTGACCTGTTGAGACCCTTTAGTAGTTGCTTTGACTGTACTAAACGTCTGACTGCCGTGTCGCTAAATCAAAGCGCTGAGAGTGCTGATGGGGCGGTTGCCTGAAATTCTATAGCCATCTAGAACCGATTGGGACTTAGTCCTTTTCGGTACCCGATGGCCCCTTTTCGGTGGAAAAGGCCCTTTTCGGTATTTACTAGGACTGCGGCTTGGGTTACACTTTTTACCCGCTGTACATAGATTAGCGCGTTTTACTGGAGTATTCATATTCGTCCGTCGATATTGTATTCAGTATGATTAACCCTTGTCATGCTGAATAAATTAAGATACCACGCCCACTTTTAATTTCCAGCCAATCAGATTACTTGATCCGGGTTTTTGATAGAAATTCACATATTTAATGACAAACAGTGCAGATCCAGATCAGTTGGCTTACTGATCTGGATCTACACTGTTTGCTAAGACAGGGAATGTCGTGTTCAGCAAGAGAAGTGTTAAAATCTTATTTCTTCAAAAGTTTGAAGTTTTCTTTGGGTTTATTTACTTACTCGTTATTTATAAGCATAAGGCTAATATGTTTGAATGCAGAATTTAGCCATATGAGAGTTAGTAGGGAACTGTTTGTTAGGTAGTAGCATTATCCCCGGTAGTTATTAGGTTGGTAGGAACACGAAAACGGATTGCCAAAATGTGGTATGTTAAGTCTGGTGGCGGTTCCCCTATAACTTTGCAACTCGATGTCACGTGACATGTATTACCTTTTGCATATCGTGGCTCCTGTGCTGTTGCTCTCCATGTTATGTTTGTTTTATTGTTATTTTTTTGCAAACAATTGTTGTTTTGTTGCTGTTTCTGCTACGCTGCTACTGCTGCAGCTGCTGTTCTTGCTGTTGTTGTTTTGTATTGATTTTTTTTCTTAAATGAAAACCAGACCGATATGTGCTATTTATTTCTTTTTTTGACACAGAAAAGAGTTGCAGAATAAGTGCTATGGCTTAAAACGCAATATTTCTGCCTATAGGGATAAGTTATCGTTAGTTTATTATCATTGTCTTTTGTTAACCCTTAAACCGCCAATCATAACAGCAGCAGCGACACTGAACTAATTTTCGGTATTAATTATATGACACCAAAATTTAATAATACGTGTATATCTTGAAACATATAAAGGATAACATTCGAGCTCCCCGTACACTCCCATATTACACGTTGAAGACTTTACTTTCAATAAATAGTTTCAAAATTAAAGATGAATTCTTTCGATTTCCTTACATTTTCGAAACCCCCATATCTCACAAGAGTAGCTAAGAATAGAGCCCACAAAGGCATAATCTTTGATCGACCCACGATCTTATCTCGCTATTCGTCCATAAAATGTCCAGTGTTGATTTTTCTAGTTCTGTGAAAACCCAGATCAATTTGTTGTGGTGCTCATCTTAAGGTGAACGGATACATCTCAAAGAGACCACTCTAATCGGAACATGTGCCTCTTTTTTCAAGGGGAGATCACTCCAGCAGAGAAAAGAGGTTGTTTTCTCAGTATATAAATGTATTGTCAAAGGGAGATGCTCTAAAAAGAAAGAAAAAAATCTGCTGTCCTGGTAGCGAATTCGTTTTTTAAGAGTAACCCTCTCCCACCACCTCTTGAGAAGGGAGGCAAATATATTCTGTTCAGAGATATCTCCACCTGAAGAATATCTGATTTTAAGAGGGATATATGGTCTATTACATCTCACAGGAGCAGCTTCTCGCCTCGTTTGCCAGTCCATCAATAACGCTGCTCACCAGCTTGACGTGGAAACACAGAAGGAAAAAGCAGCAAACGAAGAC